>WEIV01017547.1:110000-328388 GCA_013390005.1 Calyptomena viridis | reverse complement strand
GAGAATCTGATTCAGCTTTCTTGCATCCCGCAATAACAGATGGATTGCTAGACTGTTTACTGTTGCTTCCCACAAACTTCCTGTTAGTAAACTCCTGTATTATTTATGAAACAAAAAAAATACAAAGAAGTATCTTAGCTGATTATTGTCTGCTGGTGAACCACTGCCAGAAAAACTTTTTATACAAATGTGTGTATGGGAGCAAAGATCACTCCTGCTGCAGTTGTTGGGGCTTTATTCTTATTTTTACAAGTGTTTGTTTCACAATATCCTGTGACCCTGTTTTGCTGTGCTCCCAAGCAGGTATTTCCTGCACTCAGACATTTACAGTTGAGTTGAGGTATCTGTGAGTGTGTGAAGGAGAGAGGGGGGAAAAAAGCAGCACACGTGCATGTTACACAGATCAGCTATGAACTGGAAATGTTTTAAACCTTTCTGTTTTACATTGACAATGAGGAATGAGATGTTACAAATGTGATATTAATCTGATGACCTAGCTTAGGAAGCCAACTATCTTGGAGCTTTTGGGAGAAAACAGAGAATAGCACTGTATTGATCACTTTCATGCTCCTGAGATGAGCAGAAAGTAAATGTGAAGAAACTTTATTTTCCTCTCAGATTGGCTGTTAAACTCCACAAAACACAGGAGCTGAGAAGAGCACTTTGATGGCACTGCATACTGTAGATTAGACTGATTTCTGACTCAGTAATGTGAGTGAGGAGGCCAGCCTAAAATCTGTTTGTACAATTTTATCAACAGAGCTAGGGAATTTTAAAAATCATCTGTAATAAAAAAGAGCAGAATGTAATGTGGAAATATGAATTTTGTATATTACCAAAAGTACTTTTATTGTTTTTAGAAATCACACTTGACCTAACATAGTTATTCTGTTTTTTTAATAGTTGCCATTATAGTTCATTGAGATTATATTTTATTTATGTATTCTATATGAATGAATTGGCTACTCCACCTGATATTTATGTTTGTAGTCATGCGTTATATATACATACAGAAACAGAATGAAATTTTTCCTGATCTGACACACAGATAATTCTTCCTCAAGATATTTTATTTGATTCCCTAAACCAAAATCTAAACTCAAAACAGCACTGCAGATCAATCACTTTCTAATGTTAGCCCCGCTACACGGATCATTCATTGTATGAAGTTAAACAAAAAAAAGCTGTTGTGCATTGTAGGCAACTGCAGGATGCTGATTAAATAATTGTAAACCTTCATAAGATCTGTATTTGCAAAGAAATTGTATCAGATGGAAGAGGGAATTTGCTGATCCTGGGGCAGAGCTCATTTCTAAGTGTTTCTGTGAGACAGCATCACGTATCTGATCACTCATTTCAAGTAATAGTCAGAATATGTCTTCTCTGAGCAAACTCTCTTTTCTCTGTCTCTTTAAACTCCCTCACTCAGAGCTCCTATTGACAGAAGCAGAATTCAATACTATTAAGGCAGATGATCAACAGCAGAATCTCCTGATGCTTCCAATCCACCAACAAGAATCTAGTGACAGATGTTTCTGTGCCTTATGCAAATAGGAACTTCATGGATCAGTTTTCTTTTCCTCCATGGAATATATGCAGCTGGAAAACAGAAATCCAACTCCGTGGCATGAAGTGGAAAAGAAAAAAAAAATCATGCCACTGACCGAACAGGCAGCTGAGAGAAAGCAGGCTTTAGATGTGAAATCAAATAATTAAACTGCTGGTTCTTAGGATCACTTCTGAGCTTAATCAAGCAGTGTATGTGGTGTTATAGGTTTTGTGTGCTCTCTCTGCAACAACCCTGTCGCTCACAAGTCCTTTCTGAAACAGAGGGGAAAAGAAAAATCTTTCCTGTGTTGTGTATAATGTTTCCTCACAAATCTTTCTTTTTTTTTTCCATTCTAACAGTGGTTGTGGGTAGCTGTATTAGATGTGATATGTAAGTGTATTAAAAATAGTGCTGTTGAGTTTGCACATGAAGAAAGGATTTCAGCTTATATGTAATAAATAGGCTATACACATTTATAAAAACTGTGTGGATTTAGTTTTTTTCATTAAAATGACTAATGAAAAGGATATTTGCCTTCCTATTTATTGAAAGGAAAAAATAACCCTTAAACTTAGTGACTTAGAGGAGGTTTTAAGAAAATATAGTTTTACAAATTATTGTATAACATATAAAAGAACATCTGTATTTATTAATCTCCATAATATCATGCAATAAGAAATAGTTGTAGAATCCTACCTCCTATTACCCTAGAAAATCATGGAAGGGGATCATCCTAAATGCAATTATTTTTTAAAAAGCTATTTTTATTAGTAAATAAAATCAATACCATTATTTTAGATTTATTTGTTCTACTTCTGATTTTATATAGTTTTTTAAGACTTCTGTGCAAGTATTTTGTATCATCAGACGTCAGAGCAAGTCTCATGAGTTGTTAGTCAGCATGTCTGTATCGTATTTTCTCAGTAAGGCTTTTGTTAATTTTGTGTATTTTAGGTGTTTTAAAATGTCTTGTGGGTCACAAAAATTTTTAAAAATATTTTCATTTAGAATTTATTTCAGGGCCTGTATCTGGTACTGTGTAAACACTCAGTTTACACTGATAAATTTTTTTATATATGCACAAAGCCTGGTTTTGTATCATGGTATTGTCTAGAATCTTGTCTTCATCTCATGACTAGTCAAATGCTGGGAAGAGATCTTTGTTCAATTCAGATTATTCAGATATACTACATAATTCAGATATAATACATATATTCAGATATACTACATAATTATTCAGATGTACTACATAATTTTGTCAAAACCCACTTTCTGTATTTCTTTTTTCCTAGTTAAATTTATAATAAACATTAGTGATTTTATGTATATTTAATTGAGTTCCTTAAAAAAACCCAAACACAAATCCAACACCCAAAGATGTAGTGGCAATCCTAGGAAATCAGGAAAGAAAGGGACCACATGTGTGAATGACAATCCTGCTACACTGAATGTAATTCAGATACCAGCAAATAATTGAGAATATGTTTGTACATACTATATCATGTCTGTTTTTGCAAGTAGCTGTGCAGCCACTGATGTTCTGCAGGTAAGGTACAGTTTGAGCTGACCTGTGTCTGAAGAGTCAAATACAATCCTAGACTCAAGTATTAATAGAATAAACTTAATTTTAGGGGTTTTTTATAGGTGCAGCTGCATTTTCTATTTAATTATAGGCTCCCACAGTAGTAATTTTTCCTGACCTCCTCAATCTCAAAAGTCAGAAAATTGCTTCTTTTTTAAAGCTGACAATAGCACGGTATGTTTCCAAAGGAAAAAGACAAATTACAGCAAATCATTACTTTAAGCATATTTAAATTGCCAGGAAGAAATCCTAATTGAAAAGTTTGCTAAAATGTGAAAAAGTTAGCAGTGGGTTTTTTTTGTTCGTTTGTTGTTTTTGTTTTTTTTTTTAAATATATTCTCATGCTTGTAACACTGCAAGATTCTTATGATACAATGCCTTTCCTTTTTCTGCTCACCCTCCACCTCCCTTCTCTCCTTTCTGATAAGATTGGACAAAACGTTTTTAGAAAGCAAAAACTTTAACTGGAGAGAAATGAATCTGTAGATGTGTTTAATAATATAAGTTTATTATTCCTTGTGAAGCTGATACAAAGATAACGTGAATCTTTGTATTTCTTTGCGTGGACTCCAGAGCAGTCTGTGAAGCTTTATTACCTAGTAGCAGTTAATTTCCCTCGTATTTTAAAAGAATTTTGTAGCCATATAATTATCCTCATATATATACAGGTGATATAGTAGCACATTTATGTTAAACTTTAACATGATTCGAGTCAATAATTGACCAAGACCTGAGCAGCATTGGATGTGTTTGTTGGGTGGCGTGTGAGTGGCAGGGCCGGGCCGGCGGGCAGAGCCGCTGGAGTTGGTGGGAGCGCTCCTCCCGTGTCCGCGCCGCCGCCTCCGGGGCGCGGGGACCTGCCAGCCCTGTTTTCAGGGCAGTTCGGCGGTCCTGGGGGATATGTGGCACCTGTGAGGAGTTGGGCAGCGTTGTGAGGATCCCCGCGCTGCTGTTGGCGGGTGGGGAGCTCTGGGATGAGGGCGCGGGGTGGCTGTGGGCAGCCCCTCCCTGTCGCTGCCCCCCCGGGAGAAGCCACCCAGCACAGGGCGAGGTGCACCCTCACGGCTCCTCCTTGTCTTTAACTGCATTACCGCCCGTGAGGGTATTTCTAACCACAAATGTTCAGAAAGGAAAAAAAAAAAAAAAGAGGGTGTCATAAAATAGATTTGACAATCCTGAAGCGCATCTTGGTCCTCCCAGAAACCTCCTCCCCAGTAAAGCTGTGCTCTTTCCCTATTCTCTCTGATCCTTCTACAATTGTTTCCTGCCTCCGAGCTTTTCCCCAGCACAGCAGGGCCCAGGCCCTTTCTCTGCCAGCCCCCTGGGACTGTGGCAGCTCATCCCCAGGGTATCTGCAGCAGACTAGGTCCCAGGGAGCCGAGGCAGGGCAGCCCAGGTCCACAGAGGATTTTGGAGGGGCTGGTGAGTGCAGGCACTGTGGGAGGAGGTGGGCTGGCCACCAGGAACCACTGCTGGCATCTCCTCTTGAAAGGGAGAAGAAAAAAAAAAGCTGGCACTGGGGTCTCTTCTGCTGCCACAAAATACCTGGAAAGAAGAGTTATCTGTCAAGGTAGGTAGCCATGGCAATGTGCCTTCAGCAGTTTCCCCAAGGAAGCACACAGAAGAAGGAATTGCTCTCCTGTGTCTGCTGAAGTGCTTGAGCTCTCCCCCATCCCAGTGTTCTCCATTTCCTGTATCTAAAGTTCTTAAAGTTAAGCCCAGGCCATGGTCCTGTGAGAGAAAGCAGCAATAGTGTGATTCTTAGTACAAAACCACAACGTTTAGAAGAGAAATTTGCTGTATTTTTGTCTTATTTTCCACAAATCAGCAGATCAGTTCTATCCATGTTTTTCTCAGTGTCAGACACACAGAATGAGTTCAGGACAGTATCGTTGTCTCCACAAAAATGCTGGGAGAGCTCCATGGTGATGAGAGCAGTTGTAGCTCCATCAAAGCCCATTCCACATTCTACTCCATAATGCAATGATTTGACCTGGGCCATTTCTGCACGAGGCACTCCAGATATATTTGTTAGTTTAAAAATAAGAAAAAGTTTAGATCTAAATTTAAGCAAATGCATCAGGTTTTGACCTTGGTCAATCATCCAGTACATTAGACAGCCAATAGTCTTTTCAGTCCTTTGGATGATCTAGCCTTTAGACCTAGAGCAGTGCAAAAGGACAATGGAGGGGCTGCTTCCCAGTGTAAGGAGCAGTTCAAAGTGAGGGTGGGAGCAGGACTGCAGCTTCCATCTGGAGTTGTGCTGGACTGGTTGTCTTTCAGCTGTTCAGAGCTGGGATACCTTGGTGTGTCTGTTCTCTATCCCAGTGCTACTCCTCTTCTGGTTTGTATGTCAGAGGAGCTGAGTGCAAAACCAGTAAGCATCCAGGGATGGTTTTGGCCAGTAGTGTTTTTCATTTAAGTCAAATGAAAAATGAGGTAAAATTTGTCATGCTTGTTTGATACTTTTTCTTTCTGCCACTTTGTTTTTCTTCACTTATGAGCGTTTAAGTATGAGGGAGGTGGATTTTTCTTGCTTTTTTTTTCTTTCATTGGTCTAATTTTTCAGCCATTTATCAGACTATGCTGTTGTGTTTTCTGACCTGCCTGATCCCAGACCACGCTGATCTACGAGTCTCATTTTCATTACAGCTGGATGATCACCAGCACAGCCGAGTTGGGGGACTCAATGGAAGGGCCTTGACCCCCCAGCCAGCATCTCTCACGGAATTCTCTTTGTTGGGTGCTTTCAGCTGAGGCCTCCCCCAAAGTCGAAGGTGATTTCTATTTGCCAAAGTGGGAAGACAACAGGAGGAAGAATAAAGACGAAAATCTAAGCAGTCAGTTGAACTTGTTCAGGCTGATACCAGCCTGCGGTATTCAGGCAACAGCTAACCCAAGGTTTCCCTAACCTTGGCAGAAGTGCAAGAAATAGTTGCAGTAGATGAAGTGTTCTTGAACTGTTTCTCCAGTGTATCAAGCACAAGCAGGCTATTCTTCAATATTAAGCATGTGCCTCTCTTTTCTTCCCCTTTAAAGAAACTTTTTATTGTAGACTATAAAAGGGGGGAAAAAAAATCAATCAATTTTGTGGACCCCTGTGCTCCATCTACGCTATCCAAGGACAAAGATGCAAACCAGGACCTTCCCAGCATAATAGAATTTATAAGGCAAATTTCTTGCTGAAGTCTTACAGCAAAAGAAATAGCTGTGCTCAAGTGTTATTTTAAACAAAAAGGAAAAATAATTAACCACATTCTTAAAAACATCAGCTTCCCTGGATGCATCAAAAACAGTATTCCAGATAAAAGCAGCATGATGTGAAAAGACCTGATCAGCAACAGATTGATGTCTGGGCTTGGGGACTAATGTAAGAACTTAAAGACTTGGCTAGAGAATATATCTTGAGAAGCATAAACATATAAGAGCATGCCAAACCATGAAAGGCTTCCTTTGCACTGAGAATTCAGAAATCGGCGTGTTGACAAGCAGAGAAGCCAATGCTGCTAGCAAAGCACATAGGGTGATGAATAAACTCAGCCTTTGGGAGCCTAGGATGAGATCTAGAAAGAGGCCAACCAATTTAGCCATGATTTAAAGTTTCTACACCCAGTATTTAGGTTCTGTCAAGCCTCCGACCTCCCCACCCAGCTGCCAGTGATGACGTTTCACAGACTGGGGCGGCCGGCTTTGAATCAGAAAGTGTGAGCTAATGTTCAGTTTTCAGAGGGGATGGAGAGACTTTGAGAGACTTACTGCTGAAGGCTGGTTGAGCCATTCGTTGAGACTATGGCAGAGTCAGATTTAACTTCCTGCTCAAATACGCTGCATTTTCTGGTCACTGTCCTAGCAGTAGGGTCCTGGAGCCAGATATACCTTCTCCTGTGCACCAGGTGAGACCTTGGAGGCCGTGTGGGGTCTGAGCTGTTCTTTGCCTGGCACAGGACGTCAGAGGCAGACGTATGCCTCTGTAACTGCGATATCCCCCCAGCCTCTATGGAGCTACTGCAGCATAATTGCTGGCTTTAAACACTTGAGCAGCCAGCAAAGAAAACAAACAGATAAGGCTCACGACTTTAAAAGTGAGACCTAGTCACCCTTTATTAACTGGGGTAGTCTCTCTGGGATGCTAGCAGAGAAGTGGTATTCTTGTGTGAGAAAACCCCCCAGATTTCCTCTAGCTGCATTCAAAATTGGATAGTTCAATAATTAGCCTAGAAATAACAGATTTACACATGAAGAAAAATAGCTATGTAAAAGTAGTTATTAGGGAGTTAAATAGGTACTAGCCAATGTACAGTCTGATTTTTGATGGATAAGTTAAGTTTAAAAACTATATTCTGAGGAAAATAACTGCAAAAATATAGGATGTGCATATGATCAGGAAAAAATAAACTCTTTAACTAGAACAGGAACTTGAGAGGGCAATCCATAAGAGAAAACACTGACGTCTTCATCTTTTGCATTTAGCAAAAACCTACCATGCAACTGCCCAAGCTAAACCCTGCCTTTTTCTGGCTTGGAAAAGATCTTGAATGTCCTTTAAACTTGTTGACTTGCTCCACTTTTGCCAGGCCTTCATGCATAAGCACATTAATCCAAATGCAATCATCCCTTGAGATGTGCTCATGTTATTGTCAGGTATCTCCTGGGGCTGAGCACCTAACCTGGGAAGATGCTGGTAAGTACTGCAGGCACCTCTCCTTTCAGCAAAGTGATCAACAACTATGCAGCTGATGGCTCTCATTCTTGTTTGGTTGGCAGGGATGGTGTCACTAAACTTGAGCTCACTTGTCACAATGGAATTTAATTATCTGCTGGAGAGAAGCCCTGACAGCTGTGGCGTAGGTTTTTCAATGTGGATGTTGCTTGGATCGCAAGAAAAATATCAAGGGCTGGTGAGAACAGCCATGTTCTAAAAGCATCTCCGCCTGGGTTAGACCACTGCCTACCAAGGAGGTACGTGCGATTATCTTGAAGTTATGTATTGACTGCCGTGTCAGATTGTGGTTAAAGTTTATCTTTGCTGAAAGTTATCCTCAGGAATCCTTTTACTTTCAAAAGTAACTTTTCTTTTCCAGGGCTTAGGTTGGAAGCACAATGTTTGTTTACCACGTTGCCCTTGGGTTTGCCTCTGGCTTGTACTTCCTGGGGGAGAGGCAGTGGGTCTGCTGCTGGTTCCCAAAACACTGACAGTCTGTGATGGCCTTCTGGTAGCGAAACCATTTTGCTAGCAGCAGGATCAGGTAAGACCTCATAATTTTCTTATGGTAATGGTTTCATTGATAAACTCTGAGCTGACAAAAAGGGCAAGTGGCTTGTGTGTGTATGTGTGTGTGTTTATTTGTTTTGTAGTTTGGTTTTTTAGTGGAACATTTCCTTAGCTCATATACCAGAATACCGGGATTTTTTTTTTCTCGTTGGCAAACAGGTGCTCCTGCCGGTAGTTCTCTAAGATCACTGACATGCTGAGATGCTGAAGACACTTCTATAATAAATTCTGTTACACACTTGCCCAAGTAAAGGACCTATACTGTGCATAGGAAAGTGCCCCTTTTGGCATTTGGTTGCCCCACTGTCAACCTTGGAGCAGCACCCAACCACCCAGATGCACACACACCTTTGGGACCCCTAAAGGCAGACCTGATCTGCATTCCTGACTTGCATCCCTGAGCCCACCTACCTCCCAGCACACAGAAACATTGTCCCTCAAAGGCTGAAAAAGGAGCCTCTTTTCTGTGGGCAATTTGTGGACACCAAGCTACACCCGTGGCCTTACTTTCCCTCTCACACACCATGCGTGCCCCTGGGACCTCCTGGCCATGTTCCCTGGGCTTCAGGTGAGCGCACCCTAAATCCTGGGGTCCATGGCCGCAGTCCCATCCTTCCCCTCCTGGGACTGAAGCAGAAAGCTCACTTTCAGTGGTGGAGGTAGGGAGGCACTCCATAACCTCCAGTTAAAGAAGGGTGAGGCCTTTTTGGCCCCAAAGATGTTTTTCTGCCTGGAGCTTTTCTATATATATGGAAGAACAGAACAACTGGAGTGTTGCTTGTGCAATCTTTATGCCACTGCTAGATTAAACCATGCTTGATGCAAGCTAGTGTTTCTTGTGCCTGTTGTCCTGGAGTTTCCTGGGCTAAATTTGGAAGTTAGACCACACAGTTGTACTTCCCAGAACCAGGTAGGGCAAGGACATTATCTGTCTATGCCCTGCCCAACTGAGAGGGAAGGCACGTTTCTAAGACCCCGTACTGCTAGCATGAGCTAAAAGGGATGACCTGTCTGTAGAGAGCTCTGGGAAGGAGTTTCCTCCCCAAAAACCGGGTGTGTTGTAATGTGTTTACATTGTGCACTGGCAGCTCTTGATGACTGCTGGTAGGATTAGAAACAATTTGGAAATTCTGGAGTTAAAACTATGTAAGTTGCATGAAGATAATACTTAATAAACATGAATACATGGTAGGATGTTTTTTTTTTCCATCCTTTTAATATGACTTTTAGACTAACAAGCTTTTATCTTATTTTATGAGGCCATGTGAAATAAATTAAATGTAACACAAGATGTTGTTAAAAAAGATTTTATGACATCAAGAGCTGATTCTATATTAGGACCAGATCCTACATAGACTTATGGATGTGAGTAATTTTGCTCCCATAGATAAGCTATGGAGTCAGCTATGGCTAATCATTTAAATGCTCAGAATCAGGCCCTCATTTTGGACGCACTTCTCATTGTTAAATCAATGTGAAAGTGAAATCTGTCTCCTCTCAAAAGCAAATTGCCAAGACTTTCTACGCTGAGATTTGGGATCTGTAGAAAATGAAGCCTTTTTATTTTTTCTTCCCTCCAATAATCTGTTCAGTGAACAAGCTGTGAAAAATAGTTCTATATTTTTTCCATGTGATGCAGCAGACGGTAAATTTCCATTTAAAAGAATGATCAGAGTAGCTGCTGGCACTGAACTCTGTTGTCTTAGTCAAATCTACTTACAAAGAGTTTACAGCAATACAATAGCTTATTATTTCACTCAACCAGAAATCAGATGAAAAAGGCAAAGGGGAAGCCTGAAGTAGGTTCATGGTCAGAATTCTTTTCTTTCTTAACATCTTGGGGTTTTTTAAATGCAGGAGTTGAGATCAGTAGTTTTACGTGTAAGGAAGAGAATATTTCTTTTCACCTCTACTTTTGTATGCTGTGAAATAATCAGACTACACACTTCTATAGTGCCTTTCTTCTGGGGATCTGAAAGCACTTTACAAACATTAATTAAAGTCTCACAACACCCATGTGGAGGTAAAGGAGCATTGTTTGTGTATCTAATGCAGAAGGTTTAACCTGATTCTTTAAGCATTATACAAGGAAAATAATGGAATAGCCAAAGCAAATTAATCTAACTGAATTGCCGGGAGCATGTATATATATATATATACCTGTGTGTGTGTATATGTATGTGGTGTATGCGTGCATGTGTGTGCCTGCAGATCTGTATTGCCGTATGCCTTAGACTGCACTTCCTCTGTCCTGCATGTCCTGCCCATTTTTGTCTCTGAGTATATGATGTGTGCTGTTGTTTCTCTCTGCATGGTGCCTTGGGTCTGCCAACAAATGTGTATCCTCTAGGAAGCCTGGGGAAATCTGTCACTGTCATTGATTAGGCTACGATTGCTTTAAAGGCAAAAATATTCCTTTTCTTGATCACAAAACTTCTGAATGAACATAATAGGTGGGTGGTGGGGACCCAGAAGGGGTCTTTGCCACCTGAGCTGGGGCACCCATACCCCTTCTGGTGGAGGTGCCAGCACCTCCCCTCTTCGACTGCCACTTGCTGTCCCCAAGCCTGGTGGCTTTGCCTTGCTGCTGTTGCCTGAGCAGTCTCCCCATGCTAGGGAGTTTTGGAGGCAGCACTGCAGAAAGAGAGCTGCAGAGTGGGCTTGGCTCCTGCTGGAGCTGCCAGCCTGCCTCCATGCCCGGAGTCAGAAGAGGGGCATCCTCCTACTGCAGCTTAATGTTTGGCTTGGCTACCAAGGGTAACAATGTCTACATTAAAAAATCTTGAATTATTTTACAGACTTTATAGGAAGGGTGTTATCCTCCTCCTTTTAGCATCATTTTCTGCAGAGGTGTACTCCCTGTACTTAGCTGGGTAGGTGCTTGCCCTGAGCAGGTAGAGTTTTGCTGTGCATCTCCATTTCTCCACCTTCACTGCTTTGATTTCCTACTGCTGCGTCTCTTCAGCCCCAGCTAAAGGCCAGAGCCACTCCAGCCTAGTGTGTCTGACAGGGAAGGTTGATTCATCGTGGCTCTCTAATTGCACTGTCAGAAATGAAAATGAAGTGAGGGAATTGATCAAAATGGAGGAAACTCAAGCTGAAGGACCAAGCAACTCTTACTCTACTTTCAGCTCAGTGGTGCAGTGTACAACCCTTTCTCCCACTTGTGCAGCCCAGAAGAATGCACTGCTGAACTCTTGTGGCCTGACTTATCTTCTCCTTAGACAAATCAGGTAAAAACATTATTTTTCTAGAGGTTACAGGATGCCATTATTTTCTTTGGGTCAAAGCTGTGGAGAAATAGGTCCACTGTGAGTCTGAAAGGAGGTCGGATGGCTACTAAAAGCAAAATGGGTCCTGCTGCCATGAGTTTTCCCCAGCCCTAGTCCCACAGGCTGTTACAATCTAAAAATGCTTTTGGGTCACCAGCATTAGATCCTTTTCTTAATCTTCATCATATCTTCTTTCTGCTAACTTTGCTTTCTCTGTCTGATGTAGGCTGTAAGATCTTCAGTGCAAAGAGAACATCTTTTATCTCTCTAAAGTGTCATGCAAACTTAGGGTGGTATGTAAATATTTAATAATAATATTAGTGATGGAGATTAGAGTCCTGGAGGAATGTGTCTCCTTCCTTGCAAATGCAGAAGACATAATTTTAATTTGTGTACAGTTTCATTTCCCTAGTGACAATTTTTCTGCTCATCCATTTTCCAATTTCCCTGTAATCATCTTGGTAAGGCTATTGGAGCACACTAATCTTGACTGGGAATGGCTTAACTAGAAGTGGGCAAATAACGCTTTTTCACGTGAGACTTTGAAAGAAACTCCCCCAAAAATACAAATTTCCTTTTTTTCATTTAAAAAAATGAAAACCTGGGAAAAAGGGTATACCTTCTGGTATCTATCTTACGGTTTTAATCATCTTTATTCTGAAAAGGAAATGAAATGTGACTACAAGTGATGTCCAAATCACAATTCAGAACAGGAAATAGAAACTTTTAATTTGCAAAACACCAGAAAAAAAGCATGTTGGCTTTTCTGAAATGCTCACTTTTGGAAAATACCCCTTGCCTCGTTCAGTTCCCATCCTTCTCTGGTTGTAGCACCCTGAAGCCCAAGAAGACAGAGCAGAGCCTGACAACAGGCAGTGGTGTTGTGCAGTGCCTGCTGTTCCTTTGGTGCCAGGAGCTGTGCCGTGGGACCCTGCAGGCAGCTGGAGAGGGCTCCTCCAGTGGAGGGCGGGGCACCTCTGCAGGACATCCCTCCGTGCTTCCCAAACAGACTGAGCACACGGTGCACCTCAGCCACCTCTGGACAATCTGCTACATTGGAATGGTACTTGTGTATCATGTAAGAGCCATTCTCAAAAACATTTTCCCTTAGCTCGGGATAAACTGCATCTCTCAAGGGTTGTTCAGGAGTGAAGGACAGAGAGAAAACCCCTTCTTTTTTCTTCAGTAACAATCTTCTTATGACCATGCAGAGGAGAAATGCCACAGCCTTCTGCTGGTGGTGTGTGGGTGGATGGTGTGCTGCCCCACTGCAAGCGCTGTGAGCAGCTGTGCAGCCAGGTTGGGTCTAGGGGGAAAAGCATCCAGATGTGCCCAAAAAGGGGACATCTGTGAGCTCTCGTGGTGCTGGAGGTGGCAGGAGAGAGGGCTAATCTGTGCTCCCTTTCAGCAGTGGAGGGGCTTCAAGGTGCTCAAGCCTGGGACAGCATCATGGTAGACATGCAGTGGAGAGCTCAGAGCTGTCCCCAGCATTCTGCTCATTGACCCTTCTTACTTCTTCTTTTTCAGTAGCCTAAATAATTTTAAAATAGGTTGGGTATTTAACTAGATTCCCTTTATAGGAGGGTTTATGCTGTACCTTACTTAAAGTTTCTAATGATTGTAGCCAATAGCAATTAATTTAGAATAATTAAGACAAATATACACATTAAATTGTCATGCACTACATTTTTCTTGTTCATTTATGACTTAATAGACTTCATTGTATATATTCACTCTTTACTAATTGCATAGTTGACAATTCTTTATGACTTTGAGGAGTTCAACATTTTCTGTCTTTACTGGCTGCATCCTCTTAGCATAATCATAGTCTTAATTTTGTTTAACTTATGCTAAAGCAAAATATGAATCTAAACCACAGGAGGCAAATAAAACACGTCATTGTACAGTTCGCTACATTTTATAAAACCATTTTACAGCATGAACCATCCACTCGTTCTGTTCCATGGAGTAAATGGAATCTAACCATGCTTTAAGGACGGCGCTCATCTTTAAACTGATTAGTTTCTATCCTTATTACAAAATGCAGGCATCTATACCAGGTCTAACATCTAATTTTATATACAATTAAATGGGTAAGCCCTGTTGCCTCCAGCATAATCATTTCATCATTGTTATTTACCTTGAGGCTCCCCGGCAGGATCTAGGACTCATTCCTCCCACCGCCATGCAGTGTGGGACAAGCCTCGGCAGGGAGGAGGCTCTCTTGGTCCTGGGTGCCGCAGGCAGAAGGGATGGAGATACATACAAGGGTCAAGCACATGGCCTGGGGTCAGTGGAAGAGTAGAGAAACCCGAGCCTCTTGCCTGGTGCTGGTTGGGCAGCAGGAATGGATTGGGAAGGTGGAGGCAGGGGCTGGTGTGGCTGGGGTCAGTGGGTGGGCAGGGGCAGAGCAATACTGTAAGCTGTACCCAGCCTTGTGGTACAGTGCCTGTGCTCAAGACAGGACCCAGCCAATGCCTGTGTGGATGGGGTAGCAAAGCGAGGCTGGAGTGCTCAAGGGGCAGCTCTGGAGATGGGTCTGGTGGGGACGAGCACTTCAGGGGATGCTGTGAGGATGCAGCACTGTGGCCATGGGCAGGAGCATTCTGTTCAGGGCGCCCATACAATGATGCATCTTCCCTGCTCTGCACCAGGAGCAGGGAAAGCAAACAGTGCTAATCTTAAGGAAAGATTAATGCTTAAAAAAAATCACCCAGACTCTCGCAGATTTTTTTCTCCTCTCCCCAGGGAGAAGTGCCCAGCATTACTGCCCAGCCAGCATCCTGCAGGGGGGCCGTTGTGCCAAACCCTCCGGGGCAGGGAGGAGACAGCCGGGTTTGGCAGCAGCTCAGCAGCCCGGGGCTGAAGGACGGCCGGGAGCGCATTTGCTCATAGCTGTGCCTTGTTAAACCCCCAGCCTGCACATGGCTTTAACCGACTGCCGTGCAGCCACACGAGCGGCGGGCTGCCTTTGGCATGAGGGCTCTGCTCGGCCTCGTAATTAGGAGGGGAAAGCTGTGACTTCTCCTGGCGGACAGGTTTCCTTCTCTTCCTCCTCCCTTCTTACTCTTCCTTCTTCTTTTTTTTTTTTTTTTTTTTTTTTTTTTTTTTTGTTGAAATCGTGTTTAACACTTGTACAATTTGGTGAAATTACAAGCCAGCAAGGACAGAGAGAGAAGCCAGTCTGTTTAAAAAATAAAAAGAGGACATGATTACTTTGCTGAAGCCGTACTTTCTATTTTCTCTTCCAAAAGAGACAAAGGGAATAAATACTTAAAACCCAGTGGTGACGACAGTGAAGCAATCATGTAGTCGCTGGATACCTTTGTCTCAGGGAGGCATGTAGTCATTTTTACATGTCTGCCACTGGGTGTCAAACCTTTCTTTTCTTCCCCTTTCCATTTTGGATGGCCAAACTGATTATCTAAAATAGAAAATTAGCACACAATGGCTTTACTCTGTGATACCCCTTATGCAACTAATGGGCAAAGCTTGTTAATTGGTTGTAAATGCCAGCAGGTTGCCAAGATAATACTTCAGAAATAAGCGGGTATTCTGATAATTACAGCAATCTTCATCTATAAAAGCTTAAGTAGATGAAGTACTGGCTGGCTTAAAACCAAGATTTATCCTGCTGCACTCACATTAAAAGAAAAAATAAGATGAAAACAATAATGTAGCAAAACAATTATATAGCAGGAAGCGTTGTAGGTTTTAGAGATTGTGAAAACTCAGAAAGTAAAACAGTGCTGTAATAACCAGTTATGGAAAAATAGGCCATTTACATTTGTGTATAATTAAATAGTAGGCTATGCAATTTCACTTTTTAAAGTAAACTGCCTTTTCCTTTTTTTATAGGGCAACGTAGCCATAATTGCTGCATTAAAGCTTTAATGAAAGAAAAAAGCAGCAGATCAAGATGACATGTAACATCCACATTTGTACTGTGGTGTTCTGCTTGTTTAGTAATGGGAAGCTACTGAGGAGATTAAAATTGCAGAATTCTTCATAGTTTTTTTTTCCCCTGAAAATTGCTATAGGAAGATCATTCAAAGTCTAAAATACATACAATTTATTTTTCTACCTTCAATCCACAAGGATTTAATGGCTTTCCTAACTCTCAGAGTGTCTGAAGAAATACTTTCTTGCAAGAGGAGGGTATTATTTCAGGTCATCAAAATTATCAAAAGTAAGAGGCTCAAACTTGAAGCATAGAGGTCTCACCTCTTGTTTTAGACTATTACTGCAAATGCTGAAGTGTTTTTTAACTTAGGGCTGCTTTTCAGTTTTCTTGTCAGAATTATCAACAGGTTGATATATAATCTTGTCATTTGTCACTTTGGTATGTTTTTTTTAATGTTACAAACAAATTGTGAGGTGCAGTAAAGCCAGACTCTGATGTGTTAAAGCTCCAAAATATGAGTGTGAGCTTTCAAACCAAATTTTTGTCTATGATAGTATAATATAAATTTGATATTGGGGAAAGAGAAAAACTTTTAAATGACCTCGGATACATCTCATAGACTGCTTTTAATCATTGATTGAGTGAGGGCATGTTTTGGCACTTTTTTCCAGGAGTGGCTCAGAGGCAGGAGGTGTGCAGGGCAGTTCTGAGGGGGCTGCTTTGGTTAGACTTTGGGGAAAAAGGCAATGGCAAACTGAGATACCCCTCCTGCCGTGTATCTGGGGGGCCCGTGTTGCTGGCAGGAGTCTGCCAGAGTGTTTGCCCGTCCTCGCTGCCTCCATTGCAGCAGGAGCAGACTATGCAGAGGCACAGAGAGCCTTTTCCCATGGCTGAACGCATGTGCCCACTGTGGTCCTGGGTGCAAGGCACTGGCACAAGAGCAGCTTGTGCTGGATTTTTCCACACATGAGAAATAGGCTGTGACATGCCCTGCAGCAGAGTCAGCCCAGTGGGACAGTAGTGGATATGCTGGAACAAGGCATGCTGTAGAAAGATTTGGATGTGTGCATTGTCTCACGTTAGTCGACTAATCAAATATTTGATAGAGACGCCTTTCCTATGTGTGGTCATGCAACATCAATCTGAAATCTTTTCTCACACATTATCCATAAAAAGATAAGAAGAGCCCAGTGGGAAATCAGGGACGACTTGCTGCACTGACTAACCCCTTAAATTTTGGCAACTAAAAAGGTACACCATGTCACCTAAACCCTCTGGGGAAACAAGGCATGAGAGCACAGGGACTGCCAAGGGAGTGGGGTGTGAGATCAGCCCCGCTGCTTGCCAGCCCAAGGCCCCCACACCACATAATGGACTTTCCTAGTTAGTACATAATATATGGCACTTGTCCGAAGTGCGGCTGCAGGAACCAGCCGAGGAAGAAATAACTTGATGAGATCCTTTAATGGATCTGTCTCCCTTGTCTTCCAGGAACAAAATAAATAGGAGACTTTTTCAACTGGCATGTATTTCCATTTATGCTTTAAAAATTCATGAGAATAGGTTTCATATGATGGTGTAGTTACTATGGTAATTGTTTATTAATCTGGAGGAGCTTGGTAATTACCACACTAGAGTTTATATAACTCGAACTCAGAGTTAAAATACGGGTATGATTTCTTTACACATCCATCTTTTAGACGCTTTTTTCCAACTTTTTTTTTTTAATTTAACAGAATATGCATTTTCTCCTCTCAGTTCTACTTTTATCCAAGTGCATACATTTCTGGAAGTGTAGAGAGAGTGTAAAAATGAGAGAGAAAAGCTTGCTCGGAGTTGGCAGGCCAGGACAGTCAGGAAAAAATGTGCAGAGTTAAGTAGCAGGTGGATATTTTTTTAATTAAAAAAAAATTATGTCTTTCTCTTTTTTTCTAGAGGATGGCTTATTTGTAGGGATGCAGCAAGGGACAGAGAAAAGAAGGTGGCAAAGTGGGAGTGTTGCAAGAGGCCATGTGTCCAGCCCAAGACTGTCCTGCCAGCTGAGCGCGAGACTGAGGGACATGGAACTGCAGAAGGTTGTGTGTGCATTGTCCCGCAGCTCTGGTGTTTGTGCATGGCAAATGCACACAAGAGGAAAAACACAAGTGCTGGGCTAAGAATGAATGTCTGTCTGGCTTTGGCATTTGCATTTTTTCAGGGTTATGTGTGATTATGCTAATGGAGAATGCAACAGTGGTAAGGTGCCCACCAAGTACCTTCAGAAAACCCCACTGCCAGCTCTCCTCAGCCCTGATAGCCTCCCAGGGGCATGTGCTCACCTTTCCTGGAGAAACTCCATCTAAAAATCAAGTTCCTTCATTCAAAATATTTTTTGTTTTTCATATAGACACCACTAATCCTATCACTGCAATTATGCTCTCCAGAAACCCAGGAAATATTTTTTTTCATTTATCTAGAACGAATCTATCTCTTCCTCCCAGAGAGAGAGAAAAATTTTGTCCACCGTGAATCTTGTTCCTGTGTTTATTTGAGCTGAGAGACAATTAATTGCCATCAGCTCATTCTGTGATGACCCATAAGAAGCCAGAAGCAGCCCTGTTGGTGGGTGACCCCTCCTCACCTGTCCTCACTATCTCCCACTGTCTTGCACGGCTGGAGAAACTCCCTGGTTGGCCTGGCTTCATTGCCAAGAGATTCACATTATTTATATGGAAAAAGTGCAGGATGCCATCTCCTCGCTCACTCTGCCTGCATAAATTGCGCGTGTTTATTATTCATCGTAACACAGCACATTCTCTGTTTCTGTGTCACTTGTCACTAATCACTTATGCATCTGATGTGCGGATCCAGAGCAGGTTCTCAAGCATTCTTGGCTTCAAAACATAAGATATGCATGGGTAAAAGTTTATCCCACCCCCAAAATAACAACTTTGATACATTTTCAAAAGGGAAAGTGCATATGTTACAGTACTTAGGAGCAGCAATAACCAAACTAGCTGAGAAGTGACACGGACTTGGGTTATTTTCTTGTTGCTTTCTTTTTTCTTTTTTTTTGGTTTCTCTTTAGTATTTCATGAAAGTGTGTAAAAATCTTAACATTTGAATGCCACACGCTTCGTTCTGCCTGCGAGATAAAGGACATTTCTCTAAAAGAAACATACGCTCCTTGTTCCTTGTTTTGATTCCCCGTACAGCTTGTCACAATGCATTTACATTTTGCCCATACATTTGGATTTGCAACCCGAGCTGTGCTTTTGAGGAAGAGATGCAAACTCTTTTCTTTGACTCTTGGGCAGCAGTCGGGCGCTGACTGCAGCCGGCCATGCTCAGAGGGCACAGGCTGCCCACACGACCCTCCCAGCTTCCACTGCGACCCACTGCCACAAGCCCCAGCGGCTCCTTCATGGGGAGCTGTGGATCATGATGGCTCTTTCCTCATGCTTCTCTCTCCTGTTCCACCTCATTCCCTGCCCAGCCTGCCTCCCAGTCTATGGCAGCCAATTGCCAAACCTCGGTGGACGGTGACACTATGTCTACCCCACCTTTTTCCCCACAGATTTCTTCCTCCCATCTCTTGTGCACTCTGGGAAACGCCAGAAATTGCCATTTCCTTGTCTGGATCTGCTCTGGGAAGCACTGTGGAAATGCTGGCAACCCCGGAAACCTTGTGTTTAAGACAATGCCTTTTTCACCTCACTTCTCATAGCATTGGGTGAGTGGCAGTAACAGTATGAGGGCGAGGATGGAGAGAAACCCCAAACAGCCTCAGTGGAGATAACACTGATTCTGGAGCTTGGGTATCATAGTAAATAATGCTCCTTTAGCCGGGCAAACACCATCTATCAAATTGAGAATATGGAAAACATTCTTGCATTTTCTGGTAGTTGACCTGATCCCTCTATAACTCTGCAAACCTGGCAAGTACAGCCAGTGACAAGTCTGTCTGCAGGTCTAAAGAGCCCAAGCTCCTCCATCAGACACCTGCAATAGATGGCTATGCCATATCTACGTTGGTCTGTGGCTCACTTGCACCAGCTTAACCTGCAGCAGAAGATCTGTATATTGGCCTGGCCTTGTTGGAGAGCAACATTCAGACCAGCTGGCAGAACAGTAGCCTGAATGATATATATTCCATTTCATAGAATCATAGAATGGTTTAGGTTGGAAGGGACCTTAGAGATCATCCAGTTCCAACCTCCCTGACATTTTTTTTACCAAGCATTTGCAGGGCAAAAATTATTTACTGTGGAAATACTGAAAAAGTCACAAATCTGGTCAAACATTTTCTCTTCCAAGGCTGCTAAAATAGAGGACTGCTTGCTTATCTCCCCAGCTGGAAATACAGGTGTTTCATCCAAGGAAATAATTTTAATTGTTCCTTGTTCTGCTGATATCTGATGGGAACAATCTTACTAACAACCTCCAATTGCTAGTCCTTCTTGACTATGAAGTGAAGTCAGCCCTACAATAACACCAGAGAGGCAGCTTGAAATTAGGATACAGAAAACTGATGCCAAAAATATGTCAGCTTGGAAGGTCATTAAGAATTATCCATTTGTGCATGTTCACATGCCAACAGTACCTTAAGTGATTACCTTAGAGGGATAGATTTGTCTAGTGAACATATGAATCAATAATATAAAATTGTGATTGATAAATCAAAGAAGAATTTACAGTTCTCCGATGAATCTAACTGGAATGGAGTTTCACTGGATGTGAATGTGAGAGGAGCTGTTGGTGTTCTTTGCTAAAAATTACTCTCAGTGGTATTTTTCCACTTTATGACACCACAGTTGTAGGTGATTGATCCAAAACCCAGCCTGCCTGTACCTCTGGCAGAGACAAGTTGTTCCGAAGATCTTGGCTCACCACTTCCAGTAGTTATTTTTTTAACCTCTCTACCTATACCTTTATTGATCTCTTTTTTTTAAGCTCACCTTAGAAATTAACCTAAACTGATACTGGCATGCAAACAGTAGGTTTTTATGTAATAGTTGGTAGAATTCTGTTTAAGTATTTTTAAATTTAGGCTCAGATTAGATTCAGACTAGGATAAAAGCAGCTGCTTTGACTCTGCTTTTCAGCACGGACATAGCTCAGGAGGGAGTTTTGATTTTTGTCTCTGAAATTCAGATTACGTTAGTAGTTTCCTGAGTTGTGGATTATACCTCCTTCAAAAAGAGGTTTAGAAACCTAAAAGAGAAAGATGTTTATATTTTAAAAATACCTTGTACAGACAGGCATTTTTTTCTTTTCCTTCTAAAGCTCTACCCTCATAGCAGCTAAGATCAATGCAATCTACACATTGTTTTTTAAGCTCTTAACGGCAGATATGCTTCATTTGGCATTTATGATAAACTTTTAGTGATTTTTTACTGCATCTTCACCTTTTTGGCTTGTGCCATTCTGGGTTTGGGGCAACCCTAGCATACAAGCGAGCACCAACTCCTCAAGATGCTGTTAAAGCTGCTTCTAGTCTAGCTCTTGTGAAATTGTATATTAAAGACTCAGATAATAGGAAAGTACCAAAGGAATTGTTACATTTCATTACCCTGTGTCATTAATGGCTTCTTATGTGCTAATGAACCAAAGTCAGGTCATAAAAGTCTTTGAAATAAAATATTAATGAAGGTTTCTTTGACTTGATATAAAGGGGTAACTTCAGCCTGTTGGGTCTGTAATGCCCTGAGTACCACTTCTTTTGCAAACTTAAAATTAC
This sequence comes from Calyptomena viridis, assembly GCA_013390005.1. NCBI lineage: Eukaryota > Metazoa > Chordata > Aves > Passeriformes > Eurylaimidae > Calyptomena > Calyptomena viridis. The sequence continues at coordinate 307,090 of WEIV01017547.1, read as the reverse complement.
CATGGTTAAATCTACTATTTAGTTGAAGTGGAAATTTCAAGGGATATTTATGTTGGATTTTGCTGTTAAAATCGTTTGGGTAATCACAAAATGAGCAAAATCAGTTACCAAAACCCTGCACATCATGTGACCAGACAGAAATGGTGTTGATTTGGGTCTTTCTCGTGCGTTTCTGGCTGCAGAGCATTCGAGGCACACATACACACACTGGGAGCAGCATCTCTATTTGCTAGTAACATTACAGGATATCTTAGGAGGCTCCTAAGGGGGATACTAGATGGAAAAGTGCCTCCTGACTCATAGCCCTCCTTTTTGTTTTCTTCTCTCCTATATCTAACAGCTTTTGATCCAATTCCTGTGCACCAGTTTTTTGTCCCAGATCTGTGGCACTTTCCGTGTAATTTATCACACGTAATTTTTAAAGTGAGAAAATGCCCCAAATGTAAAAATCGTAGTAAGAACATGAAGGTAAAAGCACTGAAGCTTGCCACTATAACCGGAAAAGAGGGCACTAAGACTCACTGTATACTTAAGTGATGTCCTGTGCCTATGGACAGTAGGGATAACACAGCGGCCAAGCTGCGTTGTACAGCGGGCTGCCCAGTGTAGGCTCCTGAGGGGGGGAAGGGGAGATGGACGCTTCTGAACTGCTTCATCACGGCCAGGGCCTGAAGGTCTGCGGAGTCATGGGTCACAACTAGATTCCCCCTCATTGGAAAGGGCGAGATTTGGAGCAGACTGTGTGAGCCCAAAAAGCCAGGATCGTGACTGTGAGTTGCTGTGTGTTGGAGCGGCGCGGGGTTCCTCGCACGAGAAGGGAGCCGGGAGGCGGCTGCACGGGGCTGCAGCCCAGCGCCTCAGAACGTCCCGGGGAAGCTGCGCGGAGAAGCATGACACAAGCCTTGAAACATTTAGGGAGGGGGCATGTTATTTTAATATCCTTTTTTGTGCTTAATAGAAAAGGCGTTTGTGGTTAATTCTTTATTATCTCCGACAGCAGTTCTCGCTTCGGCTCCTCTTTCTTTAACTGCCAAGCTAGCATTTTCTTTTTTTATTGCTCCTTTCTTCGAGGTTTGCTTTGGAATAGTGCCAGTTATCATTTCCCATTAGGGCAAATATTGCATCAAACTCATGATTAGGGATTTGAGGGCTTGGGAATATAATTCTCTAACATTTGTCTTTCATTTTCTAAGTCTTTTTCTCTCTCTTTGTACACACACATATGCTCACATGCCTGCATATCTGTGGATATACATATGTGTATATGTATTTCTAAAGAAGACAAAGTGCGCTGCATGTGCCTGATTACACGGATAGGTTTACACGTATGCGCATGTCTATTTGTATATAAAGTTTAAACCTCATCTCAGAGACAAAGGAAAAAGGAAGAGCTTTCTCCTTATGTGCAATCTCAGAGGATTCAGAAGGTTAATAAAGGAGAAGAATAACAGATTTGTTTGCATGTTTTGGGTTAAATACTTCAGTTTTGCAGTGAAGGAAGGTGTTAAGAACACACACTGTGAGCGTGGAGATGAAGCCACTGCTAGGGAGCTGCTATCAGTTTTACCGACCCTACAAAACTGGGAAACAACACTGCCTATTTTTGAGCATGCCTTTTATGGTACCTTTTTTATTACCTGTATCTGTACATATACAGTCACCATGTCTAGCACACTCCTTGAATAAAGTGGCAATAAGTACTACATTTCTAGAAATTAACTATTCTGCTGTATTAACATATGCTGCACCACCTATATTGAAGAACTATGTAGATATTTAGGCTTTAATCTGGGCATCCTGAATTGCTCTTAAAAGGTGCCCATTTCTGTTGGTGAGGAAAACAGGCCTAAATATCCTGAGAGAGACAAGAGGCTGTGCCGGGCATGTGCACTGGTGTAGGCTTCAAGGTATCTGGATTCTGGCTCAATCTACCTCTTCCCTCGCTTACTTCCCAACACTTAGGCACTGCTGACATGTTCAAAAATCTTTCCAGCTGCCACCTATTTCTGATGCTGGCTCACAAAACCCAGCACTCGCTTTCGGTACCTAATTTTAGGAGGATTTTTGAAGAATATGATTTTTTTTCTGGTAAAACTGTGCTTATGCCTGGTCTGGGGGAAAGCACATTGCAGGCGGTTGGTTCCCCCCACCAGAAGCCCTTGTGGGAATGAGGATTGATGAGGGACTGGGGCTGGTGGTGATGATGGGGTCTGTGGTACCCCACCCCCATTCCTCTCCCAAAAAAGGGCTCCCGAGAGCCAGGCACCATCCTACTTCACACCCGGCAAATCACTTAACCTCTCAGCACGCTGGCTTTCGCAGCTGTTAACACGGGGAATGGTTTTATTTCACCTCCTCTCGTAAAGAGCATTGCTGCTCTGATCGACCGGAGGTCAAGCATTATTTCCACTTACAGATAAGTTGGATTTTGGCAGCTGGTGAGAGAGAGCCAAGCACATTCATCTGGGTAAAATCCCCTGACTGGAGAAATAGCCAACGGGGAAGTTTTATAAGGCAGGCACAAAGCAATATCAGCAATATCCAGAGCAAATCTTGTATCGGAGTTGTCATTTTTGCTCTGACCTGGCAGAGGCCGTGTGGGGATTTGGGGAGTCTGTGGGGAGATTGCAGCAGGTGAGGTGCGGAGTGGTGCTGTCCAGCTCAGCTGGGGTGGTGCTGACAAACACAGCATCCGACAGGTTCCTAAATATGTATATTTCCAGGCAGCCAATTTGCCTCTAAAAATTTTATTCTTCAAGGCTTGTTCCCATCTGCCAAAGGAAAACATGCCATTTGTATAAAAGAGAAAAAAACCCTAACATTGACAGACAGAAGAGTGTTGTTGAGCTATAGCCCTCTGCTTTTACCTGAGCCAGGCGCAAGAACTGCATGGTGAGACAGCCCTGTCACCCACATGCTTTATTAACAGTCAACTTTTAATTGTGCTTCTCCCTGGCAAGTCGACAAATATTTTTCCCTTTACTCACAGTCCACCCTTTCTTTTTTCTCCAACAAATACTGCACTTACTTCATTTAAATTTCTGCAAAAATTAGTCCAGATGAAGTGACTCGATCATTCTGCAGATTAAACACAATGTCACTTCTTTTCCTGATTCTAATACAACGGCTGCAATTTAAAATTATTACAGTAATTTTAGTAATTTATGCTGTAACTTTTACTTATAAGCTCTGCCCTGCTTCTTCTGTCCTCCCTTCCTGAAAATAATGTCATAGTTCCCACACGGAAGAGGTTCAAGTCAAGAGAAGGTACAGTAAGCTCCTAGTTATTTTAGAAATCTTTAAGTGATTAAGGCAAAAAGATGGTTAATTATAATATTCTAAAAACACAGCTGCTAAAAAAAAGTTTCAAGCAGCCACCAACTTATTATTTTGTCATCATCTTTGACATACTTGTGACATATGGAAAAAATAAAAGATTAAATCTCTGTCCCCAAACTGCCCCCACAGCCGCGCAGTCCTGGAACAAGCAACATCTTCTGAAAGAAGGAGGCTTGGCCTGACTTCATGCCAGTGTGAGCAGGGGCGGCTTCCAGCCCCGCATTCACTTTCACAGCCTTGAAAACTGAATCTTCTGCTGGGTTTGCAAAACATCAGCTGGGAAAACTGTGATTAAATCAAGAGCAACCACAGTTTGCCAGGGAACAAATATCCCAGCTTTGGCTGCACCAGTCTTCTGTGCACTTCCACGCATGTTTTCATTTCTCACACACCATGGAAACAGAAAAGTCATGGCTGGTATTGCCAGTCGGGCTGAACATTTTCCCTCTGCCCCAATAAAGAGTAGCAGTCTTCTTCCTGTGCCCACATTGTTGAGGCTACCTCAAAAATAAATCTGCCTACAAGAGGAAACCACAATATTTTTCTCAGAGGCAGATGGTGCCTTGACTGGCTTATATCACCAATCTGTCCATGTACTGAGGCCAAAGTGAGTAAGGAGCCCCTTGGTGTGGTGTTGCACTCGGACAGTTGGGTGGCTGTGGGCGACTGTTATTGTCAGCAGTATTACTCATGGTGATGTGTTTTAAAAAAAACAACACTTTATTTTAAAACTAGAGATCAAGCAGGATAGCTTCTAACTAATGATCGGGGGGACACTGCTGGGGAAACTGAAGGCTGTCAAATGAAAGTAGATGTTGCTGCAAACACTAACCAGAAGCTGTGGTTGCATCAGTGGCATAGTAGTGTCTGCAGTAGCTTGGTGAGGAGATCAGACTTTCTATGAGTAAGGTCTGACCACCCCTTTAGCATAACCAAGCCATAAGCAGCTAAGAAATGCAAGATTAACCTTTGTGCTGCAGCAATGTACGAGTTGTACATATAGCAATATAATTTCTTTTATTTACATAGAATACAGAAACCACTGCTGTGATGGTGTTTGTACAAAGTCCTGGTAAAAGAAACCATCCACTCTGGGAGCACAGCAGAGCACATTTTCCAGTGTGAGCATCAGCTATTCTGATGTGGGGGGAAAGAAGGCATGCCAGCCTGCTACAGAAACACTTTCAGCTCTTTATATAAAAGTGTCATTGGAGGGTGGAAAAATACTGGCCCATGTTGGTCCAAAACTTTTTTTAGGTCTGTCTGTGGCACATCACAGAGTACTGACATTGCTGCCACAGCAGCCCTGGTTCTGCACAGGGGCTGCCGAGTGCCAAGGCTGCAATTGGCTCTCATGACACCCCAAAATCCAGGACCTGCCTGTGTGTGCCTTTGTCCCAGCTGCTCTTTGCTGCAGTCTCCCATCACCATGGGCTGAGTGCTCACAAATAGAGCTGATGGTGCTTGTCAGTGAGATGTGCAGATCAAGTTTTAGGACTAAATGAGAGTTTGGGCACCTGGCAGATTAGACTTGTCCCGAAGCAAGACATCTGCAAATATTTGAGGTGTAATATAATGGAGACTTACGGGCTCCTGTACACAGGCATGTACATACCAGAGGTGCCTGACCCGGCTCATGCATTGTGGAATGCCTCTCTCTTACAGTCTTCCAGGTACAGGAGACCGTCCCTGAAGCTTGCAAGGAAATGCCCCCTGGAGGATGTGAAGCACATACTGGGGTCAGCAGCAGGACAAGGAGCTGTAGCCACCCTTTGCTGCTGACATGTTTTTCTCCGTGCTTGCCCCTCTCCAACACTTTTTCACCTGTGGAGCAGCTGGGATGCCAATCACATGCACCAAGCTACCGATGTGTAAAGGCTTCATACCACAGCCACGGCAGCAGTGCCACTGCCTTTGCCACCAGCTGGCCACCTGCACAGAGTTGAAAACTGGCTGCATGGAGCACCAGGGCTCATTCCCTGGGGCAGGAAAGTGTCTTACCCCTTCCTCTCCAATCTCTGTCAGCCACTTGCTTCACAAAAATCATGCAGCGAAGTGACTGTAGCAGCAGAGTGGGATGGTGCCTCACCCCAAACCCACTCAGGGTAGTGGAGGTGGTGTCCCTGACTCTGGAGGCTCTGGGACACTCTGAACAACAATAACACCATCAGAATTGCTCCCCATGTCTCACAGGACTGCAGGTCCCACCAGCCATCACCTTCGGCCCCACAGCAATACAAGGGAAGATGTGCTGGCTTCTGCTCCTTGAAAGCACACCTGTCTGCACTCAGGAGGTTTACCCATCACCTTCCATAAAAGGCTCATCCAAATACCTTTGCTATCATAATAGCTTGTGTTAACTCAGTATAATACAGACCAGCTTAAGTTTACAGTGCTGTTTTTTATAGAGGAGCATTTATTTCTTGTACCAACTCTCAAGGATATTTTATCTGTTTTATATCCCATTGAATCCTCTGTGAAACTGCACTAGTTTACAATAATTTTATTACTTTATTAATTAAACGTTTTCCAACAAGCTAGCTATGGCATTTCTTATCATCAAGGGTTCCATTAGTTTTTAATGGTGTGAGACAAAATTACCATTTACCCACATGCAATTTAAGAAGCATCATTAACACAGAGAAAGCACCAGGTGGGATTTCTAATAGTTACTGTTTCTCATTTTTGTTTTTATTTAAAAGGAATAACTGGTTTTGAGGGTTTTGCTGCAAGGTTGCCAAATCCTCACTTTGTATTTTATGTTCGAGATAATTTAAAATAATGTTCTTCTATCTCCTTAGGCTCTTCTCCTCACTATTTCCCTTATCAGCACATTGCCTGGTGCGTACGCAGTGTCTCGGTGCAGCCGGGTGAGTGTGTTGTCTGCACAGTAATCACCAAGAACAAAGACTCATCTGCACGGTCAGTGAGCAGGGGTGGGGGCTGTGTGTGCACACATGTGTGCCTGAGCCACTGCCCAGGTTTGCAGGGCTGTGGGAGGGAGGGAGCTGAGCCAGTGCAAGCCCCAAACTACACACAGCTACCACTTTGCATGGCTAAGGGCCACGCAGGCCCTGGCCACCAAGTCCCAGGAGCATAGGAGAGCAAGCAATTGTCCTCAGCTATGCTCACCCATGGGACTGGGGACCAGCACTTTGAGGACAAGAGGTGGCAACCTGCCTTTTTAAAGTTCTTGAGAAACTTCGACTCAGACCATCTGCATGGATACTGGTGTTCCATGCAAAAGACAATGGAAACCCCACGATTGTGGTAAATATTTACCTTAAATGAAATGGGAATAATTAAATGGCAATTTCATGACTATATTCTACTCAATTACGCTGACTGTTGACTAATTGCTGACTCAGTCCATTTACATGTTAATAAATGTGTATAAGGTCCTCCTTGGTTAATTTTCTAGATTTAACAACATGAGGTGCAGTTGCTGGGCTTTTTTGTTATTTTCCCCATGACTTCTTTGCTTTTGCTTAACTTCGTGACCTCCTGCTGCCATGCATGGATGTAGGTAGTGCAGACCTGCCAGTGGCCATGGGGCATGGGGAAGGTCCGAGCCGGGGCCTCGCCACTGAGATGCAGCGCAAGAGTCCAGATGGTGCATGATCCCATGAACCGCTGAGCGTGAAGCGCACAGGAGGGTGTTAGGGATATTTAGTGGGATGTGTTTGACAAGGTGTTTCCTTATTTAAAGGGGAAGGGAGGAAAAGGCAGATGGTGTGGCTGTTTCTAATGACATTCCCTGGCTGTGTTTTTTAACAGCAGACATAAGAGGGGCATAAGCACCTGACACGCCTGTCTGCTTGGCTGCTGGAAGGGAAGGGGATGCTAAAAAAACAGGTCCCACTGCCACCCTGCTACCTGTTCTACCTACTTATTTAATATGCCAGGGCACCTGGTAAGGCTGATGGAGGGCTCTGCCCCTGGCTGGAGTCCCCAGAGCCACTGGTCCCTGCCCTGCTGCAGCATTCACCGTGTCACTCTGCCCTGGCATAGCCATGCAGCTTCCCTGAACCCCACTATCCCTGCTTTCCTTCCCTACACCCCTCTCCCTCCAGCTTCATCCTGTCCTATTTTTCTGCTGTCTCGCATTGCAATCAGAAGTGGTCTGATACTTTTTTATGGTTATGAGTGTTTTATTAATTATAGAAATTTTGTGTTTTCTAAATGGGCAGATAATTGTTCCCTGATGAAGAGCAAACATATGCATAGGGATGACCTCTGCCTTAAATATACGTCACACAGATATTCTGGTCAGATAAATTTCTAATTAATTTGCCTATGCAAGTCGTGGAACAAAAGCTCTGATTATATATTAGAGCAAGAGGTGCAAAAATACCTTCTTGCATGCTTCTACATTATCCTGTTTCTTGCCTGCAAAGGAGCTCTAGGGTGTCTGTCCTGTTGGTGATGCCACTGCAAGCCCCAGTAGGAGTCACCAAAGTATCCTGACCCCCCTCAGCATCCCCATGGAGTGGAACAGACCCTGCCACTTCCATGGCAGCCTGTGGCAGGAACCCCCATGCCTGGGCAGGCGGCCGGCTGGGCGGGTTTGGAAGCAGTGCCAGGCGGGCAGGCGGGCAGCGCAGAGCTGTGACTGGCACTTTATGCTAATGGCTCAGTCATTATTTATTCCTTTGGAATTCATTACAATCGCATTATTTGTGATCGGCTCATTTAGTGTCACGAATGCATCATTAGGTTATTTTTTATTGTGACCTAATTAATAATGAATGATTCTATTTTAAATTGCTGCTGTACGCTGGGTTTTAAGGCAGGTGTAAGAGTTACAGCAAACGACGCTGAAGCGGCTCGGCCGCTCCTCACAGCACGGTGAGAAATGAGCAGGAAAGTGTTGCTCAGCCGTCGTTGCCCCATGGGCAGAGGCCAAGTACAGGGCTGTGCTGGTATGGCACGGCCAGCAGTCCTAAGCCCCGGTGCCTTGTGCAGCTATAGCTCCAGACTTCTCTCTATTCAGAAAACAGTTTTTTTGTGAGTTGACTCTTCTACCAAAACCGAAGCTGAGTACTGACCTCATCTAAAGCAAGAAAAAACTTCCGCAATGTTTTGGGAAAATTCTGTCTTGGTTTTCTTTGACCAGCAATATATTTGGGTACTGTAAAGCTGTGCAAGAGGAGAAAATCTTCACAGACAGCAATCTTGTTTTACTTAAAAGAAAATACTTGCTTTGAATATGGCACTTTAAAAAAAAAAAACCAACAAAACAAACCACCCCTTAACATTTTTTTACATGAAATTTCCAGGAATAGCTAAATTTAATTTTGTTTCAAAAGCATCAAAGTGACATTGACTTTTCTAATTTCTTTTTCCTCCTCAGTGCAAGAACCTTGGCAATGCATCGAAAAATGTACTCTGTTTTCCAAGAAAGGTTTCACTCAAATCTTTTGCCAAGACCCACATTTAGGTGAATCCATGGCATCCATCAGCTCCATTTCACACTGACCCCAGCCCGGGTAAATGTGGCATCACAGCACAGGAATGGCTTCATCTTTCCCTACTCAACACCTCCTTGCTAAAAACATTTCAGTTCAGCAGCAGGGATGTCAATTCGCACTGATGTCTGAGCTAAATTTGTTCCTGGAGGAACAGTGCAAGGAAGTCCCTGTCCCCTGCAAACCTGCCCAAGCTGAGCAGGTTGATCTGCACCATATTTTTATTTTCACCAAGTCATATCATGCCAAATCTCCCTGCGGACAACCAAGCATGTTTTACAAATGCTTGTGAAAGTCTATAAGTAGTTTTAATGACATAAATAATATTTTTTTGAATGCAAACCTACCCCTCTGTATCCCACAAGCGCGGTCATTTACATGAGGGAACTGTAAAAGGGAGATCCAGCAGATCTGGGCTCAGATACATCAGAATATTTACTGAGAAGTGACAGATGCACCGTTCCTCCCATCTGAGGTGTGCCCACACCCTTCTGCAGCACTCAGAGGGGTTCACACCCCTCTGGGGTGGCAGGAACTGGGCATAGCCAAGGTGGTGGCTGCCATCTTGGTTGGGATTTTGCAGCAGGAGCATTGTTGCTCCCAGCCACCCTGGCAGGTGATGGCCCCATTGCCCCATGGATAAGCACCCAGATCATATGGCAAGGCAAAACTCATCAATGAGGTTTATACCTTTGCCACAAGTACTGTAGACAACTTCATTTCAGGTTTTTAAGGCTAACTCGATGACCTTGTTTCATTTTATTACAACAAATATCTATAATTCAGGTAATCAACCTGAAGTAACAGCAAAAACTGTTGCTGATGTTGTGACATGTTATGAATTTTCTTCTATGTAGCCGTTGTTGGCATTGTGTCTGAAAGAATGACCTTCCTGCTCATCCCTGCTGAGAGTTTCAGGTTGGCATAAGACCTTAAATTCCTTATGAACAGCTGCAAGAAAAACATATGAAGTACTTGCTAACATAAAGCCATAGAATACCTTACACTAATATTTCAGGATCAAATTTCCCCCCCAAAAAATTACAACAAAGAAGCATTGTGAGAAACCTGTTTTTGCTCAAGGTGTAATGTTTTAAGTATCAAGGGGAAGGACTCTTTGCCCCCTCCCTTTGCAAAACTTCCTAATGGTACCATGCCACTTCCAGGTGAGAAGTCCTCCTGGGCATGCAGGACCCCCTGCTTGTGCTGGCATATGCTGCTGCAGAGCTGGACTCCTCCCACGCATTTCTGCTGGCTTTAGGTTTTTTTCAGAGCAGAAGCCCTTTAAGGCTACAAGTAAAGGCCTTTTCTGTCAGAAAGCATGTGGGAGAAACTTGTAAGTTAGGACATGCCTCTGCAGATTGCCATGTTTGGCCATACGATTCCCCTTCTCAGGTACAATCCACTTAGCATGGTCTCACAGTAGCATTTATGTGTAGAAGACATGGGTGCCCTTGGGGCACAGCAATTTTCAGAGAAAGAAAGAAATAATTGAAGGCCTGAACCTCTCCTTCAGTGCATGAGAAGGTAAAGTAAGTTGTTAGGAGCATCCTTGTCCCACCAGCTGCCGGTCCCCACAGGAGGAGGTGATGACAAGCTGTGTGATAACACCTCTCTCTCAGGGATGTTACAAAGCTAAAGGCATGTTCACAAGGTGCCTTCAAACCCTCAGGTGGAAACTGCCAGCCACAGTCACTGTGGAGGCCTGCTATCACTCTGAGAACATAGTGTCAGAAGCTGATGAGGTCCCCTCCAGCAGGGCCACTGGAAGGGCTGCACATCACTTGTCTCCTTGTTTTTCTAAATAAATGGAAATAAGCTACTCTGACTAGTATGTCAAACCACATAACACACACATTTATTAGTAGACAAGTCAAGTGGTATCTTCATTGTGCATACACAGGCACACACATATACATCTATAAACACCCACTTCACTATTTTATTGGCGAGTACGTGAAGGTGGTGTGTGTGGGGAGTATATGTGTGTTTTGTTCGCTTGCGTGATCACTGCAGCACAATCCACACTAAACAAGGAATCAGACTGTGTTTCTCTACATGAAATCCAGCTTGAATTCAGAGAAAATACTGCTACCAAAAGTGCTGCCAGAGTCTGCATTGCACAACTCCCGACAGCATCTTTCATAAAACAATTATATTTTTTCTAGATGTAGTGAAAGCCTTGAAAAAGTTTACTTGATGTCTAACCAAGCAATGCTGCATCTTCAAATTTGAAGGAGAGCTCAGAAAGTTAGTTTTTTATTATTCTTCATTTAAGTATTATTTTTTAATTGCAGCGTATTAAACATAAAATCTGGTACAATCTTTAAAAATAAATAGGACCTAACTATAAATGGGCCCTGTTGTGTTTTTATCTTTGACAAGCAAGTAATTGCTTCTCAAATTTATCAGTTTGTTTATGCAAAAACCATTTACCAAGCCTAGCTCAAAAGCATCAATTTCATCATTATCATCTTATTAATTTAGCCAAGCTATAACACAGCTGATTATTCCTGAGTAATATCCTCTGCAGCACATCATGTGTGGCAAAACCATCTGTACAGTACCTATTTAATAAATAAACCCTCGGCTAAATGTCTCTGTTTATTGAGAACTAATGTTTATAGAAAATATAATGGAACTCAATAAATAACTCAGCTTCATCAACCTGCATATGAATCAGTATGAAGAACGCTGACATCATCACCTTTCAAGTACCAGAGAAAGCAAAATTACCCAAAAGAGCTATAGAGTCAATATTAAGGCATTAAAACTGCAATGAAGGCATATTAATGCTTAAAACTTCATTGTTGGCAGTAGAATTGCCACCACGGACATATTTTATAACTCTAAGAATACTTAGGCTTTATGACTGTTTCTTTGTTGAGTGCCTTGCACTTAATGTAGTTTTCCACTTTAAATAAAAAAAAGCCTCAAGATCTTAAAAAAAAAAAAAAGGGAAAACGAAAATTGCTGATTCCAAGCATTCATTTTTAAAATAATGCAAACTGCTGATTCCAATTGTTCAGATGGAGGAAAAGGCAAACTTATTTAACTCCATGCTTCCTGAGCTCCTGGAAGCAGGCACGGGGTGTGCCAAGGTGTGCCAAGTGCTTGGCAGCACTGCTCAAAGATTATGGAGTAGCCCATGCACATCTGAAGACATTATTAATATAATTTCTGGGTTTAGGAAGAAGAAAAATGAATGGAGTAGCTGCAGATATTGGGATACTTATTGATTGCCGGTTGTTCCTACAACAGCAGCTCTCACTAGTTTATTTGATTTGGTGCTTTACAACTGTTTCTCTGCCACAAATCAGGCATTTAAAACATACCTCTACACCATCGGCAAATGGTAACAGATTAATTTCTTACAGCTCCTTTCCTGGGGCCCTCTGAGAGCCATTTGTTTGTTTATATTTTGCTGTCTTTATTTCCGAGGACTATCGCTCTGTACATGCAATTTAAATGAGGGCATTGCATGGCTGCAGGCGTGGATGGACACCCAGTCAGCATCACCTTCTGTAGCCCTAACAAGGTACCTCCAACAGGTCTCAATTCCATAGGAGACAACTTTCTCCTTGACAAATGTAAAGTCCCACGACATTTTGTCAGTAATGCAGTAGATCCAGCTCTTGGGAGGGATCAAGGACCCCGTGCATGTTCTTACAACTTTTCACAGGACTTCCCTGCCTGCAGACAGGGCCAGCCTCCCTGAGGTCCCTTCTGGTGGGAGAGAGGAGATCAGGACTGAGTGTAAGACACAGAAAATATATTTCATAATCCATTCATTAGTGCACACGTGATGGGAAACACTTAGGAGTATGAATATTTTTAACACTCTATGTGTTTACATAAAAAATGTGATTTACACAAGTCTTAATTTGCTGCGCTGTGTGACTTGCTACATGGATTAAAACTGGTCTGTCATGCTTTCTGGGGAGAGACAGAAAAGGGACACTGAAGTCTGAAGAACCTGCTGCTTTGCTTCCCATGCCCAAAATAGCTTGAAAAAATAAGAAAAAGTGAATGTGCTTCTGAGTTATTAAAAAAATATGCAATTATAACACTTGAAACATTGCGACCAGGTAACTAGAGAAACATACAAGCAATAAGCAAAAAATCCCTAACAACTACAAATGGAAAAATTTGAGAGAGATCTTTTCAATTTTATCCAATGGGAGAAAATCTGGGTGAGCCCCCAGTCATCTCTCTCAGCTTCTGGACTGCCACGGCACCTTGAGGTCCAGCTGTCTCCCAGTGCAGGGGCTTGGATTTGGAGTGGTTTCACCCCCCCACTCTACAGGCAGCAGCAATCAGTGTCATATCCCACTGCAGTCTCCTTTGGTAACTCTTATTCAGTAAGTGTCACTGTTTTTTGCAAAGCAGTTGGCCTCTTGGCCTGGGGGACTGCTGTCGGGCAGCAGAGACAAACCCCAGCACGCTGGCCAACTGCCCTGCCAAAGTGGGTCACCTACAGCACCCAAGTCCACCTTTCTGAAGGACTTTTAGGCTGGCAAAGGGCAAGAGCATTGCCACTTGGAGCATCACCGGTTGAAGGATGCTGATCTCTGCTAGTGACAAGGCTGACGGAAAGAAGCTGGGAGCAATCCCACATTAAATCATCACGTCCGAGCATCTCAGGCACTCTGCAAGTGTCTTGAGTTTTTCCCATTCTCCTCAACTTATGTTGCACATATGCAGCTCTTGTTTGCCTTCCTGAATAAAATAGCAGATCCACAGCGCTTCGCTGCCTAATGAAACTGAACATATTTAGAACATATGTGAGCCCGCTCGTTGCGAAAGGAACCATTTGTGGTTAACGAAGAAAGTATTCATGGTTTTGCTGCTAATTGCAGGGTGGTTTGTGTTTTTTTCTGAGAAAAGAAAAAGGTAGCGCCGCAGTTGTAAGCACACAATAGAAGCATGGCGCCTTTTCTTTTGCTGAGTTTTGATGCTGCTGGATAAGCAGATAGATCCCTGGGGCAGGGACACGGACGGGGGAAAGGTACCATTGATAACCCTTGTGCGGCTGTACATCAGCTAAAACCCCATATGTTTCTTTTAATTATTACTCACACTGCACATGAAAAGATTGGATATTTTTCTCACTTCAATCAAGATCTTGTTTGCCGTTTGTTACAACCTAGTGGGATCTGCCCACTGCCAGAGCTGGAGACTGGCAGTTCTCAGAACTTCCAGACAGCAGCCCTGCCTACCTTAGCTTCATGATCAGGGCTCTGCTCACGGCAGAGCTCTCCTCCCCTTCTGGCCTCCAAGAGGCTATTTCTTGACCTTTAAGGGTTGCTTAAACAGTTTGGGAACTTAAACTGCTCATGAGAAACGTCACAAGGGCAATATATTAGAGAATTTACTAAAAGTATAAGGCATTATTTTAACCACCACGTTTCAGTCTACTGCTCTTTGGCAGGCATCAAATCTCCACTACTTTTGGAGTATTGTATTGTATCAATACAAATTTTTCTAGCCAACATATTTTTAAAAAATTTTAATTAATTGAAGTGTCTTATTACATCCTGCTCTCAAAATGACCCCTGAACCCTATTTTGCTTCTAAAAATAGATAACGCTTTTTTCTTTCAGGAAAGCTTTCTCTTTAATTCAAGAGAATTAAAATGGTGATTAAGATCTTCTTCAGAAGTATAAACTACTACATCTACACATTATGAAAAGCAAAAAAATTTTATGTCACTATCTTTACCAAATTCTGAAATCCATTCTAATCCATTGCTTGAGAATATATATTAGGAAGTGAACAAACTGTTACTGAACAATCACAGAACTGTCAAGTCCCAAATAAACCCTAAATTAGAAGCATGTAAACCATCAAGGCACTTGAGGAGACCAGTAAGCATTTTAGTGAGAAAAATCAGGATCAAAATATGAGATAAATGCTGCAGGGTAGAATATACAATTTCAAAGGCTTCTTCATATGTTATACAGAGAGCTGAGCTGATGTTACACAGTCAGTGCTAATGTATCTGCCTGAGTGGGAGGCAGACAATTTAATTGAGAGAAAGAATTTGGGTTTTGAATGAGTTTGCACATGTATGGAGAGTTGCAAGCGCTGAAGAAAATTAGTTTCTAATGAATGAGTGTTACAGACGGCTGAAGTTTCAGTACATTGACTTAGTGTCCCTGACTGCTGGTGAGATCAGAATCACTGTAGAGGGGCATTTACCACATCCCTGCACTCAAACGTCATGTTGTGACAGTTGTCCCTGAAAATGCAGGGTTGAAGGAGGAAACAGGAAAAAGGATTCTGCAGAAAAACCCCACTGCTCACATTAATACTGCCCTACAAATAGAAGGGTTTGAAAGCAGGACTTGCACCAGTGCCCAGGCAGCCAGGACAGCAAATTTTCACTTCATTTTTGAGCCCTTGGGTTTTTGTAGGCTGCCCATGCTCAGCTCAGGGGGACTCAGACATGGGTGCTGGAGTATATTGCTGGATGGTTGCCGGCAGGCTGTGTCTCAGTGCAAGAGGCAGAGAGCTAAGGATCTCACTGCCTGTCCAAAGCCTAGTCTCCTGCCTCCTTGCCTGGGCTTGCCAAGGGCTGCATGGTGTGATGGGACCAAGGCAGCAGCACCATGACAGCCTTGGGATGCAGTTGATGGCATTTCACCTGGTTATATGAGACTTCTGCCAAAGCCTTTGGATTTATGGCAATGAGCACTTTCTCGCAGGATGCCTGAATGGACAAAGTCACAGTGGCTGCAGGTAAATAAGCTACACAGTTCATGGTCAGTGGAAAAGAGAGGGAGCAACAGAGATATAAAATGCAGACCAGATATTAATTTTTGACTCTAATATTTTACAAAGAGGAAAGATTCCCTTTACAGGCACCTGGCTGCTTTTAAAGAGTACCCAAAAGGGTTATATTCCCGATTACGTCCTTCTGCCCCACTGCTCTGACTGTTCCATATTGCTCTACAGACCAAAACCAAACTAATACAAATGCCTCAAAATAAAGTGCATCCTATCTGATGTTTATAAATAGTGATTTATGGTGCATTAACATGGGGACCAGGAGTATGCCATGTAACAACACTGGCAAAGTACAGCCAGAGTAGAAAAAACATTTAGGGCTTGGGCTGCAGTAAAACCACCAACAGGACATTTCTGTGGGGAAAACATGGCTAACTGTGCATTCTACCTCTTGCCTTCACTTTTCAGAGGGACCTGAAATACCAATATGCTTGTACTTGGTACGATGACCTTACAGCAACTGCGAAAGAATGTTGGGAGATCATCCGAGCAAGATAATGGTAATGAAGCAAGACTAATGCCTCAGACCTCCTGCAGTAGAAGTCTCTGACCATCAGTGTGTCCTGCCAGGCTCTCCCTGCTGTCCCTCGCCCTGATCACTGGCTGAGGCGGTAGGGAGCGCCATGCCACCATCGGAGCACGCACACAGAAATAGCCTCAGCAAGGCTATTAAGAAACTAAATTATATCCTTGATGTCTGCTGATTTCCAGAGGATTGGTTTTGTTTACAGGATGGGTAAGTGCCAGTGGACTCAGCTCAGCAAGAATAGAAACCCTTCCATTACAGTGAGGCCGGACAACGGATGGCAGGAAGGTCACGGGCTGGGTTTGTAACCACAGGGCAGCCAAATGCTGACCTGGCCTTTGGGAGCATACAGTCTCATCCAGCAGGTCCCTAATCACCCTGTCACAGGGGGCATTTTGGATGCACTGCTCTCCACCACCCTGCTGATGAGGTGGCTGCTTGGGGCACCTGGGGGTGCAGGTAGCACAAAGGGCTCTCAGCATCTGCTCCCGCCCGTGCTACAGCAGGGGAGAGATACTTGCAGGAAGTCCGTGAGGTCAGGAACTGGTTCTCTGGGCTATTTCAGGTTGGTTATTGCAGGCTATGGCTTTTTCTCCCCTCTGCTGTTACAGTCTAATGTGGTTTGATGGTGAGAGCAGCCAAGGGTGAGGAAGGGCTGTGAGGTTGTTCTGGGGTCAGGCTCATTTACAGTGGCAAGAACCGCCCACAATTTCACCGGGAAGGTGGACGATTATCTGCCACCTTGACATCAAACTGAATGGTGCTGCTCGGTGCTGCTTCTGCTGGGGCTGCCTGGACCAGTACACCCCATCGCTGTTTTTCAACTTTCCGTAGCCACCTCCCAGCAAAGGCTCACGGTTTACTCAGAGTTTGATTAATTCAGCCAGGTCTTTCCACCCCTACGTACTTCCTGTCCAATGTGCTCCCAGCTAACAAAAAAATTAAGAGTTCCCAAGTGCATAACCGTCACTTTTCCTTCCAGGCAGCACTCTGCCTGTGACCATCTACCTGTTCAAGTACCACATCCCATTCTGCCCTCCCCAGCAAATTTCATCAGGACATTACCACATTTATGTCAAGGTAAATGACTGAAATACAGACATGATCTGGTCCCAAGAAGGGTGCTTAAGAAACTGGGCAAGTAACTACCCTCTCACACCACACACCCCCCTGAAGGGTATGAAGTCACCGTCTCTGCTCTGCTTACTACTCTCACCCACCCTGCAGCTCCTGTACCTGTTCCCATCATTGCCTGTTTAGCTCATAATTTCCCACAGGGTGTTGTATGAAAGGGAATGGATGACATTGCTTTGGAGAAATCATTTACTAAATAAGAAAATTAGATTAGTTTGACACCAACCACCTTTGTAAACCTATGCTACATTTTATTGCATTTACCATTTACCTTTCAACATTATTTCTGGAAAAACACAGTTGGTATTATTCAGGCCCAGCTGTTTTGCTCTCTGCTGCCCAGTGCAGTGGTTGAGCACTATGAGGTGTGTGCTGCTGCTGTCAGTGTGGATATGGGGATTGCTGCCTCTGTGTGGTGACAGCTCTCACTCCCTGATTCCCTTCTAACTGCAGCATCACCATCACCAGGGAAAACGAGTGCAATTATTTTAGGCCCACTCCAAAATGACTTTTAATCCTTGGTGCACTGTGCCCTTACTTTTCCCCCCTCTTTGTTTTCTTCTTCTTCATTCTGATGAAGAATTGTGGTTTGTTTTATTTTCCTTTGCAAGATTTACTGCAGTCATTATAGGAGAAGCTACTCTTGCCCTTTGCATGATGCTTTGTAAAAGACAGTAGCTCTTGAACATGGAGTGAGCCAGAGAGCATTATTTCTGTGGTGTCCATAATAACGCACACACTGTCCTCCACAAATAAGAAAATGATGTCATTGCAAGGTTAGCTGTTGCTTGAGAAGTACAGAATCCCTGTTCCTGAAGGCTGTTCTCTGTTTGATTGAGGAGCACACAGGTTGCTGTGGCAAAGCAAACTGAAGTGCCAAGCTGCAGCTTTGCTGGGGAGCTCTGATGGTGCAGAGGCCAGCCCTCTTCCTGCCTGGCTCCAGCTGGGGCAGAAGGATCTGCCATTAGTTGCCTCTTCCTGGCAGGTATCTGGGATGCTCAGGCTGCCATGGGGCTGCACCGCAGCCCAGCCATCTGTGATACCTTACAGCTCAGTGCTGTTGAGCTCTGGTGAAGATGTTACATTCTGACCCACAACTAGCCATTTGGGTTCTACCCCACTGGTAAAACTGATGTCCATGGAAAACAATAGGCTTCTCTACTAGCCAAAAGCAGAAATCATTCCTATTGAAAGGCACTTAACAGGAATGTAAATAAACAGAGATACCTTGAAACAGAGACATTGGAGGAAGGTTAATTTCTGAAATCTGTAAATCAGATGTCAGATCAGATTTGTGAACTAGTGAGGAACATAAACAAATAGATGAGAAGACCATGATTAATGAAAATTGGTTAGCTGTGTAAGAGGGGCTCTTGCAATCCGAAAGGGAGCAGGGAGCAGACCCTGCCAAGTGCTCTTGGTGGAGCAGCCAGGTGGGAACCAAGGGTGGCTGGGGGCCAGGCCTCTTTCACCCTTCCCTCTGGGGATGTAGGAGCTGTTCCAGGTGCTATGCCAGGGACACACCAGGCTTACACCCTGCCCTGTGGTTCTGGGAGGATGGCTGGCTCCCAAGGCAAGTGGCTTGGGGCACCTGGCTGGGGGTTCCCCTTCCAGCTCCCCTTTTCCTAGCACCAGCTGCTTGCCAATGCGGCCAGGCCTTCTTTCCATCCTCAGACTCAGCTCACACCAGAGCAGCACAGCTGCAGCCAGAAAGGAAGTGTCCCTCAGTGCAGGAATGTGCTTAAAAATACAATCTAAACCTTTAACCCTTAAAATAATAAAAAATTGGCCTGAGCATGCCACCCTGCACAGACATCTCCTTTGCTGTGCCCTCAGGTGCTTTGGTATGCTGCAGAGCAGACTTGGGGCTGCTCCCTTCAGCAGGTCCCTGGTGCATGGGGAAGTTGCCAGGCCATGGGCTGACCCTGCTGGAATGTAGCAGCACTTGGCCACACCACACCCACTGGCTGGGACAAGAGCTGTGCCATGCTGCAATTCGGTTTCCCCTGTCCTGTGGCTATAGTTAGATTTCTCAGTGTTAATACATTGAATTAAACACCTACCTCTGGGAGGGGAGAAAAACAGAAGGCTGTATTTTTTTCCTCTGCAAGTAAGCAATTTGATGCATGCTGTAATTTGTCTGCATGCTGTCCTTTTTTTGGGGACACATGTAATTTTGCTTTGATGAATGACACACATTAGTGATAGCCCTCCTTGCTGGCTGGGTTCGGGAAGGAGACAGTGACAGCCCATGGGACACTTACAAAAAAACTTTGTCAGCAACCGCAGAAGCCATGGCCTTTCCAAAGAAAACAAGCTGGGAGAAGGGGGTTATGGAGGGCCCATGCTGGTGGCAGGTCAACAGCAGTGCTTTGAACATGAGGAAACCCAAAGAGGAGCAAAACCCAGCAGGTTGTGATTTTGATGAGATTTACCCCACAGCCCCCATTTTTGTGTCAAAGATGAGGAAGGGCAGAAGGGAGGTGCCAGGGGGGGATAGAATCTCAGCAGAGGCAGGTTTCTGGTGGGGAAGGAGGTGTCCAGGGGCAGAGTGATGCCTGCAGAGGGGGCCGACCCCCTGGCAGGTGTCACTCTCCCCTGACATCCACCCCATAAGGGCTGCCATATGGGCAGCAAATAAACCACTTGCCATATCTCCTCTAATAGGGGCCGGTTGATGGGTGGCAAGAGCTGGAAGTGGCGGTTTGCTGCACAGCTTGCCAGTGAATTCGTGACTCCCATCCAAGCACTGGAGAAGTGACTGGCAGTGGAGGAAAGACCTTATGGCATGAAACAATATTTAGAAAACATTTTTTTTAAAACCTCAGGGGAGAGAAGACTAAACATCTGAGTTTTCTGTTAATAAGCTCTCTTAAATGATGAGCTGCAGCTCTCCTGTAACTGGTGTGCTGCATGGGATGGCCTGTCCTCACTGACACTGAAACCAAGGGCTTGGACACTGAAGCAGGAATCAAAGGCAGATAGCCCTCAGTGCTGCTTGTGGAGTGGTGCTGGCCCCTTAGTTGTTTAAAAAGCTGAGAGGAAAGCATGTGCTTACTCTGTAACTAATGGAGTTAAAGTATTAACCATGTGTCAGTGCTGCCCTAGCATGGGTGCAGTGTGCAGCAGGAACTGGGGAGGGATTCCTGCACTCATGGGGTGCCTTGCTTCCAAGGTCCCTGCATCCAGAGCCAACTGAAGGAAAGAGGCTCTCCCTAAGCACAACGAGAGACACAAGTATGAGCAATTTCTTGCCAAACGGAGATGATCATCACTCCAGTGCTCAGTTTTAAGGAAAGCTGTCAGTCTCTCCTGTGTGAGGCAGTTCTCCTCCCTCCCACACAGGCACTGCACGGCTGTTACCTCCTGAGAGCCTCTCACATTGTAATTGTCAGCGCTGGAGTGCACTTAACCTCTCCTAAACAAAGCCAGACTGGATCCAGATGGGCACTTCACCAAGGGTCGCCTGTCCCCCAGTTCATGCAGCTGCCACCAAGCCACCAGTTAGCATGCGTTACTGCATTGTGAACTCATCACAGTCTTCATTTAATTGGTAAAATCAAAGATCCCACAGTTCATTGCTCTATCAATTTTGCAAAAGTGACTCTAACTAAAGATAGCGGCAAATAAACATTTCAAAATCAGAATACAAAGCAGGTTACCAGCTTGCGAGAAAGTTTTGACATCTGAAGGCAGGACCTGACTTGATTTCCTAAGTGGTTCCTGCTACAGGGAGAGTTTGTAGATCAGGTCAATCCTGTTGCCAGTGCATTTGTGAAAACCCACACTCTCACCATGGTCCCCTTCCCTTTGATGTTGGGATCATAAATTTCCTATCTGATAACTAGATTGCAATTCTCTGTATGGCACGTGGGCTGCTCCTACATCTGGGAACGGCCAGCTCAGACCCTGCAAGGCCACAGATTGGCAGGAAGGCCTCAGCAGCAGCTGGGGGAGGGAGCACATTCCACCCCAAAAACATTCTCTGGGATGTGCAGCCTTATCTGGGCTGGAGTAACCCAACTGCTGGATCAGCTTCAGTCGGGCCATTGACATAGCATTTTGGGTGCAGAGCTGCAGGGGACTGCGAGAACCAGGCAGAGCTGGAGACAAAACCCCAATGGACCAGCTGGATGCAGCCAGCTGTGCACCAGCACGCTGGGGATGGGAGGGCACTGCCAGCGCTGTGGGGTGACAAGGCCCAGGGCTTTCCGGAGTGATGGGTGGTTTGGGGTGATTGAGTCTGTAGTGCTTCATAAAGCCCCTCAGGGAATGGACCTGCAGTCCCAGCGACAGGGGGCACTGGAGGCATTGAAGGGAACAGGAAACCTGGGCAGGGCATAAACAAATCCCGTTCAGCTCGAGGGCAAATGTGATCTGAAAAACAGCTGGGGAAAACTAATCGAAAACACATAAGGTTTTTATCTGCCCAAGGGTTCGGGAAGACGTGTTCATTCCTACAAATGGGTGTCTGCGCAGGGACCTGTGCCCTTGTGTGGCTGCTGCAGCCTGGAGATAGGGACTGACCACCACTGAGGAGGACACAGGAGAGCCCACAAAGCAGACACATTCCCCAAAACATGCTGGCAATACACCTGGCCATGAACAAGGAGAACAGAAATTGGGAAGGGGATAGCCTAAAAAACCAGAAGTGCTGGTGAGGACACCACAGCAGAAGCTCCAGGGGCCAGAGGAGCCTCTGCAGCTGTGAGCACTTTGGGACAGACCAGAAGTGCTGCAGCGTATTCTTAGCAGTGTCTTGCAGCTTCAAGAAACAGGGGTACTCATGCAGGACCCAGGCAAAGGCGACAGAAGAGGAGAGGGCTGATGATCCAAAGTGTTTACAATCCCCAAACTGACATGTTAAACTGCTAGTATTCAACAAATCTGGTTGATATCATTCCTTCCCCCTCAGGCAAGAAGAAAACCAGCTCTTTAAGACAGGACGCCTCTATCCAGCCAAACATAACACCCATTCTTGTGCAAAGCTATGCAGGAAAAGATTAAAACATCCTGTTGTTTCCCAAGCCTGCTGCAAGCACCCGCTCCTAACAACCCCATTGTTCCCCACCAGTACTGGGCAGTGTGCTCAGAGCTCCTGGTGGCGATTTGGGGATGAGGGCAGGGATGAAGCAGGAGACCCCTCAGTTATCCCAAAAATTCAGCTTAGCAGGGTTGGTGTCTGAACGGTCTGAGGGCTGTATGTGGCAGCCTGGCATGCCATGAGTGCCAGGATGCACGGCACAGGATTGAAGGGCCACATTTGGTATCAGATACACACAAACTTTTTTTCTAGGAGCAAGAAAAAAATGAGGATAGTGTCAGCCAAAAGCTGTGCTTAGGTGCTCTCCAGGTGGCACGACACTGGCATGAAAATGTCAGTTACCCAACACTTTCACAGGCTCATTACTTCCCTGCAAAGCTCAGCCCAGGATTTTGTCCTTCTCTCTTGTTCACATGTGGATGCATCACCACAGCACCTCTTGAATCCTTCCGCCTAAAAATTCTAATTTTAAAATATTTTAGGCTCCCTTCTGGAAAATCCCATGTGCACCAGTAAATATGTGCTGGAACTCAGCAAGCATAGGTTTTTCCCAGTCACTGTGTGCAAGATCTGCAGTATGAGATGAGCTGAGGGCAAGAACTGGCTGAAATTGAATCAAAATTGTAGTAGAAAATCTAACTAGAAATGTGGCCATATCTGGTATGCTACAAATGCTCATATGCTTCAATTTCTTCATATCACCAGGCTCTCTGAGTAAAACATCTCCTTGCTGCATCCAAGAACAGAAGTGCCAGAGGATCATCATGGCACAGAGCTGCCCTCAAGCAATGGGCTGTGATGACAACATCAGGCTGCAGGAAGGACCAGTTGCAAGAGCAGCAGGCAAATCCCACCGGTTTTTCTCTACCTCTCTGGATAAAACGGTTGGGGTGGAAAGAGGAGACACCATCTTGGGGGGGGGGGGGGGAAGAAGGGAGAAGGCATGTCGTTCCTTGCTGGGCTCATGCCCAGCACTCGACCCCTGTTTTGGGGCACCAGTCCCCACAGGCAGGAGCAGAGGCTGTCTCCTTCTCCCTCACTTTCCCGGAGTTCAGTAACGCAGGTGGTCGGAGATGCCGAGGTGCTCTGTCCGCCTACCTTCTGCAGCACTGGGGAAAGTAATTTATCTTAGCATTGCGAAGATTCAGATATTTACCGCCAGCTTGTCTGGCTGGCAGCCTCCAATCACGGAGCCAGAGGGATAGCGGCCTGAGGGGCATTGTGGTTGGCTTTTGTGAGTGGCGAGAAATGGTTCAAGACAATGAAAATAAAAGCGTTGGCGGAGTACTGAATGAGAAAGCCGAAGAAGCCCCATATTGTTCCCGAGTCCCTAAAACATCTCCCTGGATAACATAATCGTATTTAAGAACGAGAAATTGAGGGCAAAGATTATTTTGAAGTGTGAAATTAACAGACTCTTCACCTCCTGCCTGGGGAAAACTTTCAAGGCTTCCGAGGATAAAAAAAAGGACCCTAGGACCTGAGCCAGCTGCGATCTGCTGACGCCACCACTCCGCTGATGCTGGAGACCTTGAAGTGAATAAGTAGGGACTCAACAACACTATCGAGGGACAGGGAGGCAGAATCCTTTTACAAAACACTGAGGTGCCATTGATTACCAAGACAATGGCTGAAAAGACTTCACAGCAGGTGGGAAATAATTGAGAGACACCGAGGCTCTGCCCCTCCCAGCTCGTGGGACTGGAGAGAGGCTGGGGCTTCCCTATGGCTGTAGCCCTTGGGCACATCGTCAAGGCTCTGGGGACAAGCAAAAATACATGGAGTGCAGACACCAGTCATGCACAGTGTAGAGCGACTACCTGCTGTCCTTGGAGAAGAGGGGGAGGAGAGTAGCGGAGAAATCAAAGGGAGAAAGACAGCTTCAAGACTGTACGAGAACTCATCAGGTGACTGGATAGCTCTGATCACATATTGCTTGTGGAGCTGCATAATTTAGGCCTGTAGGAAGATAGCTGGGAGGCTCACAATCCTTAGAACCTCTTGAAAGGAGAACAAGGAAAATGTGTCAATACCTAGCTTCAGAAATAAAGGTATGTTCTGAGAGAAAGAAGGAAGGAGATGTCAAAAAGGGATTGACAGATTTTTTAAATTTGAAGGAATTAGCATCCCTAAAGGCAGATATGTGCAGAGGTAATGTTAAAATAATTCATCTTTTTATGACTAGATTGTTGGTGGCATTTAAATATCATTCTGGCACTGGTTTTTCATCCTAACAATTTGTCTCAGAAATGTTTCTGAACTCCCAGGCCAGCAGACACTGTCCTGCTCATACCCGGGCTGGGCAGGTACCCAGATACCCCAAACCTCTGTGCAGGTAGGAGACCCAAGCGTGTGACTGCAGCCAGCCCTGCACTCTCTCGCCCAGGAGCAAGAGCTGAGTGAGATTGCATCTCCCTGTACTAAAAACTTGGTATATTTTTTTTTATCAAGTTGTTCTTAAGTGAGTTTACTGAGTGAGAGGGAACAAGAGATGAATTGTCAGAGACCTTCATCTAGACAAACAAACAAAGCAGCTCCTGTCTCTGCCGGCCCTGCAGCACGACTACATGCATGAACACCTACAGTGAAATCTCCCACGACTCTGAAGTTAAGAGCTTGCCATCTTTGATCATGATACAGGTCATTCCTAGCATGCCCAGACTATGGGCTCTCAAAGATTCTCATTTGTTCCTAAATTCATTCCCACTGATCT
The DNA here is from genome assembly GCA_013390005.1 of Calyptomena viridis. NCBI lineage: Eukaryota > Metazoa > Chordata > Aves > Passeriformes > Eurylaimidae > Calyptomena > Calyptomena viridis. Next base: position 282,077 of record WEIV01017547.1, on the reverse strand, counting down.
CAACAGGGAGTCGACTAGGCACTGTTAAATAGTGCCATCGCAAGGGCCTCAGGAATCCCACAGTTCATTACCGCGTGCTTTCAGATATGACTCAGATATTTGAGAGATGCTCAAACTCAGCCAGAACTCCTTAACAGGTATCACCGGATAAACCTATCCTTACACGAAATTTGGCTCTCATACCAAACTTTGTAAAAAGGAGAAAACTCAAGAGACACACCTGACTGCAAAATCTTGATGTTGAGCTTCCTGGTACACACAGTGAGGCTGACAGGAAGGCAAGGTGAAGTAACAGTGATAAAATACAAAAATAAAATTAAAATGAAGATGGCTATTTCTATTGCCCAGTGCATTTGGGACTTTTTTTTTATATCATTAAATAAAAATGACTCAAAATAAAAGAAGTGAAACAGCAGATCAATGCAGTCCTGCCCATCATAAGGCACGGGCCTTGTACAGGGAGGCTGAGCAGGGTTTGAAGCCTCCAGGTGCTGGCTGACCACTCTTCCCACTGTGCAGCACAGTGTGCCTCCCATCTCGATTGGCAAGGGTAATGCTGAGCTGTCCCACTGCTTGCCCACCACAGCAAGTATCCACAAGAATGGCCCTCAGCCTTGCCTCCATCAGATCCTGACATGAGCACGCACTTGTTTCCCATGCACTCACTACAAGGGATGTGCAGTCCTGGGTCACACTGCATCCATATGGATATAGATGTAAACTATGGGAACTGCTGCATTTGGGCCTTTGGAATCATTGCAAAATTCTCTGACTTTCTGCCACTGAGTGCCTTGCATGTGTGACTCCAGCTGGGGTGAAACAGCTGAAAAAACACACGTCCTACAATGGAGTGGAGAACAACCTTGAGAGGTCATCTAGAGTCAGTGCAGAAGTTTTTATTGGGAGTGAAAGACATGAGAGGTAAAGCTATGTCTCAGAGAACAATGCCATGGGGCATTAGCCAAAAGCTTGTGCTTATTAGGGAAAATAGAAATAGGGCAGAATCCAAAGCTCTGAAGTAAGTGGAAGGAGTCCCTCTAATTACAGTGGTCTATGAACCAGGCAAATGTGGATTTGGCTGAAAAAATGTTTCATTTCATAGTGCTGTATAATGGAGTTGCTCACAGTAAGTCCTTGATGGTTTATGGGACAATGGCATTTCAGCTTGAGAAAAGGAGCGCAAAGATCACCATCAAGAGTGGGTTTGACAGACATTTCTCTAAACTAGAAAAAGAAGAAATATGAGGGAATGACAGCTGCCTCTTAAGATAATAGGAAACCTGTCTCTTTAAATGTGTTGGGGTTTTTCAATGCAGGCCAGGCAGGACTATAATCAGAGCAGCAGCGGGTCGGATTTAGGTTCAGTACAGTATAATTCCATTGCAGGGACCATCCAAGAATACTTTGGCAAGCTCAAATATATTGAAATTGCCTTGGCTAGTGGCTTGCAAAATGGCTGTGGAAAGTCAAGGTAATTAGAGCATTGTGGAGAGAAGAGACAGTAAAATAAAGGGTAGAAGTAAAAAAAAAGACAAGCCAATTAAAAAAAAGCAGCATTGCAGACATGAAGAAAGTTTCAGAACAGAATAACTGAAGGAGAAAGGCATACCAACAGATTTATACAGAAGGAAAAGGACATGCACCATGGAAAAAAAGACCAACCTCCCAACAATTTGAGATTAATAAACAAATTTAAAAGTGCCAAGAAAAACACAGCTGGGAATTACATAGGGTTTCTGAATGGATTTAAATCAGAAATCAAAGAGGAAGCATAAGAGAAGAGAGTAAGTACTTTTGGAAGTAACATTGAGTTGATCCTTGTCTATTTTGGCCTGACAAGTAATAAAAAAATCAGTTGTGTAAACTGAGAAGCCTTTCACTGAAGCAGAAGCACCTTAGTCACATTAGCCAGTCTAAGCCCTGTTCAGCCAGGTGCTTGAACCTAAATGCAAAAATTGCAGAGACCGTCAACCCCTACAATTACACATTTATGAGCCCTGTTTAGTACCATGTCTTTTGTTACGGGAAACCTGGGATGACTATACATTGTAAAACACCCAAGCCAAACAGGCATTTTGCCAGTAACTTCAACAGGATGAGTTCCACAGGCATCAATTCTAGCAAAAATAGATGCTGCACTAGAACCAGCATGGTGATGACACTCTTCTGGTACTCCCTAGCTCTGGGGTTGTTTGTCCTCCTCTATGAAAGCAAGCCATGCCATCAGCACTGTGTTTCTGTGCACAGTGTGCTCTCAGCTCTGCTATTTACATTCTGGTTTCTTGATCCTGATTTCTACTTGCTATTCATTTGTGTTAATATGTCCAACAAAATGTATTTGCATAAGAGTTTGAGTCTACACAAACACAGTAACAGGGATGTTTCTCTCCCATACAAACAGAATTATGCTTCTACGTATTACTTAAACATGTATACATAATTTACATTTATACTTACTACAAACACAGAGATGTATATATAACTTTCCTTGTGCAGTTCCGTTTTCCATAAAGGAAACAACTTTTATGACTAATGAGTAACATTATTACCCATGTTGTCATGATCAATTTTGAAAGCAGGAATCATAAAGAGTTTTTGAGCCCATGACTGCTGCCCAGCTCCACAAGCTGACAGTGGCAGCTGGGGCTGTGGGAGCTGGCGGTGCTTTCAATAAACCCCCTGTCCCCCAGCCCTGAGCAGGGTGGGCCCACAAGGCTGGTCATCACTTGACGTGAAACACAGCTTCCTGCAGAGGGCTGGCAGCCCCTGCTCCCCTCTCATCTGCCACCGATACATTCCCTTCTCTCTGCTTGTACTGANGAAAACCTCTGATTGTAACCCCCCCCCACACACACCTGCCTTCCCGAGCTGTTGGGGGAAGGTGAAGGATCTTAAAAGGGAGGGGTGGGGGGGGAGAAAGGTGTCTGTAACAACTATCAAACTGCTCACCCTTAAACTCTTAAGCTCTGATTTTAGTAGTAGTTGTAGTAGTAAACTCTTAACATTCTAAGTTAGAGCCTGTTTTGCTTGTGTGAAGTAGTTAATAAACAGTTGCTTGTAATCCTTATCACAAAAGTCGGAGGTTTTTTTTTCCCTTCTCTGAGAAATTTTAGATCTATGTGTGGGCTCTCGGCTTTTAGCCAGAGTCAAACCATGACATTTTCTTAAGGCTTTGGGACGTGATTCTCAGCTTATTTACTAGTGCTAACCTTTACAATAAAGAAAAAAGAGGATTTGTAAAAACAAGAAGTCAGGACAGACAGTGTTCAGTCCCAATTGGGACAGGCAGAGTGTATTGCCACAAGTAAGGACCTGTCACACCTTGAGATATGTGAAAGCCACCCTTTTGCAGAGATTCACTAACTTTTATTTCAAACTTGGCGTTACACAATTCCCCTCACCTTCCTCCAAATCAAGGTCTTTTGCCAGGGGTGGGGGCAGGCTGTGAGATGAGACAGACTGACAGTCTCTTCAGCTTGGGGATTTCTCTATTCCTCTGGCCTTACTCTGGTTTTCTAATCAAAGAGGAGGACACCAAAGCAAAGAACTTCTTCCCAGAGGGGCATCCCATTCAGACATCCAATTGATGGAGGGTCTCTGCACGTAACAGAACAGCAACACTGGTGGCACTATAGATGAGAACGACCTGTGTTCAGTGACACGACACAGCTAGCTTGGACTGGGAAAATCATCACCAAAGAAACACTAACTGCAGCCACTTGCGGTAAATATCCTTGGGTATAGGGGAGGAACTCACGGGCCACACCCCTGTGCTGGCACACAAGTTTGCAGTGTGGCTAAGCTTTGTCTGGAGAGGCATGTTTTGGACAGCAGCTAAGGCTGTCCTTGAGTAAGGCTCAAACGTGTTGGGACAGGGGGTGTAGAGCTTCTGCACCACCCCACTGTCAGCTGCCCCTGCCCAGCCATTAACGAAACGATCCCTGCCAAATGGACACTGTATCCGCAGCAGCAGCAGCCCCAGCTCAGGCTATCCTGTGGCTGTTTCATCTCACAGGCTGTGACAGACACAGGAACATGGAAAAATGTTTCTCACTTCCAACCACGACACAGCCATAGCCCGTCCTGAAAGCTTAACACTTTAGCAGGGAGCACAATGAAAATTTCATCAGGCAGCTGTTCCCTGTGGTCCTTGTGGGGACTTGTCCCAGTCCTGCTGGTCCCTCTGCCTGTGCTGGCAGGCTTGAGGTCCTGCAATGAATCATTTTAATGTGCAACATGGAAAAAATATCACCTGGAAATGCCTGGACGTGCAGCTCCTGATGCAGTGAGCATCAGCTCAAACTTTCATTTCATCCTCATAGATGTGCTTCATTATTAACTTTTCATGTGACAACTGTTTGTGCATTGAGTGCTTCACAAAACATAAATATTGGAAGTGAGGACTTCTAACAACCCGTATTAGCGGGTCCAGCCTTTTAAATGATGGTGACTGGGAAACTGGAACGCAAGCCATGTTCTGACCATCCTACCGTTGTTTTCTATTTTTCAATTAAACCATTGCTTTTAGCTATTCATTTTTATCAGTATTATATAAAACTAGGACAGAGTAAATGAAAATTTATAATTTATAAACAATCTGGGGGAAAAAAAATCACTGAATTATTTATGGCACTTTTGAAATATGTGTTTGTTACTTGTACAAAAATTAGTTGTTAGGCCTTAATCACAGCAGTGCCATAAATATATTGAAAATTAGGACTTACAAACCTGCTTGTTTGGAAAGAAAAAAAAACCCTGTAACTCTACCTACAATTGGAAAACCCAAACCAAACTGATTCTGAATGGTCTAGGCAAACAAGTGCCAATTATTGAATAATTCTCTGACCTAAACAGAAAGTTATTGTATATGGAAAGATTTTTTTTTCCCAGAGAGTGCTTTATACCAGATGCCCTTTTAAATTGTTTTGAATTCTCTGTAGGCAGTAGATAACTAAACCTACAGAATGTAGTAATGGCAAAAAGGAAGCAATCAAGTTGGCCACTTCTAGTTAAGAGTCATGGAAAAGGCATCTGTTCTATATGAATTGCAGACTATAGGAACTTTGACAGTTCATAGACCAGACTTAATTTATTAAACTAAGTTTCTAATATAAACAGTAATTCGTTTCAGGCACTGACACTGAAGGTCTGGATTATGTGAGTAAAATACAGAGACCTTTCCTGGCCTCCTGAAAAAAAGGTAGTTTTGCTGCACAGGAAGAAAATAACTGTGTGTTAGCAGCAGGCATCAGTGCTGAGGACATGCCCTGCATACACTGAGACATGGGGCGCAACTCTCCCCGCAACCCTGGCCCAGCACAGGCAGTGCTGGCAGTGTGTCCAGCTGCCATTCCTGCCCATGCTCAGTCACTTGGGCACAGAGCATCCTTGAGATCAAGGATGGAAGTTGTCAGACACGTTATCAAAGCGGCAGTTTGAAGTCTTCAGAGAGACGTTCATTTGCAAACAAAACAATGGCTAATAGGATGAATGTTGGGAAAAACAACTGAAAGAGGAACAACCCAATGCTACACACCTGCTCCTTATCTAGAAAGGCTGTTACCCCAGACTGTGCCAGGGCACGGCCTTGTCAGGCACCCACTTACCCAGCCACCCGCACACCCACCCCTGCAGAGTAGGGGACACGTTGATGACCGGTGACTGCAGCATACAGGCACACATGCATACAAAAGTAATTTCTCAATGCCAGTTCTGCTAATGCAGAACAGCAAATATTACTATGAATTACCCAAGCAAAATTAAATACTTAAAGCGTATTTAAGTATTTGCAGGAGATATATACAGTATCTCCTGTATGTACAGGAGACCCTCACTTTTTTTGCCCCAACTTTATAGAGGTCTGAGAGTAGTACAGATGAGGGAGGTCTCAAGGCCTGATGTCACCAAATGTTTATCTTCAAGCACTTTAGTAATTCAGGTGAATGCAGGAGGATTATTTCACTGCTTCAAATCAGGCAGGTACCTAAACAATTTCCTGAACCAAGTTTACATTCATCTCAAGTTTCAAGCACTGGCTTTGCTGTAGCTTTGGCCAAAAGTTTGGTCATAACTCAGAAATCACACACAATTATTTCCTTATGTCATCAGCCCTCAGCAAAGTATGAGTATGGAAAACCTCAGTTAGGGTATTTCCACTGCCAAAAACAGTTATGGAAATGAGTAATGAGATGAAAGTGTTTTCCATTGGTGCTGACCAGTCCATTACTGTTGGTGAGAACAATGGATGAAAGTTTCTGGTGGCCAAAGTGTGAAAGCAGCTGCCCAGCCTTCTCTCCAAAAGCCAAAGGTGAGCTCCCCACTGCCCCACACTCTGGCAGGCAGTGAGAGGTGGCTTTTGTGCAGCGCTTTGCACAGGCTGAACCCATCACGCTTCCAACCCCTGTTAATTGTTTGATTCCCCATCTCATTTGCCTGAGAACGACTGAGAATGTGAGACAGTGCAGGGTCTATAAAATCATTAATTGAATTACTAGTGTGGAATAAGTGGCGCATCAATTTGAATTCACCATCATCCCCCTCCTCTCTTCCCCCGTGTTTTAGAGACCAATCCTACTGTTGATATGTGCACAGCTTTGGAAGGAAGCTCAATAAATAGATGTGCTATTCTAGCTAAACGAATTTATTTTTCCAGCTGTTCTACTGAATTAGTAAATTGTAATGTTGACTTCAGACTATCTTCCCCATAAAATATATTCGGCCTGTATATTTTACTGACACTTCTTTTGTGACACCTCATTAAGGGCTGATCCAATTTGTATCCCATTCTATTGGAATTATGCTTTGACCCAAATGAGCTTTGGGCCAGAATGCCGTATTGACTCAATACCTATATTGTGTTTTATTGTTGAATCATTAGCAAAATTTTTGTGTGCTCTCTCCCCTTACTTGGTTTTCTAAGAGATTTTAGGGCAATAATTGCAGGTATGAGTGGGCTTGGAATTTTGTGCCAAATGTGCTGTCTGAGCACACGTGGTTTCACTGGTACATATTGATGACTGTTTGTCTGGGAAGCAATCAAGAATTTTTGTCCAGCCTTGATATGGACAATTCTCTTCAGCATACCTCTGCATTCAGACGGACTGAAAAGCTTTTATAAGGTTTGTTTTGCCACTGTTTGGCATATTCCATTTCATTTACATCAAGGCATATTAACCAACAGTGTTACTATGTCCCAACAGTAGCATTTTGATTCCTATGTTAATATTAATTAATTCTGGGCTACAGTTCAAATTACCATTTCAAACCGGCATCACATTTCAGCTGGCAACAATCAGGTGAAGCTGAGGCTGGTGGCCTTTGGCCTGTAGTTCTATGCAGGGCAGCACACATGCAGGCACTGTGATTTTGGGGCTTCCAGCTGGCTGGGTGGGACAATTCACAGAGCAAGAACGAGCCTACAGGCACCTTGTCTCCAGGGTTTACCAGGCACTGAGCAGAGCCTGGCAGGTTTGCCAGCCCAAGCGCAGGAAAACCCACATGCCACTGGAATCCATTGGCTTTGGCAAATCATGAGATTCCTGTGAAAAGTGGGTTTGGTGGCAGATTCCTTGTGGGGTGCTGCTGCACAGCTCCATGCCAGCCAGCAGGAACCAGGACCACTTTTCATACACTCCTGGACTGAAGCAGCTGCCATTTACACCGCTTGAGAGAAACAAATGCAGACAAAAATATGTGTTGATATTGTCCCTTCTAGCCTAAGAGGAAAAATTAATCTTTGTTGTAATGTTGATAAATACAAGCAGTTGTTCTCATCTGCGTTTTTAACTATTTTGAAACGTCTGGGTTCTTCCAGCATCACCAAAATAGCTTTTCGTAACAGGGAAATCAGCCTGAAGCCTAGACACGACGGTCTAAGTGTCGAAAGGAAGGCGCCAGGCTGAGGGGAGGGACAGATGCAGTTCCCCGTGCCCCTCACGGCCGGCACCGCGGGATGGGCGGGCGCGGGGGGATGCGCGGCCCCTCGCCGGGCACACGCAGCAGCGGGGACCGACACCCTCTCTCTCTATCATGAAACGAACCCCAAACAAAACCAGCGGCAAACTTAAAACCGAACAAATAAAGAACAAATAACGTGCTTTTAATGTCTTGATGCGAGAGGGAGGGATCTAATATCACTTCCACATCCATTAGGCAAAGGATTTTGCATGTTCCCTCACGAAGAGTGAGCATTTTCAGTCGCTTTCCCTTAAATTAAGATGACAGGTTACCGCTGCACAGTGTCGTTAATCTTTTTCTAAAAGCTTAATGTTACTACTTAGTAGTTTACTAATAAATCTGAGAAAATATGTAGTGTCATTTTGGTTTAGATATAGATGGATGACTTTTTAGTATTTGGGAAGCTGTAAAACAGGTACTGCCGTGGCACTGGGCAGAGGGAGCTGTACTCATTGTGGTGACTGTATTCCTTTCTGCCCTGGGGCCACGGTGCGTTACACTATTCACGTGTTCAAAACCGATTTAATACTTTGTCATATATACCCTATCAGTAACTGGCTTTCAGCTGTCTTTCATGCAAGATATATTAAAGATGGTTGTTAATTTTCATATACTTTCCGTTACTTTGATCCTAATTTTCATGATTTTGACCTTTTTTATTGACCTGAAAATATTCTGGTCATAAACCTTTAGGATTTTATCTTTTTAACCGTGCATCAATGCTGTTGTGATCCTGCACTTGATTTTGCTTCTGAATTCTCTCTAGTTTGTGGATTTACTGCTTTTGATGCCATACAAGTGGATCTAAGTCAGCAGCTGGGATGTGTCCACATCCTTCCCTTTCATGTGCCACAGATGATGGGAGACTGTGTCTTCACGAGGACATACTGAGAGGCAGCCTAAGTCAGTGAGGACTTGACTGGCTTTATCTTTATTATTGGGTACTTTTACTTTACTATCCAGGAGATGGTTGACAAAATTGTAAGTAAACAGAGCTATAGAGGGGAAGGGACCTTGTCCTTACAATGGGACAGGCAGCTGCTGGTGCATCTGCCTTGCAACACCCATGCACCACTGAGAGGCTCACCCTGAGATTCTAGTAACGCTAATCCTCCCTTTACTGGTAGGACTGTCTTTGCCCACATGGAGTAAGTATCCTTAAGAACCAGTGGTCACCATTAACCTGTGGCACTAGGGGCCACATGCACAGGATCTTATCACCAGTGCAAGGAGAGAGGGCTAGGGCTGCCTGCTGCATTCTACCATGATGGGTCGGGGTCATTTGGCCACCAGGGGTGGTAGCAGAACCCTGAAGAAAACCCACTTGATCCCAGTTTTCAAGCCAGATGTCGTTTCTGAAAACCCAGGCTTTCTGGGGATGGCCTTAGGCATGAGTTCACATTGGTCTAAAGGAGGAGTAACCCTGTTCCAGTAAGCAGGGTTAGTGTAAAACCAGCATGAGAAAGGGACAAAACACCTGTGGTAGACCTGAACCAATCTCACAAGGAGAAGCCACTTGCCCCATAGCACATCCTTTTCTGAAGGCATTTTTGCCCAGTTATTGTTGCTACAGACAGCAACAGTACCTTTCAGCTCTCTGCACGAGTGGCACAACCCATTCTGCAGAAACACAGTGCTGCTCTGGAGAGAGGAAGCAGACTCTAAGAGGGAGACAGCAGAAAGAAAACCCCCATTTCCATTGTGGTCATCACCTGCTGCCACAAAGGTACTGACAGCAGTTGCCCTTCAGTTGTGCTGGAGGGGCTTCAGTTGTGCACTGGGAGGGGGGAGCAGAAACGTAGACAAAGGGCCCATGCCTGGCTCCCTTGGGGTGGTGACAAGCTCTGAGCAGGGGGAGAGGAGTCTGTGCCTACCCTGCCTGAGGTCCTGCATGGGCTAGCCCCATGCTGGGCCATCCAGGGAGCCAGGGGCTCCTTCTCCTTTATGGAGAATTTTTACAAGAAAAGCCTGAGCAGCCCATTTTCTAACACCAGATCCTATCTATATTCTTAGGTGCTCGTAATTATTGCTTCCTGGTAACTTTAACTTCTCCTTACTAACTTAATAGGTTCTCTGATGAGCAGAAGCAACTGCACACACCCAGAAGCCACTGTCAAACGACTCTTCTCATTTAAACCAGAAATCGTGATTTTATGCCTTTGAACCATGCATTTTTTGCTGCACAATAGATGGCAGTAGAGAAAAAAGGCTGAGACTAGACAATTTATAATTTGGAATATGTAGATGATTTTTTTCCCCCGTCAAATCACCGTACAGTATTTGTTGCTTTCTTCTCAACAGAGAGCTTTCCTAGAAAAGGCAGTCTGGGGCGGATGAGGCTAGATGAAATAAAAGATTCATGCATGAATAATTAACATATTGGAGGCCTCACTTGAACTTGTTGGCTTACCCAGATGAATGAGTTAACATGTTAGAGATTATTATAAAGAGGGACTATTCTGCTCCAGTAGATCAATTCAGCTGAAAATGATGAAGTATCGACGCACATATAAATATATGCTCGGTACTTAAAAATAATCCTTCAAATAAGTATAGTCATATTGGAGTTCTGTTACGCTGACAGTTGCAGCGACAAGATAAAAAGATTTGGCATGAGTCATTCAGTTTGACTTTTGCACTGAAATGAGATGCAAGCCTGGAAACTCGTGTTATGTAGGGCAGCCGCCACGCAGGCGGGCAGCTCCCACCTCTCTGGTTTTGCGGCGCGGGGGAAGAGTGGTGGCAAGTGGAGCAAAAGCACCTCCAACTTCAATACAAAGGCTGATGGATAAATGCACAGGGCTTGCCTGCCGCTCCCCTCCACCCTGGCTGCTGCCACATGCAGGGGCTCGCCCAAGCACTGAGATGGATGCCCAGCTGGGCATCGCCCGGCAGCCACAGGGCCCACGCAGGAACTGACAGAGAGCAATGGAGTCTGCCATTGACCCTGCACTGAGCAGAAAGTGCCCCTTGACTGTAAATAGTCATGGTTTGCCAGTCTTTTTAATTTAGCAAACGCTTTCCATTACTGACTACTTCTTTGAAAGCTAATTGCTGCAAAAAGGAGTCTTCCTTGTAAATCGACATCAAATTCATGCTAACCATGGGAGGGAGAGAAAATTTAATTACAAACTTTAATTCTTACTTCAGCTTTACTAATTTTGAATTGTGCCTAATAATAGTGAAAACCAAACTGGGAAAAATGCAGAAGAATAAATTCACTGCAAAGAAATTGCTAGATTTCCCATTCAAAAGTATGCCACAGCTTTCCTGCCTATCCATATCTCTCTATATCTCACAGCACTAATAGTAAAATAAGGTTGGGAAATAAAACTGTATCATCATTTTTCCATGCCTCCATTAAATAAAACCTTTCTGATGCAGGTACACAGAGCTGTGGTGAGGCAGGGAGCTCAAGACATTCATGTTGCTTGCGGGGTGCCCAGAGTGCAGAGGGATGGCAGCCACAGGCTGCTGCTTAGCAGGGAGGGGGACTTGGCAAGTTGTTTGCAAACCGAGAGCGCAGCACACTATGCCCTGGTTGCGGCTCTCATTTCATTAGCTGTGTAGAAATTATTCCAGAATGTAATTATTTTTCTTTCAGCCAGAGCTCCTCTAACACTATTGCAGCCACCTCCCCACCACACATCATATCACAGGGGCGGTAGCCCTTGTACCAGCTCTCATGCTGAGGAGGAGCAGCACAAGGTCGCTCTGGCACATGGCACCAGGCAGGCGGTGGGTCCTTCCTGTGTGGGTTTTTACTTTTCAGAGTTAAAGGTGTACCATTCCATGACACTATCCAGGACTGGTTGAAAAATAAAAATAGATCTGAAGTATTTTGGAGATATTTCTGTATATTATCTCTCAGCTGCACAGTGCTGTCAAGCAAAATGTCTTCTTTCTTCAATCAGTGCATAAACATAAACCAGATATAACAGGGCACAGAATTTGTGTGTGTGCAAAAATGTCTGATTTCTACGTACAACTCAATATTTGACAAACTTAAAGTTACCACTAGCAGCAGCAGCAGCCCTGGGCAAAGCAGAGATTTTCTTCCAGCTCCAGCAGTGAACCAGGGCTTGCCAGATGCCTGTGTCCAGGCTTGGGCTGCCAAGTGTTGACAGAGCCACGGTGACAATTGAACGGCACTTTTCTAAACACAGGTATCTCAGCTGCTCACACAGTCACAAGTTGATGCACTTTATTCATATGCACCTTCAGGAAGTCAGTATTTCCCAAAATCTGGGTGGCGGCAGCAGCAGCAGAGGATGCAGAGGGTGCCTCTCAGCTGCGGGTGTTTTTAGGTATTCCTAAGGCTACTCCTCAGTTTGGGCACAGGAGGGTGATCATCCTGACACCCAAGCACCATGATTCAGAGGGTGGTTGCTGATGAAACCATCCTGTCCCACAGACAGTTCAGGGATCCGGTAAGAAAACCTTCACCTGCTAACAATATTTTTCCACTTAGATCTGTTCCTAAAGCTTATTGCCACATCAAATCCCATTATAGAAAATAAGGAAATGTTAAAATTAAGAACTAATGTTCACATGAAAGAATTTTTTTTTACTGTTTCCTTCAGCAAACCAATGAATGTTTAACAGTTGAAATTGCTTTGAAACAGCAATAAATTATTTCATACATACATGCCAAATATTAAAACCAGAAGGTTTCTTAATATGAAGTCACTGGTACCAAGATTCATGTATGTCTTTGTTAATTATCTACTTGTTTATTAGCTTAGTTTCACTGAGAAGCTGCTGATATCCCCAGGTTAAGGATTTTGGAGCTGTTCACAGGATGTAATAATACAATTTTATTGTATACTTGTTCAAAAAGCATTTTTAGTTTGCACTTAAGCTGTAAAACTGCCATTTTGCTCAGCCCAGAGCCTCGTGCACAGGTCCCTACTGGCCTATGCCTCCCTAGGGCAGCCACGGCATGGATGGTGAGGGAAGATGAGATGCTGCCCTAACACTGCATCTCAAGCAGATCTCTCTCTTGAGCTAAACCCAGCCTCAGCCGGGACAAGCTTGTCCCAAGGCCGTGCTTCCTGCAATCCAAGAGGTGTTGCTCAACGTCATTTTTCTGAGTAGGCAAAGTGAGAGACCTAAACTTTGCTGTTGATTTAACATTTAAAATTTGGGAAGACTTTTAATTGCTCTTTTTTAATCAGTAGATTGTAAATTCCCTACACAGCAAAATGCTCTAGGCTGCAAGGGTTTCTTTCAGGAGGGAAAAGCAGTGGCACAGACTCTGGGAGTATGTTATTGACTAAATATTTTTTATTGCTATCGTTAAAGAGTTATTCCCTCAAGCATCACCTCCCAGAGCTGGGGCATTAGAGTCAACTTAAAAAAAAGTTTCCAGTTGTACTGACTGCAAGGAAAGGCTTCAGGTATATTTGGTGTGTGAAAACAAATGCCTTCCAGTCTCACCAGTTAGGAAGGCATTGTGGTTTTCAACCCAGCCTCATCACTCTAGAGTACTTGATGTGCTCAGTACTGCCAACAACCAAATCAAAACATGTCTTCCCACCCACCGCCTTGCCTGAAGCACCCACTGCCTCCAAACAGTCCTGCCCATCCTACGAGCGCCTCTGTGCCCAGTGCAGCACCACCAGAGATGGGAGCAAGAAGCCACAGGGCAATGTCCAGCTTGCCCAACCAAACGGGGGGTGCTGCGTTTGGATGCCTGTCCCTGTGCCATCTGCCAGCCCAGCAAGAAGAGAGCACTAGTGGCAGAGCAGGCTGCTGCTACAGCAAAGGCTGTGGCAGCATTTCCACAACAAGCAACATTCCCCCTACTTGGGGGAATTTTCAAGCATGACCATTAAGCTTTGTCCTGAGCCTTATACATGTCTTTAAACCAAGGACTTCGCCTTTTTCTGAGTAAAAGCACATTTTCTTCAAACTGGAGCCCTCTGAAAGGCTTTTCTTTCTTAAAGCAACACCAGTGTAATGGGTAAAATGGGACAGCTGTGGTTTGATGCCTCCTTAGTCCAAGGAGCCCAGCCAGAGGACAGCATCAATGTTGCAGGAGCACACCTTCCTGATTCACAGTGGATCCTGGGAGGTCCCACGGGCCCACTGCACTGAACCTCACTGAGCTGCAGCAACCCAAGATGCTGCCATGACAAGGTCACCAGGAGAGAGGCTGGGAAACACATCCCGGCTGCAGCCAGGCACCTCCGAGCGCCTGAACAAAAATGGGTTATCTACTGCCTATGGATATGTTACACAGAACTTAAGGCAAAAGAATTATCTTATGTTGTCCTTCCCCTAAGCCCAGCAAATTACACTTCTAGTTTGCAACAATTTTTCAGTGCATCTTTAGAAAATATCAGCTTGGTTTTTGAAAGTCTGTGATATTTTGAAACTCAGCTTTTCCTATTCTGCTCAAAACCCACAGAAGTTTAACACACTGAGAACATCACAATTAAAAAAAAAAAGTCCTAATAAAATTAACAAACATATTTGACCTACTCTGGTGCTTCTCAGAGGCAGCACAGGTCCTGTGCTGCAGCCCCCTGTGGGGTTCAGGCTCCTTTGGCCTGTGACAGTAACTCAGCTGCAGGTTACTAGCACACTTAGAGATGCGCTTTTCCAGAAAGATAATAATTTTTTGGACATGTGTAGCAGATGGGAGTGTTAACTCATAGTGCTAGGAGTTAACCTGATTGTATTATAATGTGATAGCTCCACAGCTAATGCCCATCAGCACTGTGGGCCATTTACTTTATCATAAAATAAAATTAATTGAGTGAAAATAAATTGCAGAGAGATACAGAAGAATTTGAGACCATATACATGAAATACACAATAGCTTGATTCTCCTGTGACACTTATCTTCATTAGAGAGGAAACAATTATTATTAATTCTATCTTTAAAAAATAAATACCCTGTAACTCGCAACACAATTTATCTCGCAGACTGTGGATGCTGATATGGCTACACAAGCACTAAAATTTATTTTCCTTTGAAGAAGGACTTTCAGACTCAGCAAAGCATTACAACAAGACTGGCTGTTGGTGCCCACATCCTGGTGAATCCTGCCCAGAGCCCCCAAGGTGTGGGAAAGGGCCCTGGTGCTGCTGCAGGATCAGCACAGTGTATCCCCCGGGTCAGGTGAGCAGCTCAGACACTAGAGTTAGCTAATGGGCTGCAATATTTCTAATGGAGAATGTTTATTTGAGGGCACGTATGCATTTGCCAAGTATAGAGAGGTAATGACATTGAGGCTTATTGATAATACAGTTATAATTCCATGTAATGACCAACTGAGCAAAATGATACAACCATCTCTCCTTCATCTATTATGCTCCTGTCCACAGAGATTTCTCAGTTGAGGACTGTTTATTTCTGCAGTAAGACATAGACCAGATATGCAGAATCTAAACCTTCTTATTAGGACTCACTAGTATATTTTTTTTTCCTTTCAAGTCATTTAATGGCATGTAACTTTGGGGATCAGCTTTCTGGTTGTGCATGAGCTAGAAGTCAGAAGTGTAGTCATGACCACGGTGCCAAGTGAGAAGTAACCACCCTGTCTGGTCCCAGCTGCAGACTCAAGAGAAGCTTTTATTTCTCTTCTTATAAGCCAGTCACAAATTCTTATGAGAGGATTTCCACATGTGTTAGTGATGGTGCTTTACAGGTCACTTCCTGTAGTTAGTTTCCCTAAAAACAAGTAGGGCAAAAGATTTTCTTTTCCTTTCTTTTTGACATCTGTATAGTGGCAATTCTTGAAGCTGTCTGATGTCAGCTCCATGCTGAGGAGCAACGTGTGGGCAGCCTGTCTAGTGCTGGCACACACAGCCATCAATTGATGTGCCAAGAACACTGCTCCTGACATGGCTGTCCCAGTTCCCTGCCAGGTCCTGCCCTGGACCCCTTCTACTCCTCCAGAGGGGCCAGGGAGAGCCCACAAGGCTATTTCTGCAGCCTCAGACACCCTCTGGCTCTGGATTTTACAGAACTGCATTAAAATTCATGTCTACTTACAGCAAACGACATCAGCAGATTCTGCACCTACTGAGCAGTGCCTACAGGTGCAGGTGTGAGTTTTCACTCACAAAACCACCCTGCTGAGGTCCCCCTAACACTGCTTCCTCTGTTTAACTTGCACCAGGCACAGATTTGTCACCTCCAGGTGACATCTCCAGCCTGGCCACTGAGAGGCTGGGCAGTAATAAACCTCCCAAAGTGCTGGGTGAGCAAGAGAGACCCTTTAAATTCACAGGCATTTTACTTAATTACTGAAGATTTCATATGCCTTTTACATGATGAGTTTTGTTCCCGGCTCTCAGATCTCTGTGCTGCTCAAGGTTAATTGGATATACTTAATAGAAATAGCCATGTTTGAAAGAGTTACATGCATCTGCCTCCCTATTTATAGGAAGGAATAACTTTCAAGCACTTGACCAGTGTGTAATGACTCTAGGTAGCGAGAACCTGAAATCAGATTATATCTCCCCACAATTTCATTAGTGCTGCCCAGAGACCGGGGTGCAGGTAGTGGTTATAGGGATGCAGCATAAGGGGAAGGCTTGGTAGCAACATAGTCTTTGGACACTGCTCTGGACATGCAGGAAGACAGATAAGATGCAAGGGATGTGGTTTAATTAGGCCACAACCTAATAAAGTTAACTCATCTGGGATCTATCCAGCACAATCCTTTCTTTAATCACTCCCATATGGTGGAGAGTTGCCATTAGCTTTCCTGATCCCCACAGCTGGTAACCAGTACTGTGTGCTGGGACTCTGCCACCCATTGCATGTACAAGGGTTAGGGTCTTGGTTTTACAAGGGAAGAGGCACCATTGCTGCCATAGATTCTGTACCCAGTCCCAGCTCAGCTTGGCAGTGAAGCATGCTGCTCTACTCCCACAAGGACAGCTTGCAGCACAGCACCTATTCCTCTACCACACTGCCCAAGGCCACAGCAGCCCAAAGATGCTGCTGGCATAGGGCAATAGCATGCAGGGATAAACAAATCCTAAGATGCAAAGGAGAACTAGCATCCTGGAAAACAATATTTTTTTTTAAATTGTCTCTTTAGCCCCATAGGAAGAATGCAACAGCCAAGGTCTATTTTAGTGAAGGAGATCTGTTTCTAAGGGAGAAAAGAGCTAAGCTTCTTCCAGCTATTGTCCGCAGCATCGCATAGCAGCCAATGATGTTTTTTTCCCCTCCTGATGAAATACAGACTACCTTCCTGCATTAGAACATTTTGGTGACTTTAATTACCCACTTGTGTGTTTGGGGAAAAGAGATTGAGAGAGGGAGAGAGACAAAGAAAATCCTGAATGCAGAACAGACATTAGTCTGCACTGCCAAGTCCAGTGCTGGTCACCAAACTGCAATGAGGGGCTCTTCCCCTGTGCATGTGTGCACACTTGCACCTTTCCACCACTGTGTCTGAGCCCAGCAGTGTCACTCACGCTTTGATGAGAAATATTGCCTGCACATGGGTCAGGAGCAGCCAATTTTCCATCTCTCTAGGGGCTGAGTTGGCCATTTTCCTGACCAAAATGCAGGGCAAAAAGCATCCTTGAGGCCTGTATTCACATGCCAAAAGGACTGCACTCCCCAGCTGGAGTGACATGGTACATCTGGCAGGCAACAGAACACCTTGAGGTTGTTC
Source organism: Calyptomena viridis (assembly GCA_013390005.1). NCBI lineage: Eukaryota > Metazoa > Chordata > Aves > Passeriformes > Eurylaimidae > Calyptomena > Calyptomena viridis. The sequence goes on along the minus strand of WEIV01017547.1, from coordinate 264,474 downwards.
ACTGGTGTGGTGCAATGTTTCCACACTAACTTGAATGTAACTTGAATTTAATTGTTGTGTCGTTGATGCTCCTTTTTTCTACAAAATATCAGGGGTCAGAGAAAAAGGGCATCATCTGTTGCTTGACTTTGTTGTTATACGCTGGTTGCATTGGAAGCAGAAGCATCATGCTCAGGACCCACCACAGCACCACGTGCGAGGCTGTACCACTCTGTAATGGCAGCTATTCCTCCTGCCATGTGACCCTTGCTTTTCTCTTTTCTCATACACGGTATTATGACTTCTTTGTTTTTGTCTTTCAGATTATTATAAGTCTTTACTTGGCTACTGCAAACCAAGGTCTTAATCAAGCTCAAGGCTGAATTATGCTGAAAATCTTCCGAGGCAACAGAAGTAATGCCAAGCTGTGGGCTCCCGGACAGGGCCCAGTCTGACTCAGCAGCTGTGTGGCATTGTCTATTTTGAGCTACATATGTATGTGTACATATAGAGACAGAGCATGCATGTGCACGAGAGAGAGCTGGGACAGTCAGCAGCCCCATTCTAAGCATGGATGCTTGGGCAGCTGTTGCTGGAGCAGCCAAGGTTTAGCATTTGTTTTAGCCTGTGTTTTAGCATTTCAGTGTTCCAAAAGGGTGGAAATATGTTTCTCCCAGCATATCAAAGTCTTTCTCTACCTTCTTTTCATCTCTTCCTGGGGTGTTGATTCTAGGTCCCTGACAAAGCAGTGGGAGTTACAAGCCTCCAAGAAAGGCTGTCCCTCCTTTGGGAAAGGAGCCATCTCCTGCCTGTCCCATCATATCTCATGCTTTGAAGGACACAGAAGAAACTTCCATCTGGGGGCAAGCCGCACAGTGACATGCTGTGCTCTTGCTCCCCAAGCCCTGGGCAGGCTTGGTTTCTTTCAACTGTTCGTATTTTCCCAGGCTCCTTCGACCCATGCTGCAAAACCAAGCTGTCCAACCCTGGAGGTCACTTAACTGTTGCCTGTATTTGCTCCATACAAATACAGCAACACGTCACATTTCTTAGGTGACACAAGGCTGCCTCTGAAGAATGATTGCATTATGCTCTTTTTGCTGATGCTGGGGTGCCCTGAATCCCCAAATCTCTGGTGGATCCAGCACTGAACCTGCCAAAGAGCCAGAGGAGACCATGCCTGTGTTTACCTGTCTATGTTTTCTCATGAAGGAAAATTCAAGGCAACAGGTGAAGTGGAGGACCTCATACCCCTTTCACTCAGGAGCAGGCTGATGCCACAGACCAGTGGTGGAGCCCAGGGACATGGCAGCCATTGCTTCTTCATGTTTCTTCACTTGCCAACCACTCATCCTTCTTCTGAATGTCACAGCTAACACAACATGGCTGTCATCACTCATTGACACAGCAGCACATACAAGCAAACTCAATATCTGATATACACAAACTCAGTAAAACCCCAAAGCTCAGCAGCCACCTGACTTCAGTCTGCAAGGGAGCCCATCCAACACATTTGATAATCCAAACACACACCTTTATCAAGGTGTAGTCAGAATTTAAGTGATAGCCTTAAACCTGAGGTACAGCTGCTGTGCTTTTGATGATAGGTTTTTTCCACACTATGAATACACATCTAGGGACATGCATTCCAAACAAAACACAGAAGTTTTGCCATTTTATCCAGTTATTAGCATCTTCTGCAACTTTGTTCACAGGCACTATTTTAAAGCAAAAGTGATGGTATGACATGCAGATTTCTAAAGGCCAAAATGTGCATTGTGTACTTATTTAAAACATTTATGGCTCTATTTTGCCCTCAAACAAGTAGACCTGAATGCTGTGCATATGGGGACTCTTAACAACAAGAAAATACCTTTACCCCTCCCACCCCCAAGATCTTCCTGAGACTTGAGCACCATATTTAAGAAATTATAACCTCTTCCCCCTGGCTCAGTCAGAAAGTGAAAGAAAGAAATTGCATTTAACTTGATTATAGAAGTTCGTTTCAGGATGGGCAGTAAAGACATGATCCTGCACTCACTTCTCATGAACATAACCACAGTTTCAACCTAGGACCAAACCCAACAGCATGAGGTGTCCCTTAGAATTGTTCCCCCTCCAGGTCTCTTATTAAATCACCTTGCTTGACAAGTACCCAAAGTCTCACTACAAGGTTGCTAGACCATTTGTTACAGACTAGCTAGAATTTACCCTTCACCCAGATAATCCTTGGCATTAGCATGCTGACCTAGTTATATTACATAGATGTTTATTTTTGTTGGAGATACACGGGTTTCATAATAGGACTGAATCTGAGAAAATCCATGATGACTCCTACTTTTTGTTTCCTTGTTTTTTTTTAATACTTTTAACATTTTCCTGATTCCGTGACTGCTGAGCTTATACAGAGTCAATGATGTCTGTTCATGCTGTGGACCATTCTCCCAACCCAAGCACTTGCCTCCAGGCTGAGCCCCGTTCCTCTACTGGTGGGAAGCATCCTGGGAATGACCTACTACTGGGTAAAGCCAGACTGGTTTAACAGCTACCAGAGGCTGTTCAGGCTAACTTGACAATGAAATATGGCCCACATCCCAGAAACAGTGCTATGGGACAGATAATTTTCAGCGCACAGCTGAAGACATCTCCAAATCTAAACAGCTTTTTATCAGATCAACACCTCTCCATGAAGGATATAGCATCATCTTCAAATCAACCTCTCCACTTGTTTCCTGTGTTTTACATTGGTTCCACTGACAGACATGGGGGAATTAACCAACAGGGTGTTTTTATGTTGTCAAGACCTGTCACTAGAAACAATCAACTCTTATTTTAATGTATAAGCTGTGTATCTCTGCTTGCAGAGAGTCAACAAGATCACAAAGGACGAGCAGCATTGTGTCGTGTCCTTCAGCCAATTTTCTAGGATATTCAGTTGCTTGTGCAATTAAAGTGGGATCTTGGGGCATCCCAGGCACAAGGCAGTTATATTCTGGGCATCATCAAGCCCCAGTCATGCCTCGCACTGCAGCCAAATTCCCAGACTCTCAAACCAGATCTAACAAGTTTTTATTCTTCAGTTGGAAACAACTGAGATGGAGGAGAGCAGAGAAGCAATGGTTATGCTGCCTGCCTGCACCAATACTTAAGGTTCTCAAAGAATGTCGCTGCTCCTTGACTCTGAGCCTACATTCCACCTAAATCTTTCCTGAGAGCCATTTCTTCTCTGTCCTACTGCTTACTTCTCTCTCTTCCTGCAGATGAACTTCCCTGAGCTTTTGTCTGCTATCCTCTTTGGATTTACTGCTCTGTAGAAGTCAGCTGATATCCCAAGGATATGAACTTACTTTATATCTACTGCTGTCTCTAAAGAAAACAAGTATGTTTAACCAAAAAACAGACATCAGAATGAGGATAGAAATTACACTCAACTTCCACTTATCGCTTCCTCTTATTTAACATGTAAGGCCAGCGACACCTCTCACAGTACATACATTTCATCCAAAGTATACAATTTTCATCTCTAGTACAACTATCACAATATTACAGCTCAAGGAAAGGTACCACACATGGTAGCCACAAAAGCACACACTCTCCTCTTATAAGTCAGTCCATTCCACACACAGTTAAGACCCCCTGGTATTTATGTTGCTTGTGTATTTTCCTTCTGTGTCCCTCAGATACAAGCCTTCCCTTCTTACTGTAACAGAACATTTGCCAAGAGGAAAATTAACCTTTTTTGCTGAGCAGTTGGAGTTGTCTAGCTCTTCCAGACCACACACATGCGCTGAAAGAGGAAAATGTGCTAGGGTTGACAAAGTGACACACATCAGCTAAAAGAACACTGAGAAGATCTAGACCTTGGAAGATCAAGACCTCAACATAACTATTTATGACTATTTTCTTTATAATACACACATCCATGTAGCAGGTTTCAAATCGAGATGCATGACTTCCAAAATAGAGGGAGAGAAGAACAAACACTATGTTGGCCTTGGTCAACATTGACACTCACACACCCCCAGAGCCAAGACCCATGCCACGTTTCCTTGCCCCTCCTTCCACTTTCCTCTTGCAGCTACTGATGGCATATCAACAGCTTGTCATTATGTAGGGATTTAATCTCAGCTGGCTATTTTATAACCCTTGCTTTGTCCCATCTCTAAAATTAACATCTAGCATTAACATTTTTGAGTGTGGCTTTAAAGCTTTCAAGCAAATATAAACAGAGATAGACCTATTTAAAATAGGTTTCCTTGGCATGCCAACAAGCCTTCTGAAATAGCAGGCATGAAGGGTGTCTCTCTTCATGGGGTACAATACATACTCTGGAACTGTTTGATAGTTTTAAAATATTTCTGATGCAACGGGGTGTAATGCTTTCCAGATGTGTACATGGAGCGCAAAAGGTAATGGCACAGACACTTCACTCTTCTATCTCTCATCCCCTTTCTGCCAATATCAGACGAAATGGTCCCATAGTATCTCCAGCTTACTAGTAAATGTGACTTATTCACTTCATCCCTGCCCCAAACTGAAAAAAGTTAAATGTACCATAAACAAAACTTATAAACTTTTTTTTATGTGATTAAAATGGTCATAACTATCTGATGTTTCTTGCTGATTGAATCTGCCACTTCCATTTACTAGGAAAATAAATAACACATGTTTGCTGTCTTTCTAAAAGGTTCTATTTATTCTGTGGTCATTTCCCACTTATGATATTTCCAGCTTAATTTCATAAAACAGCTTTTACATGACTAAAAAAAAAGGCTCTTATTGTACATTGTCTTAAAAATATTTTGCCTTTGAGCTGTGGGCTTTTATTTGTAGGAACAACCAACCACCCTGTTTGCAAGGCCTGTATTCCTCCAAATTAAAAAGAGAAACAGCTGTATGTCTTATAAACGTCTGCAGAGCTCCAGCAAGACACTGTTGGATTGTTTGCTTCCCTATCTTCCCACAGGACATGCCTCCTAAATCCACTGCACGAGAGAAAAACACAGGTAAAAGCCAAACAAATGTTCCCCTCTGGGCACATGCTTGTAGGCACAAGTCATCCATCCATCTCCAGTAAACTGTTTATAGCTACTTTTTGAGATTTACAGATGTAAATATGAACACCAATAGTTTGATAAGAAGTGATGGACCAACATACAGGTTGATTCCATTTTCTGAGCAAGGGCTGCCACTCCCGATTTGTCAGTCATCAACGTAACACTAATTACAGCTCACTGTCAGCATTTTGTTGAAAGACATTTTATATTCAAAAGCCAGGCTGCTGAATTCAGGGATTTCCTGGATCTCCACCTCTCACTCATTGATCTCTCCAGTTATACAGGTGGTACACGGAGAGATTGATTTTAAGCTACTTGGTATCAGTCTTAAGAGGAGCAACTTTGAGAACAAAAGGGACTGTAAACTCAAAGCTCTGGACAAAAAAAGACAAATTAAGAAAGATTCATGGCTGGTTTTGTGGAGATCAAACCCAAAAATTTCTGAGGTGATTTTTACAGCCTGCCTCAGAATGCATGAGTACTTCAGGTGGGTCGCCTTGTGCTATCTGCTAACAAACACCCACCATGTGCTCAGGCCCCCCTATTTCCCACTGGGTACTCATGGGGGCTGAGGGCTAATCCTATCTCCTGGTGCAGGATGTGAGCCTCATCCTGACACATCAGCTCTCACAGATGCCTACCTTGTGCAGAGTTGCCAGTTTTACAAGATGGGCTGTGTTGTGCTCACACATAATGATGAGCAGATTTGAGCCCTAAATCTGGAGAGCTCAACAGCTGCCCCCAAGTCAAACAGGAACAGAGACAATGCATAACTGAAATGGCAAGTCATGGGATAATTAAATTATTTGTGACAGTAAACCAAAATAGAAAGAAACAAAAAAACCTAAAACAAACAAACAAACCAGACAGAGCCATATGCTTCCATGCGCTGCACGCCACAGAGCAAGGAGAGTTATTGCAACACAGTGCAGAGACCTCACACCCCCGGCTGTGCCGCACGGGAGCCCCTGCAGAGCACTGGGATGGAGGCGAGGTGCAGTGTGGGCACACACGGGCTGGAGCTGCTGGTGGGCCCCTCCATCCCACACATGCAGGGATGTGTGAAGCCTTGGGGCTGCGACAGTGTAGGCTCCCACAGCCAGGCAGTGCTCCAGCCAGCAGCACCACAACCTCAAGCTATAACATCCTTCACCCATGCAAAGCTCTTGTTGGGGAGGATGCTACCGCTTGCCTCCTTCAAACAAGTTGGAAGATAAAAGGCGATAAAAAGACTTCTCTGATAGCAGTATAGGGGCCCCAGGGCAATACAGGTGAATTCCTTCATAACAACCCACTTGCTAGGTGTGCTGGGATGGCTCAGCTACTAATGGTGTGCTATTAATTTCCTCCATTGGCCCAGAACACTGTTGCGTCAGGCTGTGGAGCACAGGACTCTGCTCCCAGGAGCGCCGATTCCCATTTCTCTCTGGTTAACAGCTGTACAAGCCTCAATACAGCAATGATGGCCAGCAGCTGCAGTGTGAATGCCGCGCCAGGTAGAGCACCACACACCTTACCTCTGGTCCCCCTCCAGAGAAGGCAGAGACCTCTGCAGTGTGCTTGTTCCTCAATGATAGGCACCATTTGATAGCAAGTGATTAATGCTATCAATGGTAAAAGCCCAAAAAGCCAGGACAAAAAATTTCTAGGATTTATTCAGTGAACTAGATTAAAGAGGAGGGGTGGGGGGAAGTGCTAAACTCACAAATAAACTCCAAATAACAAATCGAGTTTCTGTGGACGGATCCTTGAGAAGTTTTCAGCAGGCAGCAATTAGCCCCCATTCACATGCAGGAAGGGATCAGCAGCTACTTTCATGTCAACCCCAGCATGGCCACCTATGGCTTCGTATAATCCTTTAAGTAAGCCTTAAAAGGAAAGCACATAGAGGCTGTGAAGGGGGTTGTTGGGAGCAAAGGGTAGGCTGGGGAGGCCACAAGTGCAAACGGATGCAGAGCAAGTGACCACGCTGCCACCAGTGGCACTCGCTGCTGCCAGATCACAGGGCTGGCTTTGCTGCTGTGTGTGTCCATGTGCAGTTTCCTTTTTAAAACTTGATAACTTGCAGAGTAGGAATATGGAAATATGGTAATGTTTATAGGCGACAGCAGCCTCCACCTTCAGATGTTAATTATACATTAGAACTGGACAAATTATTCATTGGGAACAGTTTGGGCTCAGGGGAAAGAAAACAGTTTTCGCCTCTAAATACTGCAACCAAAGTCTTTGTTGGTGCACTTAAAATATATAGAGCAGATTTGTGTGCACACTCTCTACAGCACAGCTATATTTAATGACCAGCATGATTTGCAGGCTAACTTATGTATGTGTCCAATTTTGTTTGTCTCTAAACCGCTCAGAATTATTCAGATACATTACTCTTCCTAATATGCTACCTTTGCCATGCTGGATTTGCAGCCTTTGGATCCTACTTGTGTGCCTGGACCTACTCCCACCTAGAAGTAAAACTGCCTGGGAGCCGGGTTCCAGTATGCCAGGCATAATTGCTGGGATCTCCCATCCAAGATGAGCAGTTGTTGTAGAATGTCTTCAGGCATGTAAAAAAATTTCTCAAAAACACTGCCTGATAACAAGTCAGCAGAGGGAGGCCACATTTTATGTCGGCTCAGGTGTCCTAAGTATGGTCAGAAGTATTTGTCCCATCACCAGTGCCTGAACCGCTGTCCAGGAAAGCTGCTGCCATGCCATCCTCCCCACTCTCTGCTCTGCCCATGCAAAACTCAGACTTGCATTCCTATTCTTTGACTGACTTTCCATGAATGCTGAAATCCCATTTTTGCTATGCAGTAGTCCCAGAATCACTTTATCATATGAAAAATTACTGCTTCCATTAAACTTGGTAGATTTTAGGAAGACAAGACCTTTAATATGTAAACTTGTTGATGTTTTGAGAAAAGAACGGGGAGAAGCAAACTAACACCAAAACTTTGGGAGGGAATTTTGTCATGAATTAAATTCAAAGGAAAAAAACCAAACCAGCACTAAAATAGAACAGAGTTAGATATTTACAGCTTAATGCTTTTTAAAGTCAGCAGAACAAAACTCTGGTTTTCCTTATTGACTGTTAACCACAATAACATAAGACTTGCTCAATTTCATCTTTGTTCCTTTAATATTGGGAATTTCTTCTTTATTTTATTGACAAGAAAACATCCAGTTTTCTGGCTAGAGCCTATTATGTAAAGAAAGCATAAAAGGATTCATTACTTTTTAACTACTAGCAGGGAAACAAATAGAATAACTGTATTCTTTTCAGTTGAAAGTTGGTGAGTTCAGCAGCTGGTAGTATTAGTATTTCAAGCCCCACATTTATAATATCCCATCTCCAAAACTCTTTGAAAGAACATCAGTGCAGGACCTAATGACTACATCATAAGTATATGTATGTGTGGGCTGATGTACGTTGCAAACGATGCATTTGCTAATACACAGCGGATAGTACCGCATCCTCCTTCAGTTACCCAGCAATGTATTTTATAGCACAAGTGCTGGGATTCAATCACTTAGTTGTGAATTCAGGGTGGTTCTCCATGCACTAGCCTGGTTGCAGTGGGACCCAGTGCAGCCGAGTTGGTGGGCCATGCTTTGGCCACTGTGCCTGTGCCACAATGGCAATTCCCTGGGCCCAGCCACAAGACCTATGCCCAGCTTCCCCATTGGGAGAGGAAAACCAGACAAAAAACAGGGATGCTCAAGGAAAGGGGGATGTGTCCTTCCCTCCCTCCTCAAACAGAAATCCTACTCCCAGTGCTCCCTACTCTCCACATCATCTCTTTTTTCAAAGGCTAAATATTACAAAGGCTTGGCATACAGGAATTTTTAGGATAGGTTTTGGATTTTTTTGAACCCACACAGCAATTAAACCACTAGGTTAAACAGTGAAAGAGAGAATCTGCCTTGGGGCTGAGGACTGTGGAATACCGTCCCCACCAGAGACTAAACACTGCAAACCACTCTGCTGGTAATGGATGGGCATTTTAAAGGAGGCAAATAATAAACAGTGGTGGAACATAATTGGCGCTGTTTGTTGTGCACTGGCTGATGAAATGCCAGCAAAACTGAGTCACTTCAAAATGACATGTTTATGTGACATCAAAGAGGCTGAGAGCTGACTTTACATTGTATCTGTGACAAATGTATATATTGGATCACTGTTTGCCATTTAGACCTCCTCTGATTACTTCTCATTGTAAAGAGAAACATTTGCAATTCTGCTCACTTGGTAAATCTGTAGAGTGACTTGTTAGCAACACATGCAGAGAAAGTTGTTGAAGAGCCCTTCTGGGCCTACCGTAGTAAATATGTATTCACACACCCAATAACGTGCTGCCGCTTATTGCCTGAAAGACGAATACAGACACGGAGGCACACACAGTAGTGCTTCCACACGTGCTCCCACACAAGTATTTGCACTTCAGGCACTAAAGTCAAGCCACCGCCAACTCCCCCCAGCCCCCAACCTTTGTGCGACACCACTTTATGCGTTTCTGACCATCACACACCACAGCAGCCCCTGGAACCAGGGCTTGCACATGCTGCCTGGCTGAAATTCTACAATTAAGTTGTCTTGGGGGATAGAAAATAAGCAATTGTATTGGAAAGGATTACAAGCTTGCCTTTCTCCTAAAAGGCAAGAGAGATGTGCCTATGAAAAAAAAGTCTGAGTAAGTATTCAGCACTGGCACATCTGGGGAGGGTCGGGATTTTTCCCCAAACCCAGCAGCCCTCTGGCAGCATGGCAGGATGCAGCACCTGTCAACAGGGCAGAGGCTGCAGGCATTGGAGCTGACCCAGCTCCGTGGCAGGCTGAGAGGCGGCACAGGCGGAGCTTCTCCACTACTCCGATCCTTCAGAAACACCACTCTGCTTGCCACCAGGTCCCCTGGATAGCTGTGGCTGCCATTTGTAATCCTTGTGCACCCCATGGCCGCACAGGCTGGTTGGTCACAGTGACGAAGTGAGGTACCCCTGTGCAGGGAGGTGTTGGGGAACATGGGGCAGCTGGAAGGATGTTGGGAAACCAGTCCTGTACCTGTGAATCCAGGCAAGTCTTTCTGGTAAAGACCAGCTTGGATTCATTCCATCACTTCTGCTGCTTACTAGCAAGCAGGTAACATATTCAGGCTGAAGGGAGCGTGCTGCCATCGAGATGCTCAAGCATCTGTTTCACCAGGAAAACTAACAGCTCCTACAAAGCAAGGGAGCGGGATGCAGGGGAAAAGTACTGTGCCAACTGCTTATTCCTACCCAGACCTCCTGTGTTAACAGTTCCTGGTAGGCTGCCAACATTGGGTGCCCCACAGAGAGCAAACATACACAGGCAACTCCTTTTCATCCTTCTCCTCCCCAAAAGACACTGCCCATCAGTCCTGGCTAGGGAGAGACCTGGAAGATGATGCCCAAAGCATTCCCAATAATGCTGCAGGCCAGGGTACCACATGAACCACCAGAAGACAAATCTGGGGCCAAACCTGGTACCGTCTAATGATAGCAAGGGGAAGAGAGAGAGCTCAGACAGACACCTGCATGGTTGTTGGCTTGAGAGCAGTTAATGGTCACAGGGTGCTCATCGTTGAGCAAGTGGAATAATAGGAAAGAAACAGTAATTGCTTTATGTTGGGACCAGCTTGAGAAGCAGCTTTCTGCAGAAGACAAGCCAAAGAGAAGAGACTGGCCACAGAAAACCCAAGCACATTTCAGCAGCAGCATCAGCAGATATGGAGTCCTCAAATCAATTTTAAAAACAAATGAACAAACTCCATGTAAGACAGGTAACAGCCTTACACCACTTACTGTTTCATGTGCAAACTGCAGGAAATCAGGCTTTGAGCCCAAGAACAATTCAGCTGCTTTAAGAAGGATGGTGGGTGTGCCATTCTAAGGGATTCAGAGCTGGCTCACAGGCCTGGCTGTGGTCTCATAGCAGCTTCCTCACCCTCAGCACAGGGCAGGCAGCTAACAACAGCTGAACACACCACAGAGCTTTCCCCCCGCCACTCCCGCCTCTGTGCATTGATACGTAAATGGAGAAAAGATTTTCAAGCTGCTTTCTATTACTTCTGTTATGTTTTAGCCTTCCTTTTCCCTCTGCCCCTGCCAGCCCCAGCCGTTTGCCCGGCAGGCAGCAAGTGAGGTTGGCTGCTGTCACTCACCCACCACAGCATTGCTGCTCTCTGAACAGACTGCATCTCCACTGTCCTCTGAGAGAGCAGAAGTTGCCCAGTCCCAGCCTTAGGGGCTGCAGCAGTGTCTTCCCACTATCTGGCCAGCTTCTATGTTTTGTTTTGACCTTGTTAGCATTTTTTTCTTTTTTAAGGCATGTTGATGATTATCATACTGGAGGAATGCAGTAAATACATAGCATAACTGGAGGAAGGAATTATTGCTGGGGGAATGTATAACATGTGTGTGCACAGCTCTGTAATGCTATCCCTGTCTCATTGATAAACTCAGGCAGATTTTAGAGGCAGATATATTTGTAAATACTGCAGAGAGCGGATGGTCTTTGACCTGACATCCAGAGACGGCTCAGGATGTAAGGTCCCACAGCCCACAGCCCAGCTTTGGTGTTCCACATACAGGGCAGCCACACTGCCCTTTGGCCCCAAGAGGGGGAAGGTAGCTTCTTCCTCGCTAGCCCACCACCCAAACAGGCTGCGCAGCCCTTCCTGCACACACTCATACTGACAGCATATTCTCCTAGGGGAAAGTGGGGGCTTTCACCACTAGAGAAAGACTTACATTTCTCAAATTAAAGCACAGGTCTGTTTTTGCCTCTCATTGCAGCCTATGGGACTCAGAAAACTTAATTTGTTCTGTGGAAGAAATGAGAAGTTTGGGACTGGATGCTTTCTGCATTCACATGGATAAGGAGGCCTGCAGCTTAGTTTATTCTTAAACCAATGCTGTAACAACACCACTACCCTTCCACTTCCACCCTCCGCACAGGTGAGAAAGAACCTGAAGCCCCAGCTATGCTCTGGCTCACCCATCATCATCAGTCTTCCTGCAGGTCCTCCCTGGATCCATTTCAAGGGAGCTTCCCTGTCCTCGTTCATTGCATGGCAGGCTACAAACCAATGACTCACACCATCCCTGGTGCAAGCTGCCCTGTCACTGGCAGAGCCTGCAGCAGAGTCCAAGCACTGAGGCCCTCATCACCCTGTTGTAGGCCAGACCTCAGTTTTCTACTTACAAGACACCACTTTTTCTTCTAGCCTATAGCACCACATAACATGAAGCTGCAGCATTGCCAGCCACAGGCAGCCAACAAAGATGAAACTCTAGGTTTCTGTGCAAAGCTTGCACAAGGGTAAATACATGTGGGACCCAGAGCAGATATGGTGATCACTGGAGGCACATCTGGGCAGAGGAGATGACTTTGCCCTTGTCACCTATGTGCAGCAGCCTAGAAACACGTGTCACACTAGGAGCTGAGATGCTCCCAGAGTGCCAGCACTCCCCTAAGGAGCTTTGTGCTGGCAGCACCCTGTACCCAGCCTGTCCACATCTCCAGAGGAAACAGTACACTCCTAAATGTGCTCTTGACTTCTTGGCCCTGCAAGGGGCCACCAGATTTGGCCTCATGAGCATGTTTACTGGTGGGTTGCAAATAATTGCTCATGTTGACATGCAATTGTTAATATGTCTGTTGATATTGATTAAATAAGGAGTAAGATGTTTCCCTTTTCCCTGGCACAGCACTTTGCCTGTTTGTTTCTGGCTGGCACTGGCGCTGAGCAGCCAGAGTGACTGCCAGCAGCGCATGGCCATGCTTGCACCAAGACACCCATTGGCAGAGGCTCTGGAATGGGCTTCACATTGGATTTTCCGGATCGAGCTGGGTCAGCACTAAAAGCATGTCAGGCCACCTGAATCTTGCTGGGAGTTTTGAAGCAAAGCATTTTTCTGGCATTAGGAATGTTTTGCTGAACTTTGAGTCCCTTCCTCCCTAAACAAAGCTGGGATTCAAGGTCTCCCATGGGCACTTTTTTTCTATGTCAGTTCACACAGAAGGCCACAGTTCCCTCAAAAACATTTTCCTTCCTGGCATGAACACAGCTCCTGTGGCCTAGGAGCCAGCAGAGACCCCTGCCAGCTCCAGCACAACTGGGACACCAACCCCACCACCCCCAGCACCCTCCGATATGGGATCCTGCCCTTGCCACCCATAAGGAAGAGGGACAAATGTGCTACCTCACAGGAGGGCAACCTACAGCCTTTGCCCAAGTTGGGCCAGCAAATCCCTCTGCTCATGGGAATGGTGTTCAAACACATTCAGCCACTCAGCAGTAGCACTTTGAAAAGCCTCATCCAGATTCAGGAATGCAGGATATTCACCTCCACCATGAAGCATCCTAATGCCCTAGCTGTACCTATGTGTCTCATTTCAGTCCTGTAAGAGCCCTGCAGCTTCCAGTGCACTTGCTGAGGCAAAAAACTAAGTGTTTGCAAGACCAGAGCCTAATAACAGAACAGTTACATTCAAGGCGCCATGTGAACCTGCAGCTGGGGAAGTGGGAAATGAAATGACCCTAGCATTCAACAGCATGTTGCTGACATATTTCTATTTTTTTTCCCAGTCTGGTTTCTTAAGGAGGCAAGATTTATGCAACTTCACTTATACTTCACAGTCCTTTCTGGTGCTACTGTGCTCGGATGGCTGATTTCAGTCAAATCTCATGCCACAGAGGAATCTCATATGTACCAAATTCCTAGGAGTCTCAAGAAAATATGTAGAGAGACTTGAGCTGCTGTCCCCTTTGAAGAATAAGATTGCAATGTAAAATTACCTATGCTATTAAATACCACAAATCCTGCATGGGAAGGCAATGCTATACTCCAACCATCAGAAAAGCTTTAATCCAAATGAGCACAAGATAGTCAAGCCATGGGAGAGAGCATCAGTGAAAAACCAGGTTTCATAAGTTCTTCCACTCTTGCATTATTTTCCCCTCTTAAAAACTGTATGATGAAGAGGCTCTTTTTCCAGCCTTCTGTTCACATGCTCTTTTTGGATTGCCTTTCTCTAGCTGCTTGCACACAGCACAGAGGTTACTGGCTTTAATACTGCACGGTATCCATGAGAGCCTGGGGCTAAGAAGGCATCAGCAGAGACTTGGCCAACTGCACAGCTGCATTCTCCAAGAGGGGAGAGGAAAGGAGGAAAAGCTGCTGTCCCTGATAGTCTATAGCCTCAGATTTTAGTTGATGCTGCTTATGAACAGCCAGGTGTGAACCAAGAGCTCAGCAATGGGTCCTGACACTTTTCCTATCTGTGACAGGCACTTCCCACTGCTGAGGGAGCAGCCTACGACACGCATGTTGCATGGCACAACACCACACACGTATTAGCAGCATAGTAAGCAAATGCCTTTTGACTAGAAACAGAGAGCAGTCACAGCACAACAGCAACCAAAGACCAATGCCAGCTGGGCTTCTTGAAAGAAGGAAAGGAGACTGCACCAGCAGCTCACTGTCTCCCCTTCCTACACAGGCTAAGGGCTCTGAAAAGCCATGGTGGAGCTGAGCATCTCATGTTTTTGATGTGTTGTCGAGATGCGCAGAGAGCTGGACCAGGCTGCTGGAGCTACAGCTCAGCAGCTTCAGGGCTTACTGGGCCAGGTTTGAATATGGCCATGTACTGGCCCTGCTGCAGCCAGTCACATCACCCAAGCTCCGTTTACAGTATGAAGGAGGTGAGGAGTCAGCAGAGCTCCCTATGTTCCCCAGCAGCAGGTCCCAGAGGCAGGCAGCCATTCGGCAGGTCATGCTCCACTCTGAAGCTGTGCCGTGCTCTGAGCGGGGAAGTAACAGCAACAAGCAGAAGCTGTGGCTACATGGGGGCTGATTGCGAAGTTAAGAACTACATCCTCTCTACTGTTTTCCTTCAAAGAGGGCAAGAAGGAAGTATAATTATTTTGTCTTAGCCCCATATAGGCAGTGCAAGGTGAAGTGAGGCACCCTAAGCTGCGGGAGCTTCCACTTTCTTGCTCCAAGACTGTTTCCCCTAATGCTGTAGATGAGTGGGATTATCATTTTGTCACCTTTCTTACATCTACCTGTGTCTTTTCTGCTGTGCCACTCCACACAATATGACTGCTCCCATTCCTTTTGCACAGCCTTCCCTCTTCTCCACCAACATAAACTGGCCAGCCAACCACATCAATCCTCCTGCCACTCACAGTCACCTTGAAGGCATTTAGGTAACACAGATATACTGCAAAAAACACTTTTGCATATTCTGATAACATTCCACTCTCTTACATTCCCCTGTGAGTTGTAAGTTCTTTGAAAGACACACAGATGCTCCCATTGCACAATACAGTTGTACCAGAGGGCACGAGCAGCTCAAGCTCAAACAGGGATGGAAGGCACTGCACTTCCTCTCTAGGCAAGTTGTGCTGCCAAACTTGCAGGGTACAGCCCAGAAGGGACTGATAATGGTCAAAGAAGTTAGAACTTCCAACATCCCACCCAAAATTATGTCAAGCCCATCTGAGCTGGGCATGGAAGGCCCTGAAACACAGCAAGATCATGCATTTGATTCAGAGTCAGTAACTACATGTTGCTCCATTTTTAGGTGTCTAGGTGTCGTCAACAAAAACATACTTCAGAAAAGAAGAGCAGCCTCTACAACCGATTTTAAATTAAAGTTAACAGCTCCACAGGTGTAGAATAGAGTTTTAAAGACAAATAAGGTTTGCACCTCTTAATGAAACTTAATTGGTTCCATCCACAGTTCCCTTAAGCTATTGAGCTCATTGTACACCTAGGTTTTATGCATAATGACTTTTCTATCTGGTATCAGACAGTAATCATTCCAGAAGGCAAAAATCTCAAAATAACTACAGTATATGCATACAGAATACATTTAAAAGAAAAATCTAAATTGACTGTTCAGACCTTCCCTCACTTGCCAGTGGATCTTCTCCAAACAGAAGGCATTCCAAGTCGGCGTAGGAAATGCTAAGATAGCATGCTTTCCATATTGTGTTATCGGAGCGTCTTCCAAAAACTCAAGCTTTCCCATACAACAAAATGTCATGAAGAAGGTTTTACTCCAGTCTGCGTATCACAGGCTGTACATACTGCTTCAGCTACTGTAACGTTGGCAAGCAAAGCTTGTAATGACTTGAAGTACAGTTTAGGAGCAGAAAAACTTTGCTTCAGAGCCACTTGCTCACACTGTCTGATTTTCATTAGGAGGGGTTTGTGTGCCTGTGTTTTTTTCCTCAGGAATGAAGACAGAGATAAATGTCACAGAGGACTTTTTGGTTTTCGATTCACCGCATGGAGCCTGATTAATTGAGCTGATGTATTTGCAATGAAAGGAGGAGGAGTTTCCCAGAACCAGCCAGCCTGGCTGAACAAGGAACTGGGTCAAACCCTGGCAGCAACAACACACTTCAGAGCACAGTGAGCATCTCAGTTTTAAAAACAGATTTTACACTCAAGTGCATAGCTTTCCCCTCTCTCTCTCATTAACATCACTTGCTCTCATCTCTATTTTCACAAGGCCAGCAAGATGCAGTCTCTGCAATACTTCACTCAGGCACTACCACAGCAAAGCTGGATTGAAACAGTACAAAAGATAATATGTAGTATCACAACCAAGCACAACAACTCAGCAGAGCACCACAAACCAAACCACCTGGCCACAAACACACGCTCATGCCACCTTACCTGGCAGAGTCCAAAACATTCAGTGGTCTTCACTCAGCATTTCTACTCTTGCTGCAGCAATGGCAGGTGGGCAACAGGGAACCTGGGAAGCAGCCAGGGAGCCCTTGCTGCATATCTTCCCATCATGGCTGGTTAGTTCAGATTACCCTTCTCACAACCTCATCTCTTTTGCAAGTCAGCGTCAGTTTCATACCTCTGAGCTCCAGGTGAAATCAATGCAAAAAAAATTAGCTTGCCCAGAGGTTAACTTGGAGCACCTGGTTCCCAGGACTTGTCAGGGTCTTGCCCAGGGGCACCTTGGAAGGCTAAGCTCAGTCCTCAAAGTTGCCTCTTCTCCAGTAAGACCTGTCCTGCCCTGGGGTATTCTGGCAGGCATTCCAAGTCTGTTCTGTGTGTCTGTCTGTGCAAATGAAGATCCCTGGGGGCTTGGTTAGTCCTTGGTTAGCCACACTGAAAACACTGTGCAGGACAGCTAAGGCCATGCAGGTGCCTGATCCTGCAATCAAGCCTGGGCAAGAGGAAGAGGAAACGAGTTTCACTAGAAACTTGGTCTTTGCCAGATTGAGTCAAGTTAAGTGCTGAGCGAAACATAATATGCTATAAAAATTTTAATAAAAATCCATTTACCCAAATAGAATCCTCATTTTCCTTTCTTTTTTTAACTGCCAGAGAATTTGACAAATTTGATCAGATCGTATCACTGAGTCTAAAGTGTGAGTTCTGGGAATGAGCTATTTGCATTGCTGTAGCTCCCCAGTTACAGTTTTGGACTTGCTAAGTGCCCCCCTCTCTACCTACTCTGCTGTTACAACCCATCTGATCTCGCTTAGGGTAGAAAATGCACTTCTGCAGGCACAGAAGTCTTCACAGCAAAGAGGCAGAGTTCGTCCACATCTTGAAGGGGGCAGACTGGGTGCCCTGCTGGGTGGCATATCTTGCCTTTCTGGTCCTTCGACAGTCCCAGCTCAGCCCGCACGGCTCAGTGGCAGAGCCCTGGTGTGCTGAGCTCCACATGATGCAGGTGCCAGCTGCAAGTCGCATGTTTAAATGTAAACATGTGTGCAGATACATTTCTTGGCAAAGGTGTGCCCGCAAAATTTGGCTGAGCAACAGTTTGACCTAAGCTCAAATTAGACAGTATGACATAAGGTAGATTTTTCTCCTGGTGGCACATGGCAGTGAGTAAATACATGTCACTCTCTCACAGAAGAGAGGGCCATGAGCAAGGTCCAGCTTGTTCAAGTCACCGTGGCTACACGGCTGCAGCAGGAACAGTGGCCCTCTCCTCTGCTCTGGCCCAGGTGCTGCCAGCTTGTCATGGTTGTCTTTCATCAGAAGATGCCACTAGGAGCTCACGGACATGTGCCACTCAGTGCCCAACTCTGCTGGGAAGCAGACACTCTTCAGGAGAAAACAGAGGCCCCACTCAGCAGTGAATAACAGCTGCTTTTGTGAATACCAAAGTACTGCTTTCATTTATTTATTTTCACTCCGCACAACAAATGGTCTGATGACAAGAGCAGGACAACAAGCAAGCCTACTTTCCCTCCAAAACACCACTTTTGCTCAGGACAGGGCACCATGTCCCACAGCAGGGACTACAACCCAGGTGCTGTCCCCTCCAAGCAGCAAATCCTGTCAATCATTCTGACAGATGTGAACACCATAAGTGGTCATGCACAAGCATCCTCTAACACTGATAGATTTTTTCCTAGGCAAAAATAACACCCTACAAGGAAGCACAGCAGCAAAGCTCCCCAGACACAGGCTTTCACTGTGGCAGCTGCAGCCGTGGCTGCTCAGCACCTGCTGGAGCAGGAACCCACAGCTCAAATGTGGCAGTGCTCCATGTCATCCACCAGTGCTGTGGCATGAAAGTGCCTCCTGTATCAGCCCATAGCTTTGTTGATCTGTCTGCTTGCTTTGCCTGTTAGTCAGTGAAAGAGCATGCAAACACCTGGGATGTGGTTCCTAACAGTGTGAGTTTGGGAAGTCTGGACTGTTCCTGAGGGGTGAAACTATGGGACAATTATTCAGGTCATTTCCTGCATGTGCTCACCTGTGGATCATCAGGTATTCAGTGTAAGCCAGTTTTCAGAATAATTCTGATGCAAAACTGAGTATTCTGGAGAAAAGGTTGTGGTTTCAGAGGTGGTAGTGGCACTATTGTTATCACTTCATTCTTGTTTTAAGCATTCTTGTTTTAATGCCAGAAAGAGTGAGTCCAGCTGCTTAGGCCTGCAATGAAAAATGAAAGTGTGTCCTTCCAAACCCCTCAGGATGCCCAATATATCCATCTCCCCTTACCAGGATCGCTGTGCTCCTGCAGTGAGCTGTTTGTTGGATGTGAGATCTGAAAGTCATCCAGGCAGGAGAGAAAAGTATTGGTGGCTTCATCCTGAGTCACTTCTGGTGGGAAGAGAGAAGATGGTGGTGGGGAAACAGCTCTTACAGCTGCTCTGAGGTGAGAAGCAGCAGTATGGAGGAGGGAGAGAATATATATAAATAAATGTCTTCTTGTTCTTCACGGGCTTGTTTTCCCTTAAGGAGACCAAACCAGAAAGTATTTGCACCAAACAAACCAGAAGTCCTGTGATACTGCTGATCCTGGCATTACCTCGGCTCTGTGGAGAGTTTGCTTGTTTAGTTCCTCAAAATGCCTGAAAAAATTTAAGAAGCCATTAAACTACAGTCAGAGTTACAGATTTCCATTTTTCTCTTTCACGACAGACAGGTACTCTCTATTAGAAGAGCTTTTATTTTAAAAGGGATCAGAAAAGCAAGAACAAAAGTAAACTTGTCCAGGTGCAGCTCCATTTCCAAACATCATCAACCCAAAAAGCTTTGAAATGCACTGTAAAATAGGATTGAAATAGGTACTGCACTGTGGTAAACCTGAAATGTCTTACGACAATTTTGATTTTTTTTCCTTTCATCTGTAGCTTTCAAAAAAACTGTTTATAACATTACAAATAAAAATGTTTTTATAAAACCTGTTTCAATGAGAAAAATCAGAATATTCTCATCCACAATTCTGAATCCAGTTGTCTCAGCCTGCTTATAATACTCTATTTTCATGAAATATTTTCTTTTGATGAAACAGCATTTTTATGATAGAAAATTCCCAACTAGCTCCAAGTGTAAGTCAATACATTGCAGCAAAAAAGTCCAAGCTTAAGATTCAAGTTCTCATATTCTGTCTTGGCCATTGGGAAATAAAGGTTTTACTCATAGACTGAACTTTTTTGGTATGCACTTGATGAAATCTAATAAAGAAGAGACCCTGGAAAGTAACCATAGATATTGGCATTCGAGTGAAGTAGATTGAACTCAAATTTGTTTACCTCAGAGAACTGTTTTCTTTACAAAGAATTTTTAGCTGAGTGGAAACACATAGCCATGGATTTGTCCAGTTCTCTACTTCCCATAAGCTTCCTGGCAGTATGCTGTGTTTACCACATCCGATGGGAAAAGTTCTCTGGCATGACTGTGGCTACTATATTAGTAGCAAGTTTCTGAGAGCCAGTGCAGCCTCATAATAATCACTTAATCTTTTTACGTCCAAAGACAGAACACTTACATTGCCTTTCCAAGGGAGAGGCTTTTATGAGAGGAAAAACACCTTTTTCTAGCACTGTGGAAGAGCACAGCATCTGCTGGTGGGTCAGCTCAGGGATCTGTGCAGGNTTCTAGCACTGTGGAAGAGCACAGGGAAAGAGGTTCAAAAACACCAGCACCTGCATCTCAGGGATCTGTGCAGAGCAGTGGTGTTTGGAACAGCAGAAGTGGGCAGAAAGGCAGATCTGTGCCTGAACATGGAGCAACTCACTTTTTTGGAGAGAACATGTACATGTTCATGGTGCCCCTCTGCAGCTCAGAATTAACATGCAGCATCTGAGGGATTTGTACAGTGAAAACAATTACACAGTATGAGTACTCTTGTTCCTTAACTGCGTGCCTGTGTTGGCTATTGGTACGTTCACAGGACAGTTTATCAGGGGTGTTCATCAGGGCACCATTCCCTGCACCCTGCAGTGACCTGCATCACACTGGCTCTGTAATGGTTAATGCCTAAAACTTGCCTTGGCTGAAATCCTTCTGCTGTGTGATGGCTCAACTGAAGCTTGATGTTTATGGTGGAAATTGTCTTGATTTCTTTAGATGAGATGAGCATCCATGGAGTTTGAAAGTGTGTTTTAATTAAGATTCTGCTAAATTCTACCAGACACCTACTTGGAAAACAAAGCAACTGAATAATTAACTCTGATGAGAGCAGATGCTGCTCTAATGACAACCTGTTACTGCTCAAGTGCATCATTAGTTGTTTTACTGTGTTCTTTTAATATGTCCAGAGATCCTAAGCTAATGAATATATTGGTAGCAATGCATCTAAAATAATTTTTCAACGTGGACTGTTGTAAGAAAAAAAAAATAGCCAACAATCAAAAATTCCAACATGCTGTGTTAACTGAAATTGTGTTTCCCCTGGTCTGCGTTGTGTGTGCTTGAAAGCAAACACTTCTTGAGTTATCCTTGTGGGATTATTTTAGCCATACATCAAGTGAAGCTTACAAATTGATGAGAATCTAATGATGCATTTATTTACAGATGTGCAGTTCTGTTCCCTGTTATGTTGCCGAGGGGTGAGAAGAGAGAAGGCTTTTTCTCTCCCCCATGTAATGTGCACAGTCGTGCATTTGACAAAGCGACTAGAAAAATACCACCAGGAAGATTTTACCCTGTTATTTCTAGCCCTCAAAAAATAATTCAGCATCATCTACTAAAATATAGACAGAACTCCTTAAAAACTAGAATATTTATACTTAAATAACTCACTTCAATGACACACTGGATTGCCTGTTTTCACAATATCTTGTGGTTTCATCTAAAAGCATGTATTAAAAATTATGGGTTTCTATTTTGGACTACCAGCATCGGGAAGGATTGGTCTGACCACGAAAGTAAGGAGACAAAGTGCAATAAAGTGAGCAAAAACATCAAATGGGAGAATTTAGCTCACACTTTTATATTTCCTTCTCTATTGTTTTTATGATGTAAGACTTATCCCTTTTACAAAATAATTACAAGATATGTTGAAGAAGGATTAAGGTATCCTTTTGAGATGCTTTTCAGAGCCCATTGAGCCCAACAGACATCAGTCTAGAGAAGCCAAAGGCAGAGGAAAACTCTTTAACCCCCGGAAAGAAGCTGGAGATTGCTGGGAAATGTGTGCAGGAGCATCTCCATTAACCCCTAGGCAGCATCACTGCTCATCTCCAGCCCAGTTGGATATCCACAGTGCAGCAAATTCTGTAAATCCAGCAAGAATTCAACAAGCCAAGAATTCAACATCAAGCCCATGCCTTACTCCCCACAACCCTCCTCTGTGGGTGAGAGGCCTTGCCTGAGATGCCATGGCTGCTGGCAAAGCCCCACTGTCCCTTTTTGTCCCTTTTTTCCCCCTTTTTGAGGGGCTTAGTGGCTGCTGCCACACAAAGACGGTGGCACTCTTGAAGGGCTCAGAAAAAGATCACTTAGCCCAACACATCATGGCCAAGTCAGTCAGGAGCAAGGTCAGTGCCAGGCTAAAGACCGAGTGCCACCAGAATCCAAATGATGGGCTCAGCAGGCCCTCACAGCCCAGGGGTTCATCCCAGTTAAATGGCCCTCTGACCTTGCCCTGAAAGCATCTCTGAAACCACTGACTTCATGCCTGCATGCCAGCAGCAAGATCCACTCCCTGCATGCACAAGGCAGTGGGACAGCCCGAGGCTCACTGCCTGCTGGGAACTGCTACCTGCATTGCCAGCATCCCACCATATGGCACTTTCCTCGTTCACAAGCTCCTAGATACAGAAGAAGCCTCCCACACAAGCAAGACCAGCAGGGTCTGACTTCCTGCAGCTTGTGGTGATGTGTCACATCGGGCTGCAGTTTGCCCTCTCTGAGCCACTGTGTTACACCTCACCACTAGAAAGCAA
Source organism: Calyptomena viridis (assembly GCA_013390005.1). Taxonomy (NCBI): domain Eukaryota; kingdom Metazoa; phylum Chordata; class Aves; order Passeriformes; family Eurylaimidae; genus Calyptomena; species Calyptomena viridis. The sequence goes on along the minus strand of WEIV01017547.1, from coordinate 241,751 downwards.
TGTGGCTACTGCCACTTTGCTAATCGCTTTTAAGCAAATGAAATAAAAATCAACAAACACCCAAACAAACAAATAACCCAAGCAAAGCATCTGAATACTTGCACTTTCAAGGAATAAAGTTACTCAACTCATTTCATCCCAGCATCTCATAGTGCCTATTTAACAATGTTTTACTGCAATCAAGTAGTAAGGTTGCATTCTTGCTAAGGAGGAAGGGAAAAAAACCGCAACAAAACCAAATAACAAGTTTCCTTTCTCCTGTAACCAGCTCGTAATTTCAGGTCACCTTTAATGCATAAAGGATAGGGAAGCCCTTTGAATTTATAGGGCTCACTACTGACTGCTATGCCTTTTATGGAGACCTATTTGGATCTGATTAATTAGTAATTGGGGCAGGAGCTATGCACTTCAGTGACTCTCGGTGCATTGATTATAAATTGCAATCTGGTGCTAAATCTCAGCAGGTCACATTGCTGTTTTTGCTGTGCCCCAGTGACACAACTGATTAAATCTATGTAAACAGTATCTTAACAGAAACATTTTTTGAGGGGTGGAAGGCTGCCTTCCGTTTGGAGGAATTTATTTATTTCTGTGAGTTCTGTCTATTTTAAAGCATTTTCATCAATTGTCAGTTGTCCCAATTGATCATTCAGCAAACTAATTGTTTTAATTCGGCCTTAGAAAGCTTGCCCACTGCGGGGGTTTTAAGCAGCGAGTCAGCACTCCATTCACACATGCAAGCCTAGGATGATAAACAAACACTACCCTGGGTAGCTTTACAACTGAAGAAAGGACAAGGACAGTACCAGAACACATCTTTTTCTGCATGTTTTCCTACCTCCTGCCAGGAGGCCCCGCAGGGCCTGGTGAGCTGCTTCCTCAGCAGGCCTGCGCAATGTGGGTTGCCTTGTCTGTGTGCTTTTGACCATGAGACAGAAGAAATGTAGAGCTGTCTGCTTTACAGGCTATTGCAGAGCAAGTAAAAGGACCCACATATCCCAGTCCACCTCGAGTCTTCCAGTCAGAACCCTGGCTGACCCCACTTCTGGACCTGTCCAGGCCAGGTCCTTGGTCCTATCCTCTTCTCTTTCCACATGCAAGCAGGTCTGCTTTTCCATGGTGTCGGAGTCCCTGTGTCACTTCCCTCATATGAGATGCTCCTATTTCTGCCCCTGTTGTTGGTGTGCTCCCCACAGACCCCTCCTGCATCCCAGCCCATGGCTGTGGTTTGCTGCACAGGTCCATGTTCCACTGAATCTCATGAGACTGAGCCCTGTGAACGTTTCAAGCAAGGAAAGTAAAAAAAGTTACTGTAAGACTGTAGGAGAGACATTTGACATGTTGCCTTCCTCAGAAGTCTGACTTTTTTCCCCACTTAATCCACAACAGCGTATTAATAAATGTTGGATGCAAAGCACTGAGTCTGGCATCAGCTGGTTCTCTGCTCCAGCTTCCTCTCCAAAAAGCATAGCTCAGTGCAGGTGCTGGATGCTTCTTGGACCTTTGTATTATCCAAGAACAACTACCTCTGAAGAGACAAGAAATCATTTGTAATACACTGTAATGCTGAACAGCTGTTTTCATACGCTCTTTGGGAAGAAAGTGTGTTTATCTGTTGTCCGTGACCTTGAAGTGATGCTTTAACAACCACTGTGTGGAGAAGAAGCCAGTCAATGCTCCCCATAGCTTCCTTGGGGTGGGAGTGTGTGTGGTGTGTTTGCATCCATTTTCATTACACATAGAAATATACAGCATAGGCTGTTGATTCACGCTTGAATTACCTGCTGGCTATTGTGGTTCAATAGAAACGGACCGGTTTTTAAACAATGTAATGTGGGACTTTCAAATTCAGGTGTTCAAAGTAGTTCTGGAGAATCCAGCTCTGGCTCCAGACAGGAAATTTGCTCCTGGAGTTAATAAAGATCTGGTACATAGACCTGCTTTTCTGGATGGCATTCATGGAGGAAAAGGAAAAAGCTGGGGAGCCAGAGGGGCAGCAGCCTCTAAGGTTTACAGAACTCCTGGCCACAGCAGGTGTTTTTTCTGAGTACAGTGACCAGCTGGTGCCCAGCCTGTGTCCCCACCATGGCCCCATCTCCTCAAATTCAAAGTGAGGAGGGAAATGTTTCAACCCTTGGACTTCTGAAAAGGAAACTAGACAGGGAGAGCATCAACAATCCCATTACAAATTTGGCATCAGACTTTTGCAGACCTATTCAAAACTTGTTGCGTTATAGACCTCTGGGATCTGAAACAAAGATTAAAAAATCTTGGAAGATCAGAGGAATGTTTTTGTGTGGATTTCCAGCAGTTCATTACTTTTTTCCCCACCATGGTGTTGCTGCAAGAACGCTTTCCCTTGTGCTAATTTGTTACTTCCTCCTCTGATTCCAGAAAACAGCAGTAAAGCACACAGCAGTGGAGTCAAAACTACTGAACTTTTAGAAACCTCACATAAATAAGTTCTGGTTGGGTAAAAACCTAGTCTATCCTTATCTTGCCTGAAATTGTTTCCCTTGTCTAAAACTTCAGCACAGTCCTGCTGTCTGCAGAGTTGGAGAGTTGGTGATGAACTGGAACACCAGATGAACCTGTGCATCACCCGCTGGGCTTGTCATAATGAGAGATGGGCTCACATCAGCCAGTTCAAGTGGGGAACCACACACAGTTCCAGTGGAGGTTGTTTGGAGCCAGCATTCAGGATAGGTCACTGGGGAAATACATTTGATTTGCAGAGTTCAGCTCTGGATTTTGGCACCACAGATTGAAGGACACTTCAGATCCACAACTGCTGTTAGGACTAAGATTTCTTCTCCTCAGATCACTGCCTCATTAACGTGCCTCTTAATGTCCTATATCAAACAGGCCACCAAATGAGCTTCAGTCCTTGAAGCCAAGATGCTGTGACAGTGGTCCAGCACAGTGATACAGCCTTTCATCTTCCAGAGAGTACAGTACATATGGCCCTGAGATTTAAATGTTAGCTGCATAACTTCAATTCTTATGGAGACTAAGAGGACTTATGGAGACTAAGGAGGAATGCTCTGACACCTTTAGTAGGGGTCAGGCTGAGGATTTCTTATTGAGATGCATGAGGCAAAGTGTAAAAAATAAAAAGCATCTTCTGGAAGGCAAACAGCAGGTCATAGGTTGGGTAGCAACATCATTTTATCCCCTGAATGCTACAAGCCAGTGTTTGTATCCTCTCCAGTCTTTCAGTCAGTTCCTCAGCATGGGTTCCTCTGCTCTTTCTCACATTTTTTCAGTGAAAAGAAAGATCCCCAGCTGCTTTCACACGTAGCAGTTTTCATATGACTAACATCGAGGCCTTGTTGAAGACATCAGGATTTTGCTACCAGCTTCAGTAGTCACGTCTGGATGTACTGTAGCATATGTTACACTAACTGCACGGCAACTATTCACTGTGCATCTCTTAATTGCATCCATACAGACAAGATGTTCTACTGCACATGGTCAATTCCAAATGAGCATGAATCCAGTTGATGAAACTAGATTTTCTCCAGAGCAACTGCAAGTGCTACTCCTTACTGCGCACTTTGTTCTTGCCAAATTTCAAGATTTTAGCTCTACGCATTCCTGTCTGAATAATCATGGTTGATTGCTCCTGGAGTTGTGTGAACATTGAGAACAGCATTTGTCATCTTCTCATTTAGTATTTTTCTAAGAAAATAATTTTGCTGTCAACAATAACCTTTTTTGAAGGAAAAGCTAGTAGCTAAAGTAGCATTAGAATAGGAATGGGTTTTTGTAATTGATTTGCCAAACTCAGCACTGCTTCAGAGCTTAACAGCTGAAGGATAGAAGTGCATCAGGGGATCTGAAATGTCTGAATTCTTTCTCAGCCAATGGCAACTATCAGTATTTCACTACAATGATTAACTATGAGGTTCCTTGATTTTTACTTTATTCTGTAGAGACTTGAGTCCTGTGAAAGACTTTTCAGACAACGGTACTGTTACCCAACTTCCCTTAGCTTTAGATATATGACCATATCTCTTATTAACCCTCTTTTTCTTTATTACCATACCAAGACAAAGTTGACTTATTCAAATTCAGGTATGTGTTTCACAGTCAAGAGCTAATGTGCCCTCTATGTAGCATAAATTGAGCTATTAAACTGAGTTTAACTGTGTTTTATGTTATTTCTGAGCAGGGGGAAAGGCACAGAGCTAAACCTGAGTCACAGAAGAACAGGATAAATATTGAAACTCATTATGCTATTTTCCTTAGCTGACCTTCTGGACAGTTTAGTAGCTGCAGGAAGAGGGAGTGTGTATCAATGTTCTAGGAGCGTATTATTTCAGTTGAGATTAAGATTTTCTAATTCAGACCACTAGGTTTTCTGTAGATATTAGACTTTTTAGAAGTTGTCTTTAAGAACATTGGTTCATGCAATAATTCCTTTTTTTGGTTCCATTCCATCTATGGTGGCTGAGTCCTGAAACACCACTCTTGCATGTGATACTTCATTCGTGTAACAGTGTACGTGTGCTTCATTCTTTAGAGATTCAAAACAGGTGATTTTTTTGTGTTCATTCTTGACAAGATAGAGCAAGCATTTTGACTGCAGAGCTAGTGGTGGGCCATTGCTGTGAGTTAGAATTTACATTATCAGACACAAAGATGTGCTGCCAGTTTCTTTCTGGATCACACCTAGCTGGGAGAATTCAGCTGTTTGTTTATTCACTTGGAGCAGAGACTCAGCAGGAGGTACTAGCAGAACATTTTCTTCTTTGGGAAAAGAATTTTTACTATCTCATTATATCAGGTCATCCTGGACTAATAACTCGAGAAAACAGTTTTATATATTTTGTACCATGCACTTAAAAGCACAAGCTCCTTAACCTCACCGCTGGAGCAACACGTGGTTTATCTGCACTGATGTCCATTTGCTGATATGCTTTCAGAACAAACTGTAAATTAATTTCTCTAGTCAGGAACACTGAAGAAGAGTTGGACATCAAGGTATAAATTAAGCATTAATAAGAATAGAGAAGATGACATTGCAATTTATGGAGGGTAGTATTTTTTATATTCTTATATATATATTTACACATATATTTACTACTTCTGCAAAAGAGCAGGCTTGTTAATAGCCAGCTTAGGGTGGCACCTCTATTTTGCTTTTACCAGTAGTGGGGGGAAATTTACCACACAGAAGTAGAGCACTTCCTTTTCTGTGACCATGGCAGCAGGCTTGGTATTGGCATATGCTGTTCTCCATGTTTTCTGCAGACAAAATAACTCTGAAAGGATTGTTTTAGTGACCCTCAGTGGTCAGGAGGGAATGGACCCTCCCTCCCCAGTGAAAGGGCCACCTCTCAGTTTGAGGGGTTTTAAGACAGCCAATATGTGCAGAGGCCAGCAGTGAGCCAGGGATTCTGCACACTGACATACAGGCTATTGTCACACAGCCAGAAGAAGTGTAATTGAACAAGTATTGTCTCAGAGTGGATGGCAGGGTTCCTGCTCTTCTAATGTCTTTCCAACTCTTTTAAGGTGAGAGGTTCAGCTTTTTTTTGGTTTTGCTCAGTTTTCCTGAATCGCAGCTGGTACTGATGGAGGTGCAGTCAGACCCCAGTCCCCAGTGGATGTGCAGAGCAAGAATTAGCTGGACTGCAGATGTGTGACTCTGCTCAGAATAATCACATTCCAGGACCATGGTCATCATCTGGAGCTTCTAAAAACAAGAGTGTTTGCCTAGCTGATGCATAGCACATATTTACATAGGCTCTCATCTTAGGAAGTTTCATCATCTCTTGCGTAGGAGAATGCTGAAATTATGTTTGCACCATAAATGTTCCAGATTCTGCACATGTTTTCAGTCGCCCAGCATGGTCCTGCAGGCAAAAATACATGGATACCACTGTCCATAAGGTAAAAGTAAAAGCAGTATATACCTCATTGGAGTTTTCCAACATAGTCTAAAAGGCCCTGGCCTTTAAATGTTGGTGCTGGATTTTTCCCATGCTCCAGGTCAAATATCTGCTTTAGCATTTTCATTAGTGAGATGTTAGGCTGATTCATCAAGATGCCTAAAAACAGGATTAAGGGTGTGAAATGCAGAAGGCAATAGGACTCAGTTTCTTAAGTGAGAGTTTAATCCCAGAGTCAGAGTTTAAGCACTAATCACAGGCTCAAAACCTACCATCTGAAATTTAGGAAGTGTGTGTCTTTAGGCTAAGTTAAACTGAAACTACATACTTGGAGGCAGTCAAAATAAAAAGAGTAAATGTAGCCACAGCTGGAACAAGGGTGTTTCCCAGCCTAACTATGTGCTCTGCTTGTCGTGTGAACTGGGAACACCAACTGACTGACAGCATGGGGTTACCAGATTTGCAGACCCATGAATCCCTCCTTTGACCATCCCTCAGTTATTCCTTGAAATAAACCATCACCGGACCAATTCAAGACATTTTCTAGCCTCTAACCTCTACTTATGATGTATTTTGGTCAAAACCAGTGTGAGTTGGATATACAGATAGCAATTTTTCATATCATCATATTGTGGAATTAATACAAATTAGTACTTTTATGTTTTTTGCTTTTGTATTACATATTGATATATTGCAATCATATGGTTAAGCAAATCAAGAAAACTAACATCCTGTGCTCAAGAACTGTTTGCATGACAATAACTTAAAATCAGTCAAGAAAGATGGCTAGAGCTAGATGTGGAGTTTTCTGGGCTCACACACACATCACTGTGGGAAGCTTGCAGTTACACAAAATCCTTTGGTAATGTACAAAGATTATTGTGACTTTTGAAGGCTCTCTGGCTGATCTGGGGCCTTCAAATCATACTCAAGGTCCATGAAAACATGGACCATCCCAGTTCTAATGGGTTTTCAGTATCTCAGCAAGGAAAATAATGGAAAATCAGTCAGTATGAAAGCTCTGGGAATTCTGACTCCAGAGCACAAAGCTAGGGGCTGGGGAGCCAAGGAGGTAAAAGCCTGTTCAGAAACAGTAAAGATCAAATAGATCTGGTAAAACCAAAAGAACCACTTCATCCTCCTAAACTGTTAATTTTCAACAAATCAATAAATTCCAGTGTGTTCATTTTAGGTAGAAAAAAATAGCAGGAAGCACATTGTTGGCAGGACACTTATAGTAGGTGTTATGAGAAGTAACCATAACTGATGTACAGGAATTGATATATAAAGAGCAACCTCAGAAAGCTGACGGAGAAGGATTACTATTGTGGGTTTTGTACCACTCTGGCAACTTGGTTGCCCAAGGACATGAACTTTGTCAAAACAGGAAAGTGTGAAATGACAAATTAATGCTTAGGAAGGGTAATTTCTGTAATTTTATCTGGTTTCATTCATATACTCAAATCTCCCAGTAATTTCAGGCCCAGCCCTTCATAGTGCTGTGGACAAAAGCTGGGTTTGTAACAAAGACCGGGTTGGATACTAGAAGAGGATAAGCACAGCTTGCACAAGGAAAACTTTATGAATGAAGTCATTCACTTATGGTTAGAGAATAAAGAACTCTTACAGTCCCTGGTCCCCACAAGATTTCTGCAGGCACACTTTGAAATCTAAAGGAGTCCTCGGAAATAGAAGGTTAAACATGCACGTAAGTGTTCACAAAGCTGAAGCCTTATTTGACTAATTTCTCCTAGGCTGATAATCAAATACTACATAGCCCTGGTTCTTGGAGCAAACATTTTCCCCTAAGGACAAACCTCTTTACTGAGCAAGAGATCAGAAGTGAACTAGCACTCCAGAGTTCAAGACAGACACACTGTAATTAATTCAGTTAAAGTACAGCAATTTGGAGGTAGCAGAAGGATGGCAAATCCCACCCTGTTTCCTAATCTTCCCCAAAGGAACATATTTATTACAGACTCTTAAAATCACCTTTTGATAATGTTGAACAGTCTGTGAGGGGCCCATTAAGGCATACAAGGCAGGCCCATTTTAATCGTTAATATCACTTGAAGATTATCCATTTTAAATGGCCTTGCAGAGCTTATCATAATTTTGTAAACTATTAAAAAGTATTAAAAGCATGACTACATTTATCTGATGAGGAGCATGGGCTCCTCCAGCCTGCCTGGTAGAACGCACTGTGTGTCTGTGACTGCCTGATGGTGATTCCAGCTGTGGCAATCCAGATTGTCACCAGTACAGAAATTTCCCAAGTTTCACCAAGAGTGAATATTGTACTGTAGCTATCTGGGTTACCTCTGCTTCTCAGGCTGGATACAGAGATCGCATGTTCTTTTCTACATGAGGCACTGTCAACCAAAACCAAGACAGCTAACTCACAACGGCCTGTTCTTTTTAGGATACACAGTAACTGGCATCTAAAACATGTAGGCTTTTGAGAGTGTGACTGAGTCTTTCGTTTGGTACTTTGAAAAAGCTCTCCAATCTAAATCATTAGAAGAAGAGAAAATCAAGCCATTCAGTGGCTCCAGAACCAGACAGTGGTTAATACTGGCTAGATGGCTTCACACCCACTGGTCAAGGCAACAATCATAATTTCCATGGGGACTCAGAGTGCAGAGTTTACCAGCCTCCTTATTCAAGAGTGTTCCTGAAAACACAAAAAATGCATCATAGCAGTTGCAGTTACCATCTGCAGGTCCATAGCAATGTCTCTTGATGCATTTCTTCAGATGCAGCAGCTGCACGTTGCTCCTAAACACAGGCTGCTGCATCAGTAACACAATCAAGACTGGAAAAAGAGAGAAATTGGAGCAAAGTGCAGCCCCCCAAAAGTGCAGCGAAAAGAAACTGAAAGGCAGGTGTGCCAGGTTGCCTGAGACACCTTGGAATGAGGAGAATCCCAGCTGGCTAATTCCCTCTAACTGCTGTCTGAGGAGCATGAGGGAGCAGGGAGGGAGAGGAAAGAGTTGGGCATGCTGTTCACCTTGTCTTCTTGCTGTCTGTGACACTGACTTTATTGAGGAGAGGCCAGCACAGATGGGATCTGTTGACTTGTAAATCTGTAAGTGGATGATCTGGCCCCTTCTCATTCCCTCAGTTTTCTTCATTAAGTGAATGGTTATCACATCTGTAAGGCTAAATGCTAAGGAAAAGAAATGTCAGCTCAAGAGAGAAATGCATCATTGCACATTTGCTCTTCAAAGTATAGAAACCCAGAAGAGCAGGCACAGCAAACCGAGAAAGACATGGAACAAGTGGGATGGCTTGGAAAAAATGGAGCACTCATTATCCTGTCTTGAGCCAGATAAGCAGGGCTTCTCACACAGCAGCACCCACACCACATTTAAAGCCTGACCTGCAACACCAACCCGGGCTTGAAAGCAGAGAGGTGTTCAGGCTGAAATCAAGCAGATTAGAAGTGAGGGAAGCTGCCAAACTCATTTTCACTGGGGATCTGAACCACAATTCAGTCCAGGTGACATTTTACATATTTTCACCATTGTTTTGGTTTAATTTGTGAAAGCAATTACACAGCCAATTGAACAGTGTAAAGCAAATGCTGCAATAGTCAATATTTCAGTGAGGTACAGTGCAGCTCAGCTTTCCCAGTTAGGATATTCAGGCATAGCCCTACAGTATCTGTGCCATTCATCACTGACACTGCCATCTGGCTTACCTGAATCCTCCCCAGCTAGTTTGTGCTGAACAAACCTGACTTTTCTTTGAGCTCCTTTTGAGGAAAAAAAGGCAATGAAACATCCTGCTCTACTGGTGATTTGGACAATTTTAGCTGGCATTCTCAGCTTTTAATTGAAGCATGACGGGGACAGCTAAGTGACAGATGAGGCCAAATACGCTGGGTCTCTGGGTGGTCACTTTGATGCAGATAATTGATGGCTAACCCCGTTGAATTACACAGTGTAAACATGTAATATTAGACCCTTACAGGAGTGCTTTGCACCATAAATGTTCCAGATTCTGCACATGCTTTCAGTCACCCGAAGGTGTCACCTCGTGACACTTCGACAGAACTACTATGATTTTTATTGCTGTGGCTGAAATCAAACCTGTTTCTCTTTGATGTGGTGTGGCACAGGAACCACTCCTACCCCACAGGCTGGGGCTGAGCCAGCAGGGCCCAGTTTGCTGCCAGGACTGCGTTGGGACAAATTGGTGGTACAGGTGAGTTGCTGAGGTGGTGTATCACTGTCAGTAAAGTAGGAGATAACTGCGCACACAAGTACACTGGGAGCTGGCAGCAGTGCCGCTGTGTTACCTATGATAAATAGCCTGTGTCACCACAGTAGCTGGTCTCCAGATTGAGGCAGACTTTTGCAAATCAGCAGGGTCAGCATTTGAAAAGCATGTGAATATTGTGCACTTGTAAATATTTGAGCACATCTGTTTAGCTCCCTCTCAAAAACCACTGGGAAAAACTACTTCACATTGTGCCATGCAATGCTGTTACCCTGCTCTAATTGTCAAATCTGTTGAGTGTTTTTTCTCATGCACACAAAAATTAAAAATTACTATCCTCATTCATGATTAATTCAGCTGCAGTGCTGCACTGTGTCAAACTGCATTTTTTAAAGTATAAAATTCCACCTCATAATCAGAAGAGTTTCAATTAACTTTTTGCAAGTTCATCTTCATTTCCTTCCTTCATAGAGCTTCAGACAATCTCCAGAGCTGCCTTCCCTGAAAACATCTCCTTGGATTGTACCAAGAGAGTGATGGAATGCCAAGAGAGTGAAACTTGCCTGCACCAACACAAAATTATTTGCCTCTTCCATTCCTCCCTGCTTACAGGCCTGAGGCCCATTGACTGCCTGTGCCCAACACATTTGGCCAGGGTGTGATGGAGATCTAACCCACGGCACTTCTTAGTTGCCTGGGAAGAGCATCCAACTATTACTTCAGCCTAAATCTTCTAGCAGATACAGGACTCGTCTTTTACATTAAATCTTTAGGGAAGTGACAGAAAGGACTCCAGAGGAGCAATACTCTTGCCTGTATGTCTGTCATTTTTCTATAAAAGTAACTGCCATCTTCTCTGCATCTGGTGCACCTCAGAGCTGCCCCAAAATGCTTACACACCTCTTATGTGTTTGCATAAGGACTTTCCAGGCAGGGACATATTCACAGGTAGGAGTTCCCTCTCTTCCCCAAGCTGACCTGGATGAGAAGGAAGGAAACAAGTTATTAAACCTCATTAGTTTCAGAATGGAGCAAAAGGAAAAGAAGACAGCATGGAAAGAGGACCCGTAGGACACTCAGGTCCCTCCCAGAAGTGTCATCAACATCTCTGGATCAGTGTGTTTTTTTACATTTAGCTGCAAGTGATTAAAGAGCCAACATCCAGGAGGGATTGAGCAGGTTTAGATCTTGATACAGGCCTTTCTTTTCCTCATGAGCAGCAAGAACAGATAAAAGCAGCAGGAGTCCCTGTCTCTGCCACTACGGGACTCGGATGGAAAATGGCCTCTGAAACATGACCGTGCTGCCTCTGGATGGTTTTTCCTTGCAGGACCAGCACCTACTCAGATCTCCTTAGGTTTTTCTGACCTTGGCAATATTACAAGGGTCATGTTGTCACATGGCTGAATTGTTCCTAAACAATTTTTCCAATGTATTAGACACAAACATGCTATCTGTCAGCACCAGGCATGTCTAATCTCTCCACCTGCTTTCTCCCTCAGCAGTTACATTTTGTATCCGTTGCATGGAAAATCCAGCTTTTTTTCTTTCTTTTTTTTAGTAACAAATTCCCACTCAGGCTGAGGGAGCAATCACTCTTTGGAGGAACTGGGATCAGCCAGGTTGAACTGACTTTGCTTTCCCCAAGAAAATGTATTCCTGGGTCCCTGATTTATGTTAAGTAATATCACTGACTGTCATTCCTTCAAAGGGATGACAGAAGGCCTTTTTTGGGAAGGATGACAGAAGTCCTTATGTCACCCTGTTCATGGGTGATACCTCTCCTAAGAGCATTGCCAATGTGGGGAAGCTGCAGCTCTGGTCCTAAGCCTATGTAAGGCCAAATGTCTCTTGTTTTACAAGGGTAAGGTCTAACAAACACATGGAGTGAGCAGACACCTCCTGGCTGAGAGGGACTGCTCAGTAGCATGAGCACTTCCCTCAGGGTACATGCAGATGGCTGTGCTGAAGGGGAGTGCTGTGAACTCAGGTCAGGGCAGAACTGCCCTCTAGGCTTCTCCTGGGCTGGCTGAGCAGAGGGAGGTTTCAATGGAGGGCACAATACATATGACTGCTCTCTCTCTCCTCCTTGCCCACCCTGAGCACCAGCAGGCTTCAGACCAGAATTGGTACTGGCAAGGGCTTGAATCCCTCCTGAGGGGCAAGGAGGTGAAGGGAGCTGTGAGAGGTGTCCCTCTACCTGCACTGGAATGGCTACACTACAAAATGCTATATGACAGCACTTGGCACAGGAACTGAGAGACAGAGGATGCGTAGTTTGGTAGAGTTACTGCTGCTTAATAAGGCATTGGACAATAGGAAAACAGAAGGCAAACAAAAGAAAGAGAGCATAATCAAAAAGACATTTCATTATAGGAATTTCTAATGGTGGTTTGCTGCATATTTGAACACAAAGATAGGCAATAGCTGATCCAAAGGGACCTGGAATAATCTGCAAGGGCAGATGTAACATTGATGTGATGCTTACACTGACAACTTACAATGTCCACTGGTTTTTTGCTATTTCTCTGTCCCTTTAAGGATCATATTGTTGTGGAATCTCTCTGAGCCTCTGGAAAGAGCTGGGAATCCTGTCAGTATTTGAGAGGATAAAATGTGGTCATGTTTGATATATGAGGCTGGAAGAAACATCTAAAACATTTGCTTTTTAGTAAGAAAACAAGCAGAGGCATTCCTGGCCTGGAGCATTTTTGGTGTGATTTCCTTAATACTTTTTTCCTATCCCCTCCTGTCCACCTCCCCCCAGCTCTGAACACGCTTGAGGATCACACAGGTGGTAAACAATCATTCCCACGCCAGAACAATGTGAACCTTGTCTAGACAGGAATTGCTCAAAAGATGATGACTATTTGCCTGGCATAGAATTATAGAATCATTAAGATTGGAAAAGACCTCCAAGATCACCTAGTCCAACCTTTGACCAAACACCACCATGCCAACTAGACCATAGCACTAAGTGCCCTCAAGTGAAATAAGCTGTACTCACCAAGACACTTTTATGTTCATTATTTTCTATTTGCTGTCAAAACAGCACACAATAGCATTTCCCCAGCTCTGCAGTGGTCAAACATTACCAGTTATTTGAGAATAAACTTAGGTAATGACTAGGCCCTTGACTATTAGGGCAAGAACTCCCTACCTGGGGTTTAAGCAGCACAAGGTTCCAAGGGCTAAGACTATGTTTATCTGCAGAGGATGTACTGATTTAGAACTAAACATCCAGTTAAAACTGTGAAGTCCCCACTCTTCCTAATCTGGTCTAGATCTGCTACTATCCCTGTCTTCTGCACAGGAGGAAGATGACCTTGTAGGAGTTTAGCTTTTCATGGCTCTGCTGTGGGTCATCTCACCCACATTGCACAGTGCAGCATCGTTGCACAAAGGCAGTTATGAGAGGGGAAATATTAGTTGTTGCATCATGCAGGAGAACCTACTTTCTCCCCTTTCTACTGGGTTTCCCATATCAACTAATATAAAAAGTGAACTCCTCCCTTTGCTGATTTCTTTTGCATAACTTTGCTGCCTCTCCCAGCAAGCACCTAGGATAGGCAGACTCTCTCCAGACTTCCCTACAGAGTTTGTTTGGAGATATTTCAGTGGTTCACAGTTTTTCATAAATGAGTATACCCAAAATATTGCACACAACTTTTACCATCAGGGACACTACAGGAAAACATCAATGCACAAAGGAAGGGCCATTTCTTTTAGAAGCATGACAGGCTGAAAACAGAGATTGATAAATTTTTTGTGAAATAAAAATATGAAGGACCACCAATATGGAAGATGGTTGATACTTATAGGTGAGCACTGCAAGGGGGAGTAAGGGATTTGGACACTTTATCACTAAAATTAATCAAAGACATTTATTTCAGTCCCCTTGGCTGATTTGCAGGTACACCCAAAGGTCTCAAGTGTACAGAGCATGTGTGTAATTGTCATTTCTAGTTTATTTGGAATAGATTCAAAGTGAGATAAACCAGACAGAAATGCAGGCACTCAGGTATATTCTTAATTTGGCAGAATGAAGAACCTATCTATCTGCCTGCAACCATTTGAAAATGCGCAGCAATCCTTGCATGTTCAGCTTGTAGGTTATTCTCAAATGGAGAATTGTATTAGTAATTTTTGCTTGGAACTCAGAAGAAACCTGTAAAAACAGGGCTAAATCCACATATTTAAAGGGGCACGTCTCTCCGAACAGTGTAATTCTTGTTAATTCACCTTCAGCCATCCCTCTTATGCTACAGGCTGTCCTCTCACCAGCCCAGCAACCTAGTCTCATGCCATACACAACCTTTTTGCCTTCCCATTGCCAGCTGCTCATTAGCACTGCCCCAGGGGTGCAACAGGACTGTTACCAGTCCTTTCTGCTTGTGGATATCAGCTCTACTGTAAGCGCCAAAGAGATTCTTTCTGTGGGCCATGGAGGGTGGCTTTAAAAATGTTTTGTTCTGCTTGTTCAATAGATTTTCCAAGTATCACAAAGTTCTGTGTTTCCCTTGCATTGGGATACAGAGATGGTTTGGCTGCTGTTTGACCTCTGGTGCATCTCTTTCCTTACAAGTGCTTTTTCTTAAGTAACCACAAATGTAAAATATACAGAATCAGCGAGAAGAGCATATTCATGCATGAAACACCATTATTCTTTAACAAACAGCCTCAAAGACAAGCAGAGGACATAGGAAGAGACTGTACTCTGGTTAAGCTTAGGAAAGATGGCCAACAACACAACATCAAAAGGCTCTTCTGAGTTTCCTGGCAGTTCAGCTTGATGGGCTGTAATGGATATGCAGAGAGGAGAACTCTCCAGAGCAAAATTAGTTTAGTAGGCCCTTTCTCTATGTAAAAGGATAAAATGGAACTCCCCAGCAATAGCTAGGTAATCAAATATGACTTAAACACATCTCTTTAGAATATTTTTCAGCTAATTTTTGGACATACAATGCCATCATTAAGATCTGAAAGATAACAAAAAACTGTTTTCTCTGGATGTGGAAAGGGAAATACGAATTTTTTTTATATCTTCTCTTTATTATATTTGTTCTTTACCTTCCACTGTTTCTTCACCTTTCTGTGGTGGGATGTGGGATAAGGGGTAACAGAGGAGAGGTGGAAATGAAAAGGAGGAAGTACATTTGAAAAGAAGTGTGTGAAAGCAAATAGAAAAGAAAGAACAGAACAACAAAAACTGAGATCTTTCAACTGCAATTATTTTCCCTAAATTTCAGCGAAACCATTCAGGAAAACAAAATATTACCCATTTTCTCTCCAGAGGTTTTTGAAATGGTTTCAACATTCTTCTGCAGCCTGGTTTTCTCCCGTCTCCAAGCCATTGTGATGAGTGGTGCCGGAGGAGCTCTCTACCAGAGCAGGAGCTGGGGAACAAGCCATCACACTGTCAGAGAACACATTGCCCAGATTAAGAAATCACCAAGGCTAATCTGAACCCAGCAGGTCTTAGCATGAATGTACTGGCCACCCTGTCACCTCAGTTTTCTGCATCTCAAAATCAGTTTTTCCAGTATGAGATGCATGATGTAACTTAGCTGGCAATGTAAACATCCGGTAGACTGAGTGTCTAGAAAGAAAAACTCAAATTCTGAGGAACTCCTTTGTCCAGAGGAATTCCTTTGTCCAGGTCAGCCCGCTGTAATGCATTCACAATAATTCCCATGTACACCTTGGCTGGTAGAGGTGAATATGCTAGTTTAACCCAGGGGACAGATGTAAGGAGTTGTAGGACCTCCCCAGTACTTTTCCTGTGTCCAGAGCTTGGGCAGCCTCCCTTGCTGTTGGCCAGTGGGCACACAGCAGTGAAGAGGGTGCTGGACTTCTAAAACCAGAAAGAAGTGCTGGCTGGTGGAGCCCTGCGAACACTGATCTGAACAGCTTGTGAACCATTACTATCTAGAAGTGTCAAGAAAGATTAGAACAAACATGAAGCAAAGATGAAATAAACAGCTATTGTATGGGCAGAAATGGATTTTCAGTTTCCACAGTAAATAAAATAATGTGCTGTCTTAGTCAGTGCCCCTGTGATGATACAGTTTGCAGGATTTTTACTGGCAAGCTGCCATACTTACTTTCATTTATCTGCCTCAAAGCACCATTTCAAAAAGTGCAAAAGCATGTTGTTGATAGAGTAGATTGTTTATAGCTGAATTGAGTATTTCAGAACAACACACATTGTAATAAAGTGGGGGAGGGTATGAGCCAACACAGCTGCAGCTTCTTGAATCCTTTGTCAAAAATCAATGCCAGAAAGCTGAGACATATTTGTTCTGTCTCAGAAAAGGCAATATGCAGACCCCTCACAGCTCTGCATTGTGACAAGTGCTAACAATGCCCACAGTACCACCAAGGCTCTCCCAGCACCTTGCACTGACAGCATTGGCAACCCTGGATGGCTCAGTGAGGGATAGCACTCTGCTCCCAGTCCCTTGGTGACCAGTGGAGCCCGAAGACCCCATCACCCCTGTGCACCATCACAGTTCTGCTGCTGCACGCGGACTATGTGGAGCACATGGCACAGGAACTCCTCCAGAAATCTAGAGACCATGTAGGTGTGTGGAGAGAGGGAGTGAGAGAAGGATATTAAAAATAATAATGTAAATAAAATCAAGGTGTTTCAAGAGTAGAGTGCAGCCTTCATTACTAGGCTGGCAACGTGCCACTGCTGGACCAAGGTGAAAAGTCATGGCAGCTGGTCACAGGTAGGAAGTGGTGGCTGAAGCAGAAAGGTGCCTTGTCCCAGTTCAAAAGGACAGTAAGTCACACAGACTGGCTCTCTGTGTTGAAAAACAGCATGAAAAGCACACGCCTCTGGAGGTTTCCACTGCTAACAAGGGCTGGTTTCCTCAGCATAAACAATAAAAGGCTGATGAGTGAGGACTTCAGTTCTCCCGAGACCATTACATCTAAACAAACAACAGACTGAAAAATAAAACAGAAATTAAGGTAAAAAGAGAAGAAGACGGCTTTATGGAAAGATAACTGTAGCTGCTACTGAGAGTTAGAAGAAACGCAGAGAATGTGAGGATCTCTTTCGTATGGCCCCAAGAGAAATCTCCCATTTCCACCATGCTAGGGCACAGCAGTATTTCTGGCCAGTGTTCTTGCAGCTTACCACAGATAACAGGGATAGTATTGCTGCCAGCCTGCCAGTGGAGGGTACCAGACTACAGGTGCTGGGAGATGCACATCTTTTGTTTCCTCCCTCGCTCCAGCTTCCCACGTGACCTGCCCCACAGTCCCATGCCAGCCAGTGCTGCCTGGGGTGACTCTGCTGCTTGCTTTTGGCTCCCTGGGGCCGAGGCTGGCCTGGGAAAGTGCTGTGCTGGGGCACCTCAGATGCGTGGGTGACTCTCGTTTTGCCATGCCCCCCTTGGCTGGCCTAGCTGACACCAAAAGTTCTTGGCATGTTCCTTATAAACACAGCTCTCTCAGGCATCATAGGCTTTTGGGAGATACTGAGGTCCCTCAGCTCTCTTTGTCAGCAGGAAATCCTGAAGGCACTCAGCGCCCCAAAGGAACACTTAATCCTCCACTGAATCAAGCCCTATTAGCATATTTCCAGGCATTTACAGATGCCATATTTTCTACATTAATATTTAACCCACCAAGTCTTTCAAAGCCCATCTTTCCAAACCTCAAGTTCCCAGATGCTTTTTAATGCCCTTCTCAATAGTGCAATAAAAGTCTGATATTTTATTACTCCCATGAATTATTATCCTAATTTGTAATTTGCCAGACTGTTTTAAACTTCAAAATCTGTACTGTATTTTCCCACACACACAAAAAAAAAAAATGCTGTGTGTGACACATTTTTCACTAACAAGCTGAAGCCTAATATTTAAATAGACACAATGATTTTTTTTGAAAGGGCACACTATCTTTGTCACAGTCAGCTACGTTGTTTTATGTCACCCCAAATCATGTTTAAAGGTTTTCCTAAAACAGAACGGATAACCTAGAACTGTGCATGAAAGATTGGAAGCAGAATGAAACAGTTATGCATTCTTCTGAACTTTGATGTAATGTAAACTTCCAGGACGGTTTATAGGCACCACTTTAATTTTTTTTTTTTTAAGAAGTAAGCACTTGGTTATCTGGAATGCAGATGCTGGGCAAATTCAGAAGCTCTGGAATGCCTGCAAGCTGTGCGCCCTATGCAGTAGACGCCAAAGATAATGGGGAGAAAGACGCTCAAGATCTCATCCAGCTTCTGCTGAAGTCAACACAGGCCCTTTTACTGACTGAACAGAGCAGCATATGAAGACTCCAAGGAGCACCTTCTTGTCAATAAATTTAAGACGTGACTGAGTCTGGAACACCACAAATAAAATCAATCAAATCAAAGAAAACAGAGGCACTGAAAGGGTGATCTCAAAGCCAAAGTTAGGCACATTAATAATCTCTAAAGAGGGCAAAACGTCTAGTGATACAAGGCTGATTGTATCCTGCTTCTTTCGATGCAGGTTGCCCAGGAAAGCAGAGCTGTTTGTATTGAGAATGATCTATTGATGTGAGAATGTAAACCTCCATTTCTCATCCAGTGAGAAGTGAACGTTTAATACTTATAACTCACAAAACTGGCTTCCACTAGAATCTCAGTGATAAATTCTTGTAAAGCAAAAGTGCAAGTTGCTTGAAAATACTTTCTTTCTTTCTCCTGCAAACTTATTAAAAATGAAGACGGAAAACTTTGGTGGAGTCCATCTGTAATGGCTCAGAGATGGCCAGACTTTGTGCGGAGTGCTACAACATCAACATGATTTACAGGGGTACAGAAAGCTTTATTTTCCTGGGTGGAAGCACAGCATCACACTTCCCATAGGTAGAGGCTACTTCATCCTGAAATGAGCAGCTTGCTTACTCACTGAGATTTTGCAGTATTTGAAGATTATCCAAACACTGAAATCCTGGAGCTTTGAAACTAATCTGTGGCTGGACAAATCTGAGCCAGAGATCTGAGAGGGCCTTGGCTGGGGAACCTGGACTGGGGACCAACTGAAAAAGTGCTACACTTATTGTTTTCTAAGGATCCTTTTCCACCATGGGAGAGATCTACCTTGATCTATTTTCAGGTAGACAAGAGCTTTGAATACTAAACTGCCCCCAGAGAGGACTGATTCCTAATGATGTAAATGTACTTCCACAGAACATCTCAGCAGATAGATGAGAAGGTTCTTCACAGGAACAGAGGTCTTATTCCACTAATCCTGCTTGTTTTGCTTTCAGCCTCTTCAACTACTCCCTGTGCAAGGTCACTTAAAATTCACAGTGAAGCTGGGCTCCATATAATGAAACAAATGCTCAATTTGTTTCTCTTCTATCATACTTACCTCCTGTTCTCTCACCTCCTTGGCTCCCTTTGGACTTTCCAGTTACTATGGGGGAGCCTCTTGCCCACTAACTCTTGCAAAGTTATTTGTCTGCAAAACTTAAGAAGAGAAGTGAAAGTGGATTCCAGAGTTAACAGGAGGGATCTGGTTCTTCCTACAAATACAAATAGTTCAAACCTCCTTTGGGAAGGATACATGACTTTTACAAGTTTCTGATCAGCTCCATAGTTCACATAGGACCAGTACTAGTTTAGACTTAAAAGGGAGTAACTTTGACCCTCTCTGAACTGCCAGGAATTAGTTCTGGTACAAGTGTAAGCCTGGAAGCTAGGGCCAGGTCACTGAGATTACTTAGCTCTCTTGAAGTTGCTTTAGACTGGCTAATGAACTAATAGTAGAATACAATACACACATATATAGCTACTGTGCTATAGTAACCAGAATTATTTTCCCCAGTTATAATTTCTTTTCTATTTGCCTTTTATTCCCCCCATTTTAAACACCTTTTCTGCAATGACTTATTGAACACTCTATTTTGCTGAGTATGCACTTCTTGCCTTTAACTCCTTTGACAGCTGAGAAAGTAGGCATCTTTTACATCTCATCCAGCCAAGTAGCAGCTACCTCTGATGAGAGAATTCAAATTCTATTTTGCATTAATCTCATGGGAGGTTTTTGGAGACCTTCACCTCAAACTCATGACTTTCCTGAGGGCTGAGGGGCTTGAGAAGTGCAAATTGCCTTCCGCATTCAGAGACCAATAGTCAAGCTGTTAATACAACACAGGAAAGACCCACAGCTACACTACAGGCTGAAACACAAGCATGCACAGGGACAGTACTGCCTCAAACTATCCCATACCTTAAAAAGTCTTGCAAACATGATGAGACAGAATTGTGAAAACTTGAGAGAAAAGTCAAATACATTCTCCTAAAGGAGAAGGAATTCAGAATTGCTCATGTGTTTTTCGGATCAGGTAACCATGGTGTTCACCCCAGAAGTCCTACCATCAGAAGATTGCTGTTGGGAGCCAGTCAGCTCCGCTGTTCTGTTTCCTCTTGCATCTCTTCCATCACCTCCCTGGACTAATCCAAAAGCAGAAACTTGCCTATCTGCAGAGCAGGCAATGCCTTTGTGATCAAGCACAGGAATGATATGGAAGAGTCCAGTTTAGTACCCAATAGCATGTGTGTGATTGACGACCTCTGTATGGCCTTTACTCTTCTGTTTATTTCTCAGGGCTGCGACTTATTACCGGTATTATCTTTCCTGATGAAATGCCATCATCACGTGCAAACATCGGTGACAGGCATTAATCACAGACAATGCCTTTAATTAGCAACTGAACATTAATAAGCATAGACCCTGAGAATTAACACAATGAGAGACTTGTACTTAATCACTAGAGTACTTCTTATAAGGAAAACCCTCTCCTTTTGTTCCTAAAAAGGTCAAAGTCATCTTTTCTCTATTTGACAAGGACAAAACCCACACATAGTAGAGCATATCTAGGCTGTTTTATATGACTTAAATTATTTCCATCCATGTGTAAAAAACATTCCTTTCGAAAGATGTTCACCAAGTTTTTGTATGTGATCTACAGCTCCTTGAGTCTCTGTTCCTGAAATTATTAGGTTAGCTGCTGAAAGCAGCAATCAAGTTTTACTGTTAATCTTAAAAGCTAATCTTTTTTATTGACTTCCCAGTCAATAAACTTGCAGCTCTTAAACTACTTTCAGGTTTCCTTGAGTAAAAAGAGGGTTTGTGTGTACCTATGCATGTGTTTGAAGCTGCTGATTTCCTTGCTGAGTGCGTTTCACTCTTAGGTTAAAACTATAAAGCAATTTGCTTTATCTCCTGATGGGGGGTCTTCCATGAAAATCAAAACAAGGCTTGAGGTGAGAAGACTCAGGGAGTAAGGTCAGAACCCTCATCTGGTCACAGTTTATGGGGGGCTGTTACAGGGGATGAATCTTCCTCTTGGGCAGAAAGGGCAGAAAGAGAGAAGGGGAAGTTTTGATCCTTTTTTTTTTTTTTTTAAGGAACCCAGTGGATGCAGTCCTGTCCCTATTCCTGGATGAAAATCTAGCTGTGAGAGCTGAGAAATAGTTAGGTGTCACACAAATTTATCCTTCCTCATCTCTAGCCAAAGAAAAGGGAATGAAGGACATGCCAGATGTCTCAGACTACTTCAAGTTGCTGTGAACCAGTTTGGCTGTGTTCAGCCGTGCACAAGCTCTGTGCACAAATCTCCTCTCATGCCAGTAACCAGCAGTGTGGGACTCTCCCAGAAGTCCCAGCATCACCTCAGCAAGAAGAGGACGTGGTATGGGAGAAGAAAAGCAGGTCTGTTCTCAGCTTACAAGCTATGTTGAACACTAGAATATAAATAGCTCTCCAAGCAGCAGGGAAAACACGAAGGCTTCCTTGGCTTTGTAATATGTGGTGGGATTTTCTTGTGCTGAGCAGTATGCAAGCTCTGACTGAAGCTCTTCCCACTGGTGGGGGGCATTCAGGCTGCCACTCTGAGAGCAGCCCTTCTTTTGGCAACAGAATTAATGCTCTTTCTCTTTGTCCACCACCAGTTTCATCTAGTTTGCCAGAATTAAAACCTCTACCATTCATATATGCTGCTCAAGCTTAGCAAAGACCAGCCCTCAGGTTCAAAAGGTGCAGGGGAAAGTCTTCCCCTCCCTCATTAAGCAGGAAGTTTCCTGTCGAACTAACCCCCTTTCCAAGACTACTTGGACAGAGAGGTGCTATCCAACCTTGAGTTGCACCAGAAGACCATGAACATCAGAGCACTCCTCACACAGAGCACAGAGCAGAGGGCAGTGCTTGCCTGCCTGCATGAGCCAGGACATGCCACAACTCCCAGCCTCACATTTCTGCTTGGGTTTCAGGTGGGCCTGTTTCCCGCCTGCTCTTAGCATGTATAGCAAGCTTCATGCTCTTAACATTTCCCAGAAATTCAAAGTGACAGAACCGGAGGTATTGCAATCTGGAACTCTTAACTTTCATAAACTGGTGAGAATACTGGAATGTGCATGTTCCTTATTTAACTGCTCCACCAGCTTTTCTTATATGCTGCTCGGCACAGCCGTTCAGGATACATATTAGACAACTAACATCTGGACTGAATATCTATTAGGACCATATGCTCTGCTCAGCTACAGCATCATGTTGGAGATTGAGAAAATCTAAACCAAATGGAGATATCAGAAACTTTCAAGGGTCAAAAATAAAGTAATTTTGGTTTTCCCAGCCCTGATGAATATGGTAAATTGGCCTGTGCTCTATGCCTCGTGCGAAAGTCTCATTGTAGAAATAACCTGACTGAAAAATGAAAAACCATTTGAGTATTGTGGTTGAAAATAGATCTATCTTGATGATTTTTCCCCTAATAAAGTTTTCAGTGAGTCAATGCTGAATGTCTCTTTCTCCTAAATGAGCATGAACAACAAGAGCCTCAATCTTCACTTTCCTGTCGATACTTTATGATGGTGTTTTCAGCGTGGCTGTGGTGGTTTCTAGTTTCACCCCAATAGGATTCTCTTGGTTTACAGCTGAAAATGTTACATGTGCCCTAAATGGCTGTGCCTGGGAATGTAGTGCTTACACAAACAGAAGTAGTGCTTAAATGCCCTAAAACCCCCCCAAGATAGATGATGAAGCATGGTGTGACTCCCTCACTACTGACTAAGGAATCGAAAGCACTGAGCAGTCAAAACAATCTTGTACATGAAAGGAAGAAGGCAGGCTTTGAGACCTATCAAGAAAAAATTATAGATGCTCAGTCTTGCATATATCTCATCTAGAAGGAAAGATCTTAGTGCTTTTGCAACGTTATAGGTAAAGTCATAAGTCACCAGAGGCCAATCACATTCTTCAGATAATATTACTTATAACTACCCAAATATCCTGTGACCACTCCCTTGACTGGGGGAAGGAATGTAATTCCAGATAAAAGGATTTATCCCAACTTAGCTGAGACACAAGGGGAACCATTGCACTGTATCGAAGTAATATCCATATTGTATTTTTCCAGGTCAAAAAGGCACACCCTTCAAAATAACAAACACAAAATAATTTTGCTGGGGAAAACAATTCCATTTTATGCCATTGTTTTGTTTGTTACAAAATCAAATGAGCCAAAACCCCTGCATTTAAAAACCTGACATAAAAAATCCTAAACGTCCTGTTTTAACAAGTGCTCTTATTTTTTTAATGGTTTTGATGGTTGGATCAACACAACAAAGATAGAGAAAAAGAATACATAGGAGGGATATTTCTGTTCCGGAGCAGGAGAACTGGAAGAGCTGAATGAATGAAGTGATAGAAACGGGGTGAGATTCTATAGCATAACATGCCCAACCACAAGCTGTAAGGAGTCAGAGCAGTATCACTGCTTGTGCTCTGGGAGCTCATTGTTTGAGGACAGCAGCAGATGAGAAGGGCCTGGAAGTATTGGTTGGTCGAAGAACAAACGTGAGTAACTAGCATGACTTGGCCTTGAGGAAATAAGGCATCTGCTGTGGCAGGTCAGGCAAAGTAATTCCTCCAGAAGTAAGGCAGCAGTTCAAACTGTTCAAGGTCAGGAGACTATCAGGCAGACTCTTATCACCACCCATATTCAAGAAAGATGAAATGGATAGAGAAAAAGGCTATTAGAAGAACAAGGGAGGCATGGATCACAAGGATTTTGGTTGGTTTAGCCCAGCAAAATGAAGCCCGAATGGCTGTTGGCAAAAGATATGTAACAAGCAGTAACTAGCCATAAATGAACTAAATTAAATGAATTAATGTTTTCTTCAGGGTGTTAAATTGAACTATGATCTCTCAGACAAAGAAAAATGTGAGGCTTGATAAGCCTTCCAAAGCACTGATATCCCAACGAAGCCAATGACAAATTCCTGTCCTCCACCCCCGTGTCTGGCTGGCCGTGGATTCAAGCAGATGTTACTGAACTCCTTAGTTTCAACTCCTTGCCAAAGCCCTTTTTTTAACCTTTTTACTTTTTTTTTCTATTTATTTTTTTTTAACTCTGAGGTCTAGAGACTTCGCTTTCTTCAGATGAAAGATTAGATTCTGTCAGTTCTGAGTACATATGTGGGCTGATCTGGCCTATGGGCCGTATGTTTGACACCTCTAGTATACTGTGTTATTGTACCCGGGGGAGGTGACGGGGACTTATTTATAGAGACAGTGTCTGTCAGGGGAAGTTATAAGTGCGATTTGTGTGGGTTAAAATAGGAAGAATATGTACTCTCTTAAGTGGACACTCCCCTGATTTTAAGCATGGTCAGGGTGAGTGCCCTTAACAAATGTTAACAGTTTTCAATTTATTACTTTTTTGTGGGAAGATGCAATATTTTTAGAATCCTTGAGTATATCTTTAAACTTGAAGAGATGACAAGTCGAGGGACTTCTGGGACACTTGAAGCAGACCTAACCTGTCATCTGTGCTGTGAGTAGCTGCAGACACCACTGCAGTCAGTGCAAACACTGCCTTGCTGCTGGGCAGTGCTCAGCACCCCACAGCACCAGGGCAATGGAGCAGAGACTACTGAGGCTTTGACCTCTGAGCCCCCAAACTGCATCCAGTCAGACTCTCTCTTGCCTGTCAGCTCCTCTCCCTTCCCACCACAGAGACATTAGAATACACGCAATGCACTGCACAAGCCTGATGTTTTGGAAGATCACTTCTTCCAAAATGCCTTAATATGAAGCAAAAACCCTGCCCAGGTTAAGGAGGAGGAAAATATCTCCTGTTGACTTCATGACAGAGGCCTGGGGGCTTCACCCTGTCTCAGTGAATCTGTTCCTTCTCTAATGCAAATTACTTGAGAAAGAAAGTTTCCTGATATTAGCATTTCACACATCACCAAGCACATTGCTGGTACTTGAAAAATGGCCAACAAAAATAAGTTCCTTGCAGAGTTTAGGTATATAAGATTTAAAGTACCCAATGAAGTTTTCTGACTCCTGACACTTCAAACAGAAGAGTTCCAAGAGTAAGCATACAGCTTAAAAACTTTAATCAAACACACTAGTTCACAGCAAGAGCCAGTAGATAAAACAGATGCAAAATTTCCAGACCAAGTTGTTCTCACATGTGGTAACACCATCCTCTCTTAGGGGAAAGCGGTGATGGCGAACAATGAAAATGCCCTTATTTTAAAAAATTCCTGAGTATGTCCAAACTGCCATCTCTGTTTAATCTCAAACTTACAAAAACCAATCTCCCTGGTTAAGGAGTCTGTTGATACTTTAGGTTTAAAACAAACCAACCCCAAAACCTCGCAACACTCCCCTTGCCCCCAAGTCCCCCAGTTCCCTGGAGATGCTGCTGTGTAAGTTTGGGTGAGGGAATTTGCTCGAGAAGGTTGTTTCATATTCTGATACAGGGTACTGGGACAGCATCCTTAGAGGTATGGTCCAAACTGTTACTCCATTGTCATAGGTCCCTAATGTTTCACCAGCAGTTGGCAACAGAGCCAGGATCTCCCACAGTGTTGGCACTGTCCAAGCACAGAGTGCTTGGCAACACTGTGGAACAGAACTGACCTGCTTGTACACAAATTTTTATTAATACTCCATGCATTTAATCAAAAAGGGGTTTTTTGTTCTCTAGTTTGCATTGGCTGTGGCTCATAATCTCAGTGATGAAAAAGCCAATAATTCACCTCCCTAGTCAGCCCTACATTTTCTATTATCATTTATTAAATTACATTCCAGCTGTTACCAACTATTCATATGCTGTCTCTCATGTGTATACATCCACATATATCAAAACAGTGATGTTCATTAAAAGGTACTGCTCTCAGGGTTGCCTGTCTAAGAGTCATCTTACTAAGTACTGTTTCTAACAAAAATGAAAGCTGTGAAATCCCGACTGCCTAACGTAAAATCAGAAAAATAACGAACTGTTTTCTTAGGTTGACATACCAGCATAGCATCATTTGGTGGAGTGAGGATGCTCTCTCAGGTCTGGTGACAGTCTGCGCCTTTGGCTTTCCCAAAGTTAGTTCTCCTTTTCTCAGGATTAAATATATGCAGCAGAGGATTTTGCAGCAAGGAAAAGCCATTGGCTCAGTGGACAGGTCCAGGGCTGCAGTACCAGTACTAGAGGTGAGAGCAGCCATTTGCCTGTGCTGCTCCTTTGATCCCTCTTCTCATGCGCAGGCTGAGGAGGCATATTTAAGGCTTCTTTAGCTTGCAGACTTTGGAAGTGGGGACCCATAACTTCTCTTATCCCCTAGAAAACAGGGAGTCACTCAGTGGTGGTGATGTTAAGAAAAATATCCTGCTCCCCAAGGTACTTTGGCTGCCTTATACCCACCATCTTAGTCACTTTGAAATAAAATTGTTAACTTCTTTGTTTAAGTTGCTGATGCCATTTGCAGGCAGGATCACAACCTGAGCTACTCAAACTGGCAGAGCCATATTGGTGCTTGGGAGGGTCAGTCTGGACACCCCAGCTGAGTGTCTGGGCCCCAATACCTCGCTATGGGGCAGCAGGAGCCCTCCGTGTCAGTGTGTATAAAGTAGTTGCAGAACACATTATCTGGATGATCACACAGCTCTCCAAGCAGCAGATTAGTAACAACTAAACTCAGAGCTCTTCCTGAAATTGAAACAATATCAGCTTTGAGCAAACAGTTGTCCTGAATGAAAATTCATCCCCTGCTAAATTTAACCAGGTTGCATGACAGCACATATGTGTTGATTTCAGAGAGGTTTCTGAGGCATGAGGGAGATCATAAATAGGCCTTAACATCTAAGAAAATTAGACAGAAAACACAGATTTCCTTTCTGTTACACTTTTGTTTAGAATTCAGCTCAGTATCTGCTCTTCCTTAAATGTCCTGGCACAGAGCTTAATTATTAGCACAGTTTCCTTCAGAGAACAAGATTGCTTTTATTTCAGTCTTACACAAATTAATGGGAAAAAATTATTTGCAAAGTGGGAGTTTTTAACTTCTGCAAACTGTGAATGTGACTGCCGGTACCCCAAGGACTCTAAACTCTTGTACTTGTTCTGCTCCATGTCAGGCAGCCACCAGCACTGTCAGGTGAATCATCTTGCGTGTGAACAATCACCCAAACAGCGTGAACTATACAAACCCAAAGGCTGAGCTTTTCTAGCTGTGGACCAGGCAGGTGAGACCAGGAAAGCTGGGCTGTGACGTCTTCGTGCAGCATTGCTGACTTGAGAGCAGAGCTTGCCTTCGGGTTGCAACCGAGGACTCATCTCCAGGACTTACATCAAGCAGAAACATCAAGCTTACATCAAGCAGGAAAATTATTAAGAGAGTGGGACTGAAAGTGGCTTTTTAGCTATTGCAGAATAAACAGTCAGTTCA
This sequence comes from Calyptomena viridis, assembly GCA_013390005.1. Lineage (NCBI taxonomy): Eukaryota > Metazoa > Chordata > Aves > Passeriformes > Eurylaimidae > Calyptomena > Calyptomena viridis. The sequence continues at coordinate 213,899 of WEIV01017547.1, read as the reverse complement.
TGCTAAATTTCCTGGGTGCATGCTCTGGTCTCTAAGTGCTGAAAAACAAAGCGCGCAGTGCACTGTTCTGTGGTTACAGTGTGAGCTCTGCCAGACACAGATGGGATATACCCTCATACCCTGCTGCCAAGGGCAGGACTTGCCCTAAGGAAATGGAAGAAAAGCTGAGAAGGTGCTGGGAGCAGAAGGAAGCTGTTGGCAGGTCTGTATCAAGACAGTGACATAAAGCAGTCAGGTCTATGTTCTGCAATGCAGTTCCCTTCCTATTCCTTTATCCTGATGGGCATTTGGGCATTATGCACACAACCAGAAGCATTTCCACAGAGATGGTCCTGAAGTGCAAAGCTCATGGGGGAGCTGCCAGCGCTCTCTGCCAGTGGACCCCTGGCCCCCAGGACCCCAGAGAGAGTCCTGACTGTCATCTGGCAGAGCAAACATCCAGCCAGACATGGAGCATGGCTGCCATTTGTAGGAATACTAACCTATTTCTGTTGAAGTTCTTTATCTGAACTTTTTTCTGAAATCAAATAAGATGATGAGAAAAAGCCATTTGAAGAGCAATTCCGACATATATTTTGTATCTGTGACTTACCCTAGATATACCAAATTGTTTGAAAATAGGAAGCATTGTGAAATCTTTGCCATCTACAAGTTTGCTTTTCCTCAAGCCTAAATGAAGCAAAATCTCAAAAAACATTTAAAAAGTAAAAAATACATTCCTAATAAATGACTAATTATCATAATTTGAAAACGTGCGTCTGATTCACAAATCATTCTCCCTGTTTCTTGTCATATTTCTGGAGAAAGTAATGATGCAGACAGGAAATGTTGTGCTGTGCTTCACCTCCCCTTGCACGGCAGGTTTGAAGAAGCCCTGAGAAGGTGACACATTGGAAGCCAGCCCCTCTCATTGTGGAGCAGAGCGACAGGGCAGTGCATCAGCACTGGCTCACGACTTCCTCCTCTACTCTTTGACTAACCTAGCATTACCTATCCTTGGCAGGTACTTACCATTTTTCCTCTACCGAGGGTACACAGAGCAAGCACTAATCAAGTCAATAGTGGTATTAAGGAAATTTTAATACATGAAATAACATCATTAACCTTGTCACTGTGTAAATCTCTCCACTCAAAGTTGAAATGCATTTACCTTAGTGTTGCCAAACATTATTTGTAACTGATAAAACACCCCCTCATCCACTCAGGAGGAACGAGCAAAGGCTTATAAAGCTCTCTCACAGTCAGTGTAATGGAGAGAGGGACTATGTCGCTATTATAGACTGCAGTTCCCACTGCAAATTATTTGTTCTAAGATTCTCAGAATCGAAGCCATTATTCTCAACGAAGCAGTTGATTTGTTTACAAATCATTAAATAAAGTAAGTAGAAGACACAATTTTTCCTCTCGATTTTTGGCAACTTGAATTTTTTTCTGCAGCGTAGACACAAGTAACCTGTGTTATATTTTCCTCAGGGTGGAAATCATCACCAGAAATCAGCACTAGTGCTACTCTGGGTACCCATGCTCAGCTGAACCCTCTAGATGCTCTGCAAGAGATTTTTCCTTATTTTGAGAGCAATACCTGGAAAGTTTCGATTTTACATGAAAATATTGAAAAACTGGAGGGGATGAGGCTGAATACAAGTGCTCTGTTGTCCTGGAGATTTAGCTGTCTGTTTGACCCTGTTCTCAGGTCTCTGGAAGAACATGCAGGTCCTCCAGGTGCCAGAGACCATGGCCAAAACCCAAAGCATAAGGGGTTGATGAGAAAGCCCAGGAGGCAGTGAGATTAATGTTGGAAAGAAACATGGTCTGAGAAAAGAGGTGAAAGAAAGCAGTAGCAGGGGTTGGCATGGAGGTCTGAGATGAGCAGAGGAAGAGGATCTGTGGAGCATGCTGGTGCCGTGCATCATGTCTTGCATGCTCTATCTTATTTTCCTGAACTTTCAGAGGAAAATGACAGTGATGGGCTACTCAAACTGCAAAAATGTTTTCATTTTACATGCTGTGGTAGAACTGAAGTTCCTGGGCTTTAGTATATGAATTTCTGGCTAGGTTTCTTGGGTTTGGTGGGGTTTTTTTAATTTTACATATAAAAATGTTTTAAAGCATTTACCTCTGTTTATAAACTTTTTTTTTCCTTTTATTTCCCTCATCAGCTCAAAGAAAGTTTCACTTGTTAGAGGAACACAAATACCTGTGCTTACTATAATAACTTGTAAAACACACAGAAAACTATGCAAAAAGTACATCTTAGAGGATGTAGCTAGACTAACAACCTAAGTCCATGCAGAAGTATTATTTGGACTAGGCACAAACAGAGCATGAAGTCAAACTGAGGTAGAATGAAAACATTACTATTTGGGAATATGAAATTTCCTTGTCTCTGTCCAACATGGCTGAGTGGATGCTTCAGTATCCCCAAAGGAATGTCTGTGTTAGGGGGACAATGTTTTCTACTCAGAGCTTCTGAATAGTCAGATTTTAAAATTTAATTGAATTCATTTCTTAAGGAAAAGTCCAAGTCACACAAGGACCCACTAAAAAACCTGAAACTCTTTTGATGGGAACAAAAGTTAGAATCCCACAGATAAATCAGACTGTACAGGAATCATGCTGACTTGTGCTTACAGACTTTCCTAGAAATGTCCAGCTACTACTGAGAAAATCTGGCCATTCTCTTCTAGAATACTCAAGGTTTAAACTCTCCAATAATGGGCGAGGGATATTTACTCAATGTACTTCATCCCTTAACCAAGATATAATGCTCTTGGCAAAGAAACATGTTTAAGTCTAAAGGGAGTGGTCTCCATCTCCTCAGGCTTCTACATGTAGAAAGGAAAAAGGAATAAGAATTTACTCCTCCCCTGGGACAAAATCTCAGTTTACTCCAAGAAAACATATATGCCTTCCATGCAATGTAATTACAAGTCAGCTGAGAAACTTGGAATGAAGGAAAGCAGATCCATAAATTGGCAAATTCATGTAGTCCCTCAGCTTTGAGGGATGCCAACAAATCCATTACCACAATAGTATTTTACACTGAGAGAGTCCCACTTCAGGTTTTACAGGCTTAATATAAGGAACTTATACTGGAAAGGAAAAGAGTTCCCCTCCTGTTCAGTATTTCCAATGGAAAAGGGCTTTTCCCAAGTGAAAAGTAAATTGCTGAGAAAATGCAATTGAAATGATTAAAATTGCTGAAGGTTTTCCCCTCAATTTTCTTCCCGTCCTTCTCCCCTCCAAATTCCCACGATAGTCAATGTCAGAAGATTTCACTTACTCTTGAATTCCTCCTCCCAAATCATAAATATTTATCACGTGAATGGGGTTCTTACAAGTCTCTCACATTTGTGAAAGAAAGCAGTTTGCTGCAGGATTTGACCTTGAAAATCTTCCCCAGTCTCATTGACAGGAGCCAATGCTATTTTTCCTTTTTAATAGCCTTGGAAACTTGTGCCAGACAGACAGAACATCCAGACAGACCACACGCAGATTATTAAAAACAGTTAAGGGTGTGTGATTTTGGTATAGGGACATAATGGCCACTATATTATGGGCAAATGGGAGGTGGTAGAGTGGGAGGGGGATTGTTCATTAATGAACATAAATAATGAAAGGACATTTGAACATGGTTCATTCAACACAAAAAGCCAACTTCTTCAGTTAGAAAATAGAGTCAATCGTCTGAAGTAATGGAAGAATTAGAAAACATTGTCAATCTTTATGTTTTGGATTCCTAAACAGCTATCAGACCTAGATTTCAGAAAAAAAAGAAGAACTGCCCAGAAAGTATGAGATTCTGTGAAATTGCCATCTCTTACACAAACCCCTGTACTGAAATAACTAAGCACCTGTAGCTCCCTCTTCCTCCCAGATTTCTGCCATAAACACACACGGTTGCCTGCAGCAAGGACCCTGAGAAAGGTATGGGGAGTGCAGGACTTGCACACACATCTTTGCTGAGCCCTGAGCACTGTTACTTGCAGTTGCTCCTTTGACTATCACTTATCTTTAAAAAAAACCCAACAAAATTAACATGAAAATTGATGACGTTGAGAGCAGTCAGAAAGGGTGGGAATCTCAGCCAGCTGACTGAACTGGGCTTGCTTTTGCTCTTATTGAGGAGAATAAAAAATTTTCAAAAGTTTTGACGAGCGCTAGATTATCATCCAAGGGTGAATCTGATTCCCATGTTACATTAATGGTAGCAGATGCATAGCCCTATTTAAAGATATCAATGAAGGGAACTGCACGGTCAGAGAAGCCTTTTGCCAAGACCAGAAAAGAGCATACACAAATATCCCAGGATATATGCTGATGCTTGTGGCATAGGAAGAATCATGGGGTCCACATGATTGCTGTGGCCCACTGAATTTGTCAACCAAGAAAAGGGGAAGCCAGCAAGTCCTGTGGGAAAGAGGACTTCTGGTCCTACAGCCAAGGAAGATGAGCTGATGAGAAAACCTATTGCCTGCCCCTTCTTTCCCAGCATCTGCCCTCCTGCATCTTTATCTTCCCATGGATGTTTTGATAAAAGAGAGGAAAAAAATTAAAAATATGTTTTTGTCAGAAATTTCCCTGGTTTCCCAATGCTGTATGGTGAAACACAAAGATGTTTCACCATGTTTTCTCCTTCATCTCAATTCTCTGATACACAATAGAGTCCCATTCTGGTGGCAGGAACTGATTCCTCACGATATCTCTGCCAAAGAATATTTCCATTGAAAAATGGCTTTTGGAAAACTCATTTGTTTTCCATTGGCCTTAAAAAGACCATTGACTGAAAAGGCCTTTCCATCCAAAATCCCATTGTAGCATCAGGAGCCTTGCCTGACTTCAGCAGCATCTCAGTATCACTGAAGGAAGGGACAGTTTCCCAAGGATTATTTTTGGCTCCTTATCACTTCTTCCGTTTGCCTTTCCCAGTCTACCACATTATCTCAATCACACCCAGCCAGCTAACCCGAATATAAGCTGCTAAATTAGATCAGCAGCTGCCTGTGCATGAAAGTTCTATCCCAGGGAAAAAGAAAGAAAAAAAAAGGGCCTTAAATTTCCTTCAGGATGTAAAAAATGGGTTTGTATCACAAAGCAAAAGAAATATTTTCCATCACCACAATGAAATATTTATTAATAGCAGACACTAAATAATCTAGTACAGACTTGTTCACCAGAGTGCAGATTTTAGCAGAAGTCTCTGAGAACCAAAGCCCATTTAATTGTAATGAATAATAGCACAGATTTCATATATTTGGGCTCCTATTTTGCAAAAAGCATTAGCAAGTAAACATGGATATTCCCAAACTGTGAACATTTAGTTAAGTTTTATTCTAATGCTTCTTGTTCTCCATATTATTCTATGAATTATTAAATTTCAACTAATTTTCATAAGGATAAATTTTTTTGTTTGCAAAAATTGCTACTTTCTTCCACCTGAAGCTAAATCTACTACACATGGAGACAACTAGAGGCAATAGATTCTTGAAAAGGAATGTAAAATCTGAGCCAAAGTATATATCGGATGAAAACCAGAAATGCTACTTTCATTAGAATATCATACACCCATAATGGCTTCAGCCAAATTAAGATTTTTACCAAATGTCTTACTAGTATTAAAAGTTCATGAGTAGAAATTGATTTAGTTGAGTACATGCTACTGACTGAGCATTTTCACTTTATTTACACCTTGTGTTTCTGACCAGAAATATGCAAAAAAATCCTGTATCCCAAATGCAGAGTGTAGGAGATAGAGAAGAGGGGTCTGGGAAGGAGAAACCAGGTGCTCTCTCTCCACACATGGCTCACTGCACTGGGATGGGAAGCCCGGTCCCAAGCTTCTGCATGATACCAAATTGCCCGTCAACACTGGGTGGTGGAGATGAGCCAAGAACACTTGTCCAGATGGAAACCTATGCCCTGCACTAAAACATCATCTTTCTCTCACTGCTCTTACTTAAAACTCTCCCACTCTGTCTTTCCTTTGAGACTGGACACTGCTGGGGGCAGCAAGTCCTTCCTGTGCATTTTTATGAGACCTAAAAAAGTGATCAAGACCTCATAAGGACTCCATCTATGCTCATCTGCTCTGTGGAGATGAGGCATGTTCGTGTTACAGCAATGTTGTTAGCAAAGAGACAGAGAGAGGAGACCAGCAGCTGAATTCTCTGAGGGAATGGAGAGGATACTCTTAAGCTTTCATAACAGAAGTATAATCTACAGTGAGCATTAAATAACAGCAGAGGTGTAAAAATGCAGAGGAATAATTAACATCAACATCATTTCACAAAGTGGGAGTCAGACACTCATACTCTTGCTCCCAGAACTCTCTCTACAATTGTCATACAAACACATTGGAAATACCTTTTACTCCTGTAGAAAATGTTTTTCTAATACTGAGCCTATACAGAGAAGGGAGAAAAAGTAACACATGTGCCTACAACTAGAATTTCTCCATGTCAGAGATACTGCTCAGGCCTGTCGGCATGTTCTGATGCTGCCAAGTGGTCAAGCTTTGCTGCTGTTTGTGCAGGAGGGCTCATAGCGTTTTGCGATTTTTTTTTTCCAAAAATGACACTGTTTGACAAGTATCAAGTGACAGTGGCAAAGCTATTTAACCACTCTATTGCTGGGTTGTGCAGGAAGCTTAGACGAGACTTACAGGTACCTTACAATTGTCCTGTCTATTTTAACACACCATACACAAAGCTGCAAATCAGCCTGACAGCATGGAAAAGCCTCTGATTAGACAGCAAACTTCACTTTCTGTCCTTTTTAAGTGTAACATTTCCAATTCTCGCACATGTGCATGCTCATTTGGGAAGCATCTGACTAGTTCTGGCATCAGATTTGGACACCTTAATGTGTGCATCTTCCTCGCAGTCTCATAGCACTGAATAACACATGAAGTTACATTTGTCTAGAGGTCTGCTCAGTTCAGCCTGGAAGGGTAAAGAGGCAGATACTTATTTACACTGCTGCCACGGGGCTGAGATCCTGACTGCAAGCTGAGTCACAGGTTTCAGTGCAGGTCCTCACAGAGAATGGCACTGCTCATCAAAGCCAGTGCTGGACCTTGCCTTCGAGCCTTGTAGAGGACAGTGCTGCTGGGGGCACCTGGAGTGGCTGCCCTTTGCCTTCTCGCCTGCAATCTGCAAAGCAGTTGTATTTAGAACGATAATCCACAATGCCTGTGTTATGTTTGTCAGCAAATACCATCTTTCTATGGCAAGTGCTAGTGAAAAGCAGAAATTCATTTGACCAACCGTGTCCTGTCACAGAAAGAAAACCAAACCCTTTCTGCAGAGGAAAACAATCCTTTAATGTTAAATAGCTTAGGGTGAGGCCTGCATAGCCTTCTCTCTTCCTTACAGTGATATACTCTGCAAGACACTATGGGAGTAAAGTGATAGCTAGGTTATTCCTACAGCACAGAATAGATTTTGAATGGAAAATCCCATAATTTCCTTGTAAAAAACAAGTGCAAAATGCATTTATAGGATAGATTTGGGTGTTTTCAGCTTGCAAGAGGGTCTAAAATTTTTTTTGTTGCCACATGAACTGCCAACTAAACTGAGAAACAGAAATCCTAAATAAAAGTTTAAAAGCAACCACCAACTGTTTAGAAACTGAAAAAGAAACTCTACTAGGAAATAAGTCCTTTAAAGACAGTATTCCAGTAAGATGTCAGGGATAGGTCACTTGGTTGTCTCATTGGAATAACCACATTTTAGGTTTTCGGAGTAAAATATATGAGGTTGGGCAGCCACGAGGGTTAGTACAGGGCTCAGATTCTAACACAAAGGGTAATCTGGTCTGGTGCAGTCTGGTCACTGCTGCAGTGTATCTGAAGGTTAGGTTTTATGTTTATTAGCATCATCCAGATGGCGTTTTATGTCCTTAATAACTTTGTCCCTGACTAAGCCATGAACCTACTGTTTGACAAACACCATAGGAAATACCCATCAGCAGAAAAGCCATTTTGTAACAAGGGGTAGAGCCAGTATGTTTAAGAAGCCTACAATTTACTTCTGTGTACCTATCACCTTTCGGTGTGTACACTTAACATTGTAAAGTGCTTTGAGCAGGTGTCCTTAAGCTAAGTGATCTGGACAAAGGAGTTCAGTAGGCTTGCAGATGCCTGGGAGCCCTGCAGCTCCTTCCAGTGCACTGCTGAGTAGCATGGACTCCTCCTTGGCTGCTCATACCCTGGCCCCTCCATGTGCTCGACCCTTCCAAGGCAGGTGGGCAGAAGCTTTAGAAAGCTGCCTCCATTCCCCCAAAATGCTTCAGGTGATGCCTTGAGCTCAGACGTTACTTGCAAGTTAGGGCAAACCCCATGTTTTTCACAAAGCTGTTCCAACAGTTCAACTCATGGAGCACCTTGCAGTCCCCGAGGGAATGTATTCTGTACTTCATTAGCAGACATTTCTGTCTCCAACATGTTGTCCCAGACACTGCATACATAGCAGTGTCTCCAGGATTCACTGTATTTTGATGACAGGAAAGCTCCACTTCTAATTAGTGTGACTTGCGACTCTGTGTGAAAAACTATTTCAGTTTCTAACAGTTAAAACAAAAGTAACATTGACATTTCTTTTAGCAAGACTGTCCTGGCCCCATAGGACATCTCAGCAACCCAGAAGCATCTTTCAGCACCTGGGGTGCAGAAGCTTTTCCTCTTTCAATCTAAACTGAAAAATGTTTGATTTCTTCCTAGGTGCAAAACACATGGTCAAGACATTCCTCTCAAATGGGCAGAAGTTACTGCATGTTTGCAGAGAGCAAAGCCCTGAGCTCAGCTCACACCTGGAGCTGGGATGGGCAGGGCAGCCTGTCGAGCACAGCCCCTGCATAGCTCCCTCTCCACACCACTGTTCACATGCCTGTGGTGGCTTGTGCAGCCCTGGGATCTCATACCCAGGCAGCCTTGTGTGCAAATGCCTACACGACATTTAAAACCCAAACTGTGGCCAGCTATCACATACCAATCAAACGTATCGGCTAAAAGATAATGAGTTTACACAATCCAAGAGATTCTGAATACTTGTCCTGCTGGTTTACTGAACTAATTTAAGTTAAATTGGTTCAGCCTCATGATTCACACAAGACCAGAATGAATGTTAGCAGCACTTTTGGTGTTTCATGACACAATTTACTTTGAACTAAAGCAACTGGAAAAAACCTTGTGCTCAGGGAGGTATGTATGTATCGCTGTTGAGGCAGACACTGGCAGTAGTGACATCAGCATGTTTTTTTAAGCATACGTTCGTCTTTTGCAGGGATATTTTGAGACCCTAAAAATGTCACTACAGAACTGTCCCAGTTTTTGATTTTGAAAATGTCACCTGTGTCATCATTGGAACTGGGCTGTTATTTCCAGAACTAACCATTTGGGGAACAGTTTACGTGAAACCGAAACCTTAACACCAGCTCTGCAGCGAAAGAGAGAAGGCAAAAGTGCTGGCACTCACACTGGTGCTGGAGTCATCCAGGAATTGGCTGGCTTACCTCAGGCCAGCCTTTCACTTGCCAGAATTCAGAAACTCACATTTCTTTTCAAATTTGCTATTTTCTTTAGGCATTCATTTTGAACGTGACCAGCTGTTCTCAGAACAGGGATCTGGAGCCATATTCTATATTTTTAGAGCAGGCATCTTTCCTGTTAAACAGAAAGATTAAAAAACTCCAAATTATAATATGGTTAGGAGGAACAGAAGAAAATTCACAAGTGCAAAGCTGCTGCTGTTCGCCCAAAAGGCTTGTAACAAAGATGCTGAGCAACTTTCGTGATAACTCACTATGGTTTACTTGAAATGGGAGCAGAAAAAAAGGCAAGGCAACCACATGAGAAACAAATAGCTCACTGGCAGCCCCAGCGTTCAGTGTCATGATCAGCTGAAGATACTAAGAGGGCTGCCCCACCCTGGCACAGAATCCTGCTCATCCCTTGGCCCTGCATCAACACCGACACAGCTGTCTTGGGGACTAGATCAAGAATCTCATCAAGCTACAGACTAACCTGGCCAAAAAAGATCCATTTTTGTACAGAGTGGGTCGCTCAGCTGCTCCACTGTGTGCATCGTGGTGCTGTCACAACAACTAGGATTGGGAAGACAGTACTGGGATGGACAGTAGGACTAGCACTCTTGGCAGCAAAATGACAGCAAATGTGCAGCCTGCCTAAGTTTACCATGTATTTCCAATGCCACTAAATATATAACAAAGCCTGAGCTCACAGGTCCTTGGGCTGTGAGCTGCTAGGCCAGTGTTGCATGTACCTGGGCCACCCATACAGCATGATGTCTCCAGGCATGCTCATCTGATGGCTGGTGACATGCGTGCCCATGCCACATCCTTTCCATCTGTCTAAACTGACAGAGCCTTTCTGCGCTAAACAGCCACACATATTCCTAAAACTTGTCAGAAAATAATTATCCTTGAGGCCTTTACTGGTTCTAACAATTTGGTTGAGGACAGCCAACAGTTTCTATTGCCTTTAAATGTGGTAAAAAATACACAAGACAACATTACCAAGCAATGCCTTGTCCCTAACAAATTATTCAACAGCAGAACTAAAACAACACTGAAAAAAAGCGAAAGAGAGAGCAACACCAAAAAAGCAACACCAAGCTAAAGGGAAATGTATTTGAAGACCATTCCTGGAGCACTATATCCAAAATGCCTTTGTCTTGAATGGCCACTTTTCTCAAGAAGTCCTCAGCTCCTTTGGAGCAATTTCTTAAGAAATCTGGCAGGAAAAAAATGCACATCATAAGACTAAAATGTTGAAATATTAGCTCATTCCTATAACCAAGCTTCAAAATGTCATCTATAATTGTTCATGTTGTTCCTAATTCTCACCATGTTAACCAAAATTTCAAAATGTTGCATTTTTATGCACCCCTATGTTTATCAGGTGACTGCGCACGCGTCTCCTATTCCAGTGTTAAGTATTTCACTTTTAGAGAAAGCTTGCGTTTTTTTCCATGTGACCACATTTCTGAACTAATTGAATTTTTCACAAGGCAAATTAAAAAGTTTCGCTCATCCACTCTCTGCTTTCAGGATATACAAGATGAGATTAAATGCTTTGTGGGAGACTTTACTCCTAATTAAATTATTAATTAAGGGACTTAATCCCTCCCTCATGGAGATGTCTCTTGTGTCCCTTCCCTGTTGTGCTCCAGAATGAATTGCACTAGTCAGGACAAGGAAGAAATGCTTTAAAAGAACTCAGCTCTGCTCCCTTCTCACCAGCCCTTGGCCAGCAGCATGACCTGTCCCACATCCCACTTGAATCCAAGGCCTCCTACAAGCACAATGTGTAAAATCCCCTTTTTTATAGGAACTTGAAGGACTCTCTCAAAGGTGCTTTCCTTTAAGAAGGAAAACCTCCAAAATTTCAAGGTCACATTTCAGCAAGACAGTGCCATGTTTTCCCAAACTCCTTCAACTCTTGGATGTAGAAGAACATTTGAGATGAAGGTGAAAGAGGGTCTCTCATGCAAGTGGATCCCTATTGTTTCCCCGTGTGATTCAGAAGAGGTAGCCTCTTGCAGCAGTGAGGGATCCTCACTCAACATACACTCAGTCACAAAGAGTAAACATGGTTTCCAGTGAGTGATCCTGTGATAAGACAGGGTACATTTACTTTACATTTGTAATTTTAGAGATGGAAGGGTATGAAACACCCTTGGCTTGTTATTATATTAACAAATGCCTTGTTATCCACTTTCTTTTGAATTCACTCAGTGCCATTTGTGGAAAAGCCATTTCTCCCCAGGAACCATTTCTTTCCAGATTGCTTTTTCCCGATCCCCAGCAATTTCTGTTTTCAGAGTAATGAAGACCAATGTGGTTCTCCTCTACACCATTTCACTACATTTACATTTTTTTAAATAATTGATCATATCTCTGTAATTTTATACTTTTATTCTAAAACATAGGATGCATACAGTCACCACTCAGCATGGCCAGTGAATTATGGCTTATTTGGAATTTAAAATACAAAGATTATAAAAGTGTTGGTTAAAATGCTGCCAAGCGAACTAAACTTAGTGTTCACGGTATCTGGCTAAATATATGTTTTTTAAGTAATAATAAGGAGTTGTTATTGAAACTGCAATCATCTTTCACAATAAATACTATCTTACTTGAAGGCTTCTATACAGTAAAGTTATATCAGTACTTGGGTATGGTGTACTTATAATTAATGCAAATACAGGGAAAACATACCGATGTTTCTTAAACTGCATTTGTTTTATGTTAATGCAAAGAATAATTTGGTGTGCCACATGCATCAAGGACTGATAAAGGCATGGCTGAATGTTACACAAAGGTGTCCACTCAGGGGTTATCAGTTTGGGCAGTTGTTAAGCAGGAGCATTATCAAGTGTAACCAATGCATTAAAGAGGAGTTAAGGCTTATGGACTGTTAATAGGAAAAAGTTTAGGGGCTGAATCATGATGATACTATTTAGACTGAGACTTTCTAGGTATATTCAAAACTGCATACAAATAGAGTCTAGGTGAACGCTCCTGAGACCTGCTGAGCTCATCCAAACTTCGTCAACATGAAAGTTCTGCAAAATTAGCAACTTCAGACACATACTCAGTTGGAAAAATAAGATTTCTTGTGAGATCTGAAAGCATGGCTTATAAACATTTAAAAATCAAAGCTCTGGTCTAACTGAAGGTGATTGAAAAACCAGCATATTTTTACTTTTAAATATGTATATACAAATTTGAATAATATATAAAAATATAAAAAATATATATTTAAATATCTACTTCTTTCCTAAGCAGATCATAGTGGCAAAGTACATATGGTACGCACAGGAATGCAAAAGTAAAAAGTGGTGGATTTATATGAGGGGGAAGATTGAATAGAACTCAAGATTGCGAGAGGTTAAGCTGTTTGTTTTTTATTCTGTTGCATACAAAAAACCTTCTAACTGTGGTTTCTGTCACCAAAAGTGGAATTTCACTTTTATAAAACATCCTGCAAATTGCACTCACACATTTTACTGAAATCATGTTACTCATCCTGACGAGATCAATGAGGTATTAGCCACATAAATAACTAAAGGATTGAGAGCCTACATGCCTATTTACTGTAGCACCTCTTGTGTCTTTAAACCCACCGTGTTCTTGTACAGCAAGGGAAGTGGTTTCCTTATAACACATCATCCTTCTTTCGAGGAGACGCGTTACATGCATGCACACACTTGACTTGAAGGAACGAGTCCTTCTGGTGAAAGCAATCTAAGGTGTCCTGTTGTCACCACCAGAGTACTACTTCAGACTCCCAAGTACAGATGGTACCCCCCAAAAAAGCATGGCACAGCTGTCCCCTTACGGAGGACTGATGCCCCTTGCAACGGGTGCGGCTGGGCTGGGGACCATGCAGGGATGCCAGCCTTCCCGCTGGGGAGGAAGCTGCAGTGTCCATCCCGAGACTCCTCTGCCTGCCATGGCTCTGCCAGAAGTGCCATAGACCATGGTGAGGAGGAGACAGCCCTGCTGCATGTGCGAGTGCAGGCAGGCAAGGGACAGAGGGAGCAAGGAACCCACAGATTTGTCCTTCATCCCTGACTGCTCCATGGCTGAAAGATGTGAAAGCATCAAACCTAAAAGCATCAGCACAGTGCCTGACGTTTCAGATATACAAATCTGCAAAAAACTCTCTGATCAACTGCATACAGGGAGTCTTCAATCCTGGATGCCTCTCAAATGGGATAGTTTGTGGACACAGGATGGAGCACATCTGGCACATCAAGTCTTGCTTGCCCATTGTCTCTGGACATGCCTTCCCATGCCCCACTCCCTCTCTCCTTGCCTGCATCCTCCTTCAAAACACTGTGGGGCCACATTGCCACCTGACATTGCCTGACGCCCATCCAAAGCCAGATGGTCCCTTCAACTCACCAGGCTTCTTTGGGGGGCTGCCCCAGCTGAGGAGCAAAGCCATCCGGGACAGCCAGCAGAGCCTTCCCAAAACCCACACGTGAGTCCTGTTGGACAGCTGCTGGTTGTAGTTCAGCATCACGGTCAACATGATTTCTCACCGGTAAATGGTGATTTTTAGAACTTGAAATTTTTTCATGTGAAAATGGCAGTTTTGACAAAGGCCTTTCATTCTGTGATGGAGATAATCAAAATGAAAATCTCATCTTGAATCAAAATGAAAAGAAATGGAAAACTGAAACAGTTACACTTTCTGTTTTGACATTTCCCATTCAAAACTCCTCAGAATCCTTTCCCTGCTGTTTGAAAATGTTCCTTTTCTGATTTTTTTTTAATTTGTTTCGCTGCGGGAAAAGAATTTGGAAATGCTGACATTTCTTGCATGAGATATTTCAAGCTTTATCTAGAGAAGTTGTGCCTACAAGTACACTGAATTCCTTGCACCCCACCCCACAAGTATTTTAGAAGACTTGTTGGAAAATATCAAATTTAAATAATAACCTTCCAATATTAAAAGCAGAGTTAATCGGTTATATTTTTCTCTTTGAATCCAAATTCTTTTCTGGGATTTCAAATGTTAAAAGGTAACCAGATTTACAACCAATTTCACAGCAAAAATTCTTCCTCAGAAAATGATAGACCAGCTGATGCAACTGGCAAAATTCACACTTTTAATTAAAATGATTAAACACAAGAGACCCCATTGCCTGTTTTATGTATAAAACAACAACAAAGTAGGGATTTATGAAAGAAATATCATGTTTCTGTGTATCTTAAAGGAAAATATGATAACTGAATTTAAATTGAGGATTTTTTATGTGAGGTGTTGATACTCTTCTTTTCTGGACTACTACTACAAATCTGAGACTATCCCAATGTTCAGATTTTATAACCATCAAAGGCAATCTGCTGTTACACATTTCTTCTACAAATCTATCTATGTATGTATACTGGAAGTCTGTGTTACTTTGAATGATATTCCAGTAGTACCTATAACATGAAATGAGTATTTTCCTCAATGGTCGAAGGTATTCCTATTGCAAAACAAGTCTCCTTTGAAATATTACATATTTGTACTGTGCTCTTTTACAGTAAGTGTTACCCAACAAAGATACGTCACGTATAATGCAGAATGGCTCTCGAAAGAGTAAACAGTTTTCACAAGGAGATCAAGAGCAATATACACTTTTGGTAATATTAAATGTGTTTCCAGTTCATTTTATACTCAGGTTCCCTGCAAAAAAATAATACCATGTTCGGTCTATACATCTTCCTCTTAATAAGCTCAGTATAGACGCCTTATTCTTTTCCTGGGAAGCAATGCTCTTTACCAGAATTATTTGTAAATGCAGTTAAATTAACATCTTCAACTGCTTTTACTCCACAATCATGAAAATAACTACATCCAGAATCATTTCACTTTAAAAGTCATTTTAGTCTAAAGTTTGGCAAAAAAATAAACTGAAATGCTTAGAAATTTACATTTTTGTCACTCCATAAATCAAAACTTACTTTACATATTAGAACAATTTTTGTGAGAATTTTGGATCTGAGCTGATAACCTTTTGCCAAGTTTTAACGAAATGCAAATTGAAACATCTGAGATATTAAACAGACAATCGAGGTTTATGGTTACATCATAAGACTATTGCCCAGTAACACTGCATACTATGGCCCCAATTCTAAAACACTCACAGGCTTTATGTATGCAAGCAACCCTTGTGAACACAAATATAAGTGCTAATACAACCTCATGGCATCGAGAACACAATGTTGTATCAGCAATTGACATGCAAACTGTTTTGCTAAGGGAACATTCCTCCAAAAGATGTAGGAGGGTGTATGTGTTGAAAAGGGCAGCAAACGATGGCAGAAACTTAATTATAGTACCACTAATGGCAGGGGGAGAATACAGCATTGAAGACAGGCAGTAGTGTTAGCTCAGAGCAGCCAGAGAGTGCACAGGCCCAGCTCCCTGGCTTGTGCAAGCTGGAATAGGTCCACTGGAGTCAGGCTACATGAATTTTTACCAGATCAGGATCTGACCCATATCTGTAGTGGCTGTATAAAGGAAAAAAGCCCACTGTCTGACAAAGAATGAAGATTAGGTACCCTCCCTGCAGGTCACCAAGGAGCATCCTGGCAGTAATGTCTTCTCCCTCAGAAGCCTATGCTGTAGATGCACACCATAATGCAGACCTTATGTAGTGCTGAGGGAAGTGTTAATTAATATCTTTAATTGTTACATACTACAACAAGATAAGAGTAAGTGGCTTGCTAGATGTAAAATCTTTCCAGACACTGCTCGTAGACTCAATTACAGCCATTTCCCACTCCTATATCTCACAGCGAAAATACTGATGTGTTCCTACATGGTCTGGGACTCGCTTTCACAATAGCTTCAGGGAAGAGCAAAGCATGCAAACCTTAATGCATTTATGGCTCATATTAATTCATCTCTGGCCTTCGTGTAAACTACAGACAAATTTCTAACAATGGAGGAATAGTTATTTTAAGTGGGCCAGTGTCAATAATTAAGGGTATACAATACTCAAATAGTAAGAGAGGTCAGATTTGAAGAGAAGTTATTCACCTAGTGCTCAGAGATACGCTGATACCAAACCCAGATCCTTGGAGGGAATGACTGACATGGGGCCGTTGGGTGAGGCTTGTATCAGTTTCATAAACAGAGTAAGAATCCTTTTCCCTTGGTGTTCAAAGCAGAGGAGGCAACAGCAAGTACTCAGGGGGGTCCATAGCATATTTACAGGAGGGGCACCAAGTGCTAAAAAAATAGATGTGCCGCAGACAGTTCACTGTGAGGTTACTAACCAGCGGATGCCCCTGAAGTCTTGTTGTTCAGCTTTTCTAACCAAATAAATTGAGACTAAATTGTAGGCTAAGCTTTTCTCTGGTAGAAAAATGTTCCCACTCAAATTTCACGGTTCTAATTACAGAAGCTAGAAATAAAAATACTTTCATTCAAATAACCAGCATTCAAAATGCTTTCAGCTGGACTTTACCTCCCAAAAGAAGCAAAGGCACATCAAGGATGTTTGGTATTACCATTTTTACTGGTGTTATGGGCCAGGACCCCATAGGTGCTGTCCTACCACAAAACGAAGATGATTATCCCTACTTCAAATCATGATCTTTTATAACAACAGTTTATAGCCTTTATTTAATCATCTCATTTTTAGCAAGTATTGGGCCAAATTGTGCTTTTACTCCCTGGAGGAGGGGTGGGGGTAAAATATACAGAACAGCTGTGGCCACCCAGTAGTTCAGCAAGGCACTCTGACAGCAGCAATGGCAGACACAAGCAGAAAACATCTTTAAAGAGCCCTCAATTCTTCAGCAAAGCCATAATTATATTCTGAACATTTTTCCCATAATCATTTTCATCCAAAAATTTGCCAAAAGAATTCATCGTGAAAGGCATAGAAATCTACATCTTTGACACTCCATAAATCAAAAGCTTATTTTACATAGCAGAACAAAATTTCTGTATATTTTACCTCAACCATACTGTCTTTTAGCATTACCTGCTGCATTTCCAGACTTGAGTATTTTTGCATACTTTTCCACTGCTCCTCCTCAGATGTTTTTAACATTCACGATCCTCTTAATTAAAACATATAATTTCTCAAAATCTACTTCCTTGAAGCACGGTGTGGCCCTAGAACTGAACTAGCTCAGTTTCTGCTATGATGATGTAGGGCAACTCAGGATATTCACCCACCACTTCTCATCCCTCCTGGTTCCCATCGAGCTATTCCCCACAGGTTACCAATATACTCCCTTCTCAAGCCAAAGATGCAGTAAACCTTTACAAACACACCCAAGCTGCAAGGGAGTGCAGACCTGACTTCCAGCACAGCCACTTCATCCTAGAGGGCAGAAAGGTTTCCCCTTGGGAGGACTCCTTTAGGAGCATCCATTCCAAGAAGGGGGGTGAGCAAGCCCTCAAGTTGCATTAGTATCTAAAGAATGTTTACTCTTCAGTTTCAACTCCATTGGGGGTTTTTTTTGTTTTAAATCAGAATGAGTCAACTTCTTATTTAGGAAACTGGATCATATAGTCAAACCACAACCAAAACAACAAACAAAAATACAAGTAAATCTGAGAATAATAGTGACTTTCTGACATGATTGAGCTGGGTTTGATTTGTGTTATTTATCAAGAGTTAAGAAATCTTGTTTCCCTTCACCAGTCCCCTGAACCATTAACATTCACATTGCACCACATTCTTATAAGATTATGGGAATTTTCAAATCCAAAGCTATCTGCAGCTGAGCATATTTAGTTGCACTTTACAGTTCTATTTTAAAATAATACCACTACATCTGATACCCCATAGTTGTCTGTGACAAATGTAATATGCAAACATCTTCCATTGCATAAATGGCATAGGAATGGCAATAACAATACACTGAACGTCTAACTCCCATTGTCTGGAGAGCAGCCTTAGTGTTGCTGAGTTAATGAGTGAAATGAGCATTGTGGTCTGTCACATAAATAATGGTTTCCATTACAAAAAAAACCTGTGCCACCACACCCCAGCCATCTCAAAAAGCGAAGCTGTAGAGGCTTCCCACAGACAAATACATAAACCAATGGTGAATTTCTCCCCTTTCCTCCTCTCTGAGGCAGCTAGTCTAGTGGCCTCTTTCTTTTTATAACCTATTTTTGTGACAAAATACAGCTAAAACATTGTGTGGTTTTTCTGTGAACAGGAGTCGTAGACCAGACTCTTCCCTGATGGGAAGGTCATCCACCAAAGATGCTGAGTGGCAACTCAAGCCATTCTCATGAGAGATATAAAGCTCTGTCTCTGCATCTTTTTACACACAGAAAGCAGCAAGGCCTTAGTCCTCTCTGCCTAGTCCTGAGCTCTGCTGTCACAGCCTTGATAGAAATGAGGTGTACGTGTGCAGAAGGGCATGCAGATCACACCAACAAATGCTTGAATGCAGTTCCATGCAGCCATAGTGCTGTTGCCAGAGGCATACTAAGGATAGCTTTCTTGCAGGTTTTGGAAAGGAAACAAAGCATACACAACCAAGCTACGAGCTATGATAACAGCAGTCAGATGGATAATAAAAAAGGCTAAGCGTTTCACAACTCTGCTAAATATGAGCACACAGCCTTTCTACGGGCACTGAAACCAAGGTGGAGAAGAAAAGGGAGAGCTGACCAAACTAACCTGGGAATTCAGCCTCACATGAAACCAGGCTCCCAAATTACCGTACAATGATCTGTTCTCCTATGCCACAAGCACAGAATTAGATGTTTCTTTACCCCCAAATCCTAAGAAAGTGTGAAAATTACACTGACAGTCTTTGGGGAAAACTATCAGCAATCCATCAGGGGCTTTCTGCCTGACATTTGACAGGATGCACAATCAACCACAGAGTGTTTTATAAGCATGCAGGGGATAGCCTACGAAATCATCAATAGCTTCAGTTGTTTATCTCAGCTTTTGTCAATTTTCTGTAGTTTCCTGGTGTGTTTTTTGTCATTCAGGATCCACAAAACAATTTAAAGAGAGTCAGTTGTTCTGATCCCACTGAAACCAAAGAGCAGGCAGGTACTCAAATGCCTTGAGCACAACAGAAGGTATGAGACTTGCTGCCTGCAGCTGCTCACAACAACTGCAGCCTGAATGATGTTGACTGTGGGCAGTCCTACTCTGCTACAGTCACAGTGTCCATCTCAAACCAGGATGAACTGACACAGAACCTGAGTCACTGCTTTCATTCCATAACAAATATATGCCTTTTTGTTTTGCTGCCACCAGTGAGTTCTGGGTTTACAGAAGGTTCAAATGAAAATCAAGTAATCCATGCCATCAAAAGAGGAAAGGTTCAAGCAATTGAAAGTGGCAATTTAGATTATGAATAGAAGAAGTAACTTTTACTTAACAGGAAACTCCCCATTTTATCATGATGTTCCAGAACTATTTTTGGAGCACCTGGAATTAATAGCCCTTGTTTAAACTGCAGTAGCAGTTCTAGGAGCTTCAGCTGTAAGTCAAGACACAGGTCAGTTTGCTGGTGTCTGTACCAGGAAACATTGCAAAGGCTTGTCCTTGCTTCAGTCTGTTTATAGTGTAAATCTTTAGTGAAAGACACAAACAAACCCAGAAAAAGGGAGCACAGAAAATGATGAGTGAAGATTGGTGTGTACAGTGCTGAGCTGTTCTCTTTCTTTCTTTTCATCGACGGAAACATCTGGAGCTTTTTAAATGTTATTTTCTTTTTAGCTGTACAGCATACTGATCTGCAGGGTAGGATTCACTTTGTGCACATAGTTAGCTGGAGCAGTGTGATAAAGATTGTTTGAAAAGTCTTAGACATGCAGACTCCGTCAAAGCTGGCCTCCGTCTCAAAGCAAAAAGTAAGTGCTGGGTCTTTTTTAAGGTGAAATTATTTAGCACACAAGTTATTTGAAAAAATCCTTCACTCTGAAAAATTATTTTGTGACCCTGACAGTAGACCTGAGAACAGAAACATCAGATTCTCCAAAGAGAGAGATGGACTTCTGTCCAATTTAAAGGCAAGCTTCTTTAATAAAGGACAATATTTAAAATTTTAAATACGGGGCTTATCTACTTAAGAAAAAGTGTGTCATTTCTAGGTACTGTGTGTGCCATATATTCCTTTCTGTAATGCACATCTAAAAACCTCAAGATTTTAGATAAACATTCCTAGAAAAGATTTGAAGCAGATAAAAGGTACCCAAACAGCAAAAATAAAATCATCTTTGTTTTGAAATGGTGTGTTTTCCTTTGCCCCATCTTCAATTTCTGTAGCTGTTTTTTGAGGCAGACTGGAGTATTAGACTCAGCAATAAGGTCTTTAAGATCCGTTATAGAGCCACAATGCATGTCCAGAAGTTCTTTAGATATGACTCGCCTGTAGCCACTCTGTGACTCCAGCTGTGGTGACATGACAGAAATTACACTATTCTACACCAACAGTGAAAAACCTCAAACAACCGTCATATTACTGCCAAAATCACAGCTAGGGTGGCATCTATGTGACTTGACTGCTGCGTAAAAATGCAGCATTTTCTTAGGCAGTGGCAAACCTGTTAAAGGGTAGTGCAGACACCTTGAAAAGATGGGAATTACTTTGCATTCACCAAGTCCTATCCCATGGGTATGATTAGGTGGCATGATGAGTCAAGCTCTGAATACAGGTTATAAAATCATGCTGACTATGAGTCATTAGCTCTTCACTTTATTTCTGGGCACATTTAATCACTTCTTTTGCCTGTGCACCCATTTCCTGCTTTGATATGTCTTGGCTGCACACCTCTGGGCTGAGACACTTTTAGTATGCCTTGGCATTGCACTGAAATTATTTTCAAGTATTTCAATTGGCTCATACTAAAAAAAAAGATCAGTAGAAAAGATGCAGACTTGTTTAACACTGACTTATGCTGATCAGAAATGGATTTGTTCCTCCTAACTTCATCCTCCATGACTCTCCGAAAAGTCTCCACCTGAACTCCAGTCTCCACCCGACACAGGCCATAGGACAGTATCTTCATTTCATCAAGCACACCACCAATGCCAACACAATATTTTCAGTTGGGTTTAAAACACGCAACATGTTTTTCTGGTATGAAGTCTGCTTCCACTGATGACTAACAGATTATCAGAAACTGATAAATATATGGAAACATGGAGAAGACAAATCACTCAAGGAAACTAATGGCTCAGTGTTTCTTCCAAACCAAGAACTGGAGGTGGGAAGAGTACAAGACAAGTCAAATAGGTGGCAGAGTCCAAGGAGGCAAAGCAGCAACAATATGTTGGCACACAAAGCATAGCCAAACCAGGAACTCCTCACCATGGGATGCTGTGAAAATTAGAAGCTAAATGGGTTCAGAAAGGGATTGGACAATTCTGTTGACTTGCAAGACCCTCTTCATTCATGAAATCTCTGAGACGCTCCATTTTTAGCAAGAGGAATATTAGGAGGGAAGAGAAGATTTACTGTCATTAAATCCAGCCTGATACACATCTCCAAATGGGAACTTTCTGGGTGTCACGATTTACATTTGAAGGGTCTCACAGGGCTGGAGGTTTCTCTGACCCTACATAATGAGTAGCAGCCCCCTTCTCCCAGCCTGCTGTTCTGAAAGTCTGTATGGGCTCCATTATCAGGAAACATGGAGACCTCATGCTTTCAACAGCCCCTGCAGTCGAATTTTTCTCCTCTCTCCTTCCCATTTGTCGCTCACCCTTGGGATCCTCAGTCTCCTTCACCCCATGTGCTGTGCCACACATGCCAGTTCCCTTTTTCTTGCTCCCAGCCTCTTGGCATCAGAGCAATGCTCCTCCCTTCCCTTGCCTTTCCACCATCCTGTCCTCAGTTCAGGAGGATTCAGAAACAACGATAATTTTCAAATGGAGCTTGGTACAAAACAATAAACTGGTACTTCAGAGGAATGCCTCACTTGATGGCCATTACTCCAGGAAATGGGAGACTTGCTGTGGCAAGCAGGTGGGGTAAAAAAGTGATAGTGAGGTATCATGGTGAGGAGGACAGGTTTTCTTCATGGTATCTTTCTGAAGCTTGCAGGTCTGGTAGCAGTCCTTG
Source organism: Calyptomena viridis (assembly GCA_013390005.1). Classification (NCBI taxonomy): domain Eukaryota; kingdom Metazoa; phylum Chordata; class Aves; order Passeriformes; family Eurylaimidae; genus Calyptomena; species Calyptomena viridis. Next base: position 191,318 of record WEIV01017547.1, on the reverse strand, counting down.
CCTGGGATTAGAGCTTAGCATTCTGACAAAAATTCCGACAATTCAGGGCTCTACTCACCATATCCACCTCAGCTAATGCCGGTGTTTCTGCTGGTAACACACAGCCCGACCTTAAACGTGTTCCACCACACATTGACCTTCTTGTTGCAAAGCCCATTCAGTAGCTTTTTCTAGATGCTATACCTTTCTGAATGCCTTTCCATTACCTGAGAAGTACAACATACTAGTTAGATATTTCAGATTCACCTCATAAAACTGCTAGTGTTGCCAGTATAGTATTTTTCTCTGATCCTAGGATCTAGGTAATACAGACTGCAGAATTCTGTGGTTTGTTTGTGGGCATGGAAGTTAATTTTAATGCCAGTTTTTATACCTGAGATACTGTAAATTAGTATCTTCAACTTATATTGCCCATCGTAAACTTTTTTAACCTGTGAGTCATTTTCAAAATAATAAACGTAACTATTCCATAAAAATATCTCAACACAGAAGAGCCAGAAAAGTGAAGGACATGAACAGATGGCACATCAATCTTCTGCATTTATACAATTTGTTTTTTAATGCAAATAGTGTGGGTTGCCTGCTCTTGCCTTGGATATTGTTCCAAAGACGAGCACATTTTCTTATCTTTCTGGATCAATGTGACATTTGCAGTTATCATAAAGTGGGAGCCCATTTAATGATGTTAATGCTTCCTTAATGTAAAAATAAAATCACCTCCTTTATAAAAGCAAACAGATTAAAAGTCCCAAAGAGACCATTGAAATCTGTGACATTTGCAGTTACTGGTGGCTAGATGGCTTGATTATACACAGGTAAAAAATATCTTAAAAGCATTGCTTATGCTTATTAATCAGAACATTTAATAGGAATGCTGGAGACTCCCCAGCTACAATCAGTTTTAAAAATGTATTAATAAAAAGATGGAGGCAACATTTCATGCAGCCTGTTTAGATAGTTCAAAAAAACCAAAAACTGCAAACAACCAAACTTATGGCCTTATGGCAGCCTGGTAAATCTTCAGACCCCAGATGTAATATGTGGTCTGCATTTTTATTTGCACATATTGGAAAGTAACTCTGCCAGCAGTCCCTGATTCATGCCTGTACCATTCTCTCCACGGTGCCACCGAGCAAGTGGCACATCACTAATATTTCTGTCCTTGCCCCTAAGGAAAATTTAAGTCTTTAATTTTTGTACAGGCTTTTGGAGGGGAAAAAACACCACCACACAAAACACCATTAATTGAAACAACCTTGTCTTCTGTTCTAAATTCTTACAAAAAAAGAAATTAAAAATTATTGAAATATGTCACTTGAAACTAATCTAAGTACAATACATCCTACAAGTCTTGGACTCTCAGAAGTAAGCTGGGGCTACATCTCTTTAGTTCTAACTGGAAAGAAGTAAGTAAATGTTATGAAGAATATGATGTATTTTTCATTAAAAACTATTTTAGGAAAAAATTAGGTTTTTAAATAACCCAACATTTTTGAACTTGTGATTGTTTGAAAGTAAAAATGTGCTGATGGCTTCTATGGAAACATAATTTTGAGGAAAAAACCCCAAACCTAAATGACCCCTTGGAACTCCGCACAGATTTTGCTCAGGAAAAATGCCACCACTTGCTCAGTGAAAACAAGAAAGCTTTGCGTGCCCTGGGAAGGCAGCAGCAATCACTCCAACAGCTCCATCAGGCTGGAGGCAGCCACTGCAGCCAGCTGACCCCCAGCACAGTCTGTGACAGATGAACTCTGAGCATTACCTTTCTTAAGATTTTACAGTGAAGAATGGTTGGATGCTATAATCAGGACAGGATGGAGGAAATAATCATTGAATAAGTAAGTGGGCAATTCTGGCACTCCACTGTGCATGCTGCTCCCTATCACCTCTCAGGCTTCCTTGCAGACCTGCAGCTTCTTGTAACCACCCCCTTCCCTTTGCTGCCCAAAATCCTGCCCAAAAGAGCCCAGCTGCAGGGGCACGGGAACAAATCGCAGATGCGGCCGCTGCTTGCCCAGTTGCACACACAGGGTAGATCCTCACAGCCACTCCCTGTACAGAACCTGCAAAGCAGGTTAAAGGAAGAGCCAAGGTGGTAGAAAGCCAAATTTACTGTACATTTCTCAGATAAACATTTTTTTTATTACTGTTTTAGAGATGCTGCCCTCAGACACAGACACACAACGGGGGGTTGGTTGTCATGGGGAACAAACCCCCTTTGAAACACCCTGCTAACTAGAAAAGATATTGAAAAAATTGCCTTTTAATTCCCTGTCCTTCTCCTTCTGAATGAGCTGTTAAAAGACCAAGAAAAACTGTTATAGCGATACCATAAAAAGAAAAAAGCCCAAAAAAACAAAGAGCTCTCAGCTCCAGGCATGTCCGAGGGGCTGGCAGGGAGAGACAGCGCCCACATGGGAAAGTTCTGTCACCCCATCTGAGATATCACTTAGTGGTGGCAGCTCTCCAGAGGCAGAACGGGTCCCACCTGTTTGCAATGTGTTTAGCTATTAATATTTATATAGTAGTTCAAGTGGGTATAAAAAAAAAAAAAGGATGAAATTCATCAAATTTTATGTCATCTCTTGGTGGTGTAAAATATAAAAAGTTGCAGCAGGGGAAGAGGGGAATGGCTTGTTTTCTTGCCTTTTTGCAGAGCAGAATGTCTTTGCTCTCAAACTGTCTCAGTGCGAAGCATTTGGCAGTCACCTCGATGTGATCCACCTTGACATCCAGGTTAAATACCATGGCCATGGCCTGGCCCTAGAATCACAAGGCTTTGAGTAGCACCACACAAATAACACACTTATCAGCTCTGTGGTTCACCTTACAGCATCAAAAAAAAAAAAAAGAAGGGCAAAAAAGATTCACATTGATGTAGCAGTACTTTTCTTAAGCTTCATTTAATGTGCCGAAACAAGCCCCACAAAAGATACAAAAGATTTAATTTTTAATTTTTCTAAGGTACTTATGGGTTCCTGTTGGGGTGAGCAACGTCTGAGGGAAGGCCATCTTCCTGTGCCAAGGTGAAGAAACATCCAAGGGGATGTTTCTTAACTAAGAAAATAGGGGTATCCCAGATGAATTGCTGACACTCAGTCCTTTGGGACTTGTTCTGCTTTCCATAAAATACTTCAATATTCATTGAAACAAGAGACAGGAGAGTGACTGACATGAGAATGACTGACCACCCAGTAATAACTTTGCCATCATCACTGGTATGTATTGAGGTGAAAGTAAATATTATATATCAAAAGAATAATTTCAGCATGGGAAAGATGGAAACATCCATCCTAGGAGTCCCGTAACACAGAGCATGGAACACTCTTGAGGCAAGCAAGGCTGAGGATGCTGCTCCAATAATTTAAGTGTTGCACATTCAACATTAATCTGCCTGACATAATTAAGATTTAAGTCACAGAAAATGAAAGGGTTTTACTTGGAAAAAACTAAAATCCATTAATGCCAAAATGAACCCTTGTATTTGGGTGGTGGCCCAAGTATTCACATTTTCTTTGCACAAATGGGAAGGTTGCCTCTCCCTGAGGTGTGTCCCCCTAAACAAGGAGGAAGCAAGAGAAACAGGCATCCAAACTGGATTTTCTGTTCGATCTTGTGGACATTATCCCATCATTTTTTAAAACTATCCATTCAGGAAATTCAAGTGAAATCTGTGAGCAATTTTGGGCTGCCTGAAATGTCTTTTGTGAATTAAGTACTTGCCAAAGAAAGAGCAGAAATTGCCCAGCATCTGCACTGAATATGAACAGCATCCAAGAGCCTCCTGAACAGTAGTGATGGTGACGGGATCTGCTGTGACCACCAAGGGGAGGACGTGCACCAAACCAGCAATGAAGGGAAGGGAAAAAAAGCTTCCTTTTCCAGGTGCTGAGAGTGTTTTGGTCAGAAGTGTTTCCACACCTTCCCACCCCTTCTCCTTCTTGCCCCCATGATGGTTGCCAAGACACCATGAGTTAAAATAATTTGGATGAAGCAGCTGGGAAAAGCTCAGGACAGGTGACAGAGGCTGGGCTGCTCTCCTTCCACCAGATATTTTTCACACACCTGATACAGAATGAAGAGGAGAATAGTTTCCTTCTCCTTGTCCACGCTCATCCATAGCTTCCTGTAAGCTGATCTGATTTCCACACCTCGCTCACCTACCCCAGCCAGTGCCTCAGACCAACCCCGCAGGAGGACTGTGTGTAAGCGTTGGATCTTAGTGCCAGGCAGAGGTAGGACCAAATCAGTCCCTGTTACACTTCTCTCTTCCCTCTCACTCACAAATGTACAATACCCAAACCCACATAGCCTCTTTTGCAGTATCACAGAGTCCAGAGGGGAAAAATAAGCTGAAGAAAGATTAGAAAGGAGAAAATCATAAATCAGAATTACATACAGCAATTGTGAAATGTTTAGGTCTAACCATGCCCGGAAACCTTGTCAAGGCAACTTAAACTAGCATTTATTTTGCTTACCTAGCTCAAGTAACTAACAAGTCACAGGTGAAAAAGTCACCAGAGCCCTGAATCATGATTTTTAGCTCAACTGTCTCTAGCAGGTACTGCTAGTTTCCATTTAATCTTAATCCAGTCTCTCAAAGAACTTTCATTCCCATCACCCTAATCAAAGCCTCATGTGCCATCATAAATATTCAGCATTAGATTTCATGAAATCTCTATAAAGTTCGGTACACTCTTGTAGTAAATTCATTTTAATAAGCACTTGTCTCCACCACGCAGACTCATTCTATTACAGGCATTTTGAAACCCGACTTCCTTCCTTTCAGAAATAAAATCAAATACTTTCTTCTGCCTTCAGCTTCTATCCACTTAAGCACTTTCAGAGTGTGAAGCACCTTGCTCTGGAAGCAGGGAGGGTGGGGGCATACAGATGAGCTAATCTGCCATTGTAGTGTTGCATCAATCAATATGCAATGTGCAGAAGATCTGAGAAATAGGATTAGTCTGCATGGAAATCCACTAGCAAGTTAGCCAGCACGGCGACTGGACTACTGAAGGAAACCTTTTATCTGCCTTGTCCAACCATGAGCTCCAAATTCACCTGAACTTTGGTTTATACAAAGAAAGAGTAATTTAACTTTCTCTTTACTTCATAAGTATATCTGAATGAAGATGCAAAAAACTGAAAGGCTCATCTCTACAGGCTTTTGACTTAATCCAAGAGTAAAAAACTGGGAGAGGCACAGGAAGCATATTTCCTTTTAATGATCCCACCCAGATTTTGGGGGTCTGTGTGAGCACAGCATTGTTAGCAGATTTTTGGTTACATTGATTCTTCTTAACAATTCTGCTAAAGATGCTCTCTGGGTATGCAGTCTTCAACAGAAGTTTACTGCAAAGAAATAGGCAAGTTTAAGAGATGCAACCCCACGAAAGCACAGATTCCAGCCATTCCGCGTTACAGTCACTGTGTTTACAGACTCTAACCAACTTGGATAGACAAACGAGGAAGGGACTGGCTTGCTCCTTTACAAATGCACCTTAGTTGATTTTGTCAGCACAAAGATCTACAGGAGACCAAGGTAGATACCATCCCTGCTCCTTCCCATGCTTAAAGATGAGTGGCATGTCTGAAAGGATAATGGGAGCCTAAGGAAGTCTCCAAACTGCAGGGAAGGCAGCAGTCTCATTCCTTTCTCCTTACTACATGCACTCAAGCTTAGGGGACCAAGTATGTTTCTTTGGCTTTGACCCTAAAGGGGAAAAAATCCCTAATTTTGTGGTTTACACATATTAATTAATAGCTTTTCATATCTTCAGGTTTTAGTTTTTGTGTCCAGGTATCCTTTACAATTTTGACTTTGGATCAAGTCTAGAGCAAAAGGACCCATTTCTGGCACATGGATGACAAAATTCCTCTCTGGATCTGTCAGGACAGCTTGACTGAGAACACACTCTGGCCAGTGGAGATCTGAGTGCCACATTGATTTACGCCAGCTCTAAAGTACAAACCTCTTGCTGAACCAAATGCAAACAAAGATTTCACATGCCTTCTCATGCCTTATTACTTGTCCCTGTCAGAGAGATCAAGGAGACTGAATACTGTTGACATGTTTATCAGAGAAAAAGAATAAGCTTTATTTTACCTCCATGGGCAGCTCTCATTCTTCATGAGACACTTTTATACTGATCTGAAATAATTTTTCATGAGACAAAAAAGAAAGAAGTCATGGTCATCATAGCAGAGAACAGACATAAGGAAAGCTGACTATATGAGACATATTTTTAATGCTCATACTAATTTTCAGTTAAAATAGTCCTCTCCATTCCAAACATATAGAATTGCATGGGAAAATATCTCAGTAAGGAGCATCAGATTCAAACTACTAGACCATATCTCTGTCCACCTTAAATTCTTGGAAAATCAGGTCTGAATGTGGATTTATTATTAAAAAAACACCAAAACACTCTGAGCTTTTCATAAAGCAGAAAATGGGAAAAGAATATATCCAAAACCAGAGGTCAAAGACACAAGAATGCAAAAGTGATACTGTAGGTCAAATCAAGGTCTATCTAGTTTGTGACTTCATTTTCAAGAGGAACTGGTAGTGGATACCAAGCCAAGATAGCATGATTTCTGTTTACGGAACATGAGAATTCTTCAGAATGAACAAGAAGAGGATTCACATTGTATTGCTGCCTGGCCACTGAGACACCATCAATTCTAACTCATGCCAGCAAAATGCCAAACCAGCCAATTTGTCACAATATTTTTTTTTACCAAACTAATCACAGTTCTAGGGAATCAAAAAATTGGATAAATGGAAGGAACCATTTCTCCATTGCAACCCTCCAAGAAGACTACAGTATGCACATCTGACACACAAACAGAAAAGCCCGGGTCCTTTCCCATTGTGCCATCCACTCTACTACCTTGCAAGAGTGTCCTGCCAGCACAAACTGCATGTCTCCTCTCACCTCCCCCCAGAGGACACAAAGAGGAGCAGGGCCAAGGGGAGGGAGTAGGACAATGGGCTTGGAAAATCTCTGCTTCTCAGAGACAAGGGCACCTGTAACCTCAGTAAGACAGTGATGATGCCTGTTCCTCTGGGCTGATGCAGGCACTTCAGCAGCCATGCCAGGAGGCACTCAGCGCCTGTTTGGCTTGCCTCCTCTGTCTGCTCTGTGGTGCAGAAGAGACACCATTAAACAGCCATATATACTACCATTTTAACGTGTTTAAATCAATTCCACCTCCATTCAGATAAGTGTTGAAACCCCCGTGTGGCTGGCAATTCCTAGAAGAGGACGGATCTTTTCCAGAAGCTAGGCTGAACTTAAAGTAGCTACAAAATAATACTATAGATTGTCTTTTTCTCTCTCACTTATCACAGCCCTAAGATTAGCATAAAAATGTGCTATCCTAACTAAGCAGTCTGTTAACTGATAAGCTATCAAAAAATCATCTGTTATTTTTATAGCTCAAAGGCAGATGCCATTTCAAGAACCAGAGTTGATTGAGTAGGATTTTTACTGCTTCGTAGATTTATCATTGTAAACTTGAGGTATTTTAAAACAGAATTATTCAAGTCTTGAAATATTACCTCAAGAGCAATCAAGCATTAGGATTTTTGCTGGTCTTAAGTTTTATCTAGGGTGAAATAATTTAATCTCATATCATAAGGAATTTGAGTTGTTTCTTAATGCATGCGCTAAAAAAAATCTTTTCTACATTACAGTCCAAACCAATGTAATTACTCAAAAGCATGGATGTCAAAGCTTCCCAGCTCCTCCTGCAGGGCCCCCTTCTGCACATTCTGTTCACATCCCCCTTCTCGAGAGCATATTTGGTGAGGACCTCAGACAGCCAGTTGCAATCAAGCTTACTGTATCAGGTTTAATGGTTTAATTGGCTTGGCACTGATGCAATGCCCTGCCAGTATCTGTCCGATTATCCTGCTGTGTGTTGTACAGACTCTCCATTGTAAAGCCGAAGCACACATGCCGCTGCAGGAAAGGAAAGACACAACCAGCATGCGTGGTGCACACAGTAAATCAAGTATGCTGAGTTTTTTCGATAATAGGCAGAATGGAACAGGGCCAACATGCAACTCAAAGAAAGAGAGAGGAAAACGTGGAATGATGCTAACCCCACGTTATGTGTGATGTGGCCGCTGTGTTGGGAAAGCACGTATCACTGTGGAGAAGCAACCAGCAACACCAGCGGATTGAAAAGCTGCAGTGAAGGGGCTTCTCCTTTTGGAATGAGAGACAGGTGCCAACAGGAATCAAAAGTCTGCAACCAATTATTGCAATTAATATTGAACTTTTGTTCAACATTGTTTTCATATCAAAGCATGGGCAGACTAGCTTTCCAGGGCAGCTCTTCCACATTTTATACCAGTCAAAACAATTAGACACACCTCCAAGCTGATGTCCTCTGAGAAAGAGGCATGACATTACCCCCAAAAGAGAAATAACAGGAGTGTCAAAACATGCGTATCACCCGTTTTCAGAGGAACTTGCCTCTGGAATACTTCAGCGCTTATGACAACACAAGCTTGCATAGTTGGCTGGGATGAACCTTCTTTCTCACTAGTTTTTACTCAGTTCAGAGTATTCCATACAAGAAGAATAAATCACTTCATTCAGAAAACAGACTGGGAGATTTTATTCTTTTTTAGCAAGAAATACTCAACCAGCCCATAGAGACAACAAAAAGCCATGAGGATACAGCCTGACAGACTAAGAATACTTTGTGTGTGTTGGTTCTGTGCAACCGACATTTCGAAATGCCTTATAATTGCACTTACCACCAGTTAATCCCAGCGCATGGTCTCTGATGCTCTGCACAGTGACATGTGGCTGGAGTACACTGCTGGGAGCCTACTGCAAGTTTCCTGGTTACTGCGAGGATTCCTGGTTCCACATGCTCTTGACTCCTCCTGCAGGCAACTGAGCTCCTCATTACACAGCAAATATGCACCTTTCCCAAAGCACATTATGCTTTACTCCATCACTCCCTTCAGGGATAGAAGGCCTGGCAAAAAGACTTAATGAGTACTAATTTATTTCTCTGAGTCCGTGGGGCACCCAATCTACAGTACCTTCCCTCAACTCATGTGCTGACCCTAAACATGTTATCCCAGGGGGATCCTGTAGTCTTTAGCAGACAGCGAGGGCAGCAAGGTAAGTGGCTTTTCCAGCTGACTGCTGCACAACGTGCTGAGCTTTCAGGTGTCTTGCTTCCCTCTGCACCACAGAGGGAAGGTCTTGTATATTTGAGAAATATCCATAGGTTTGGAAAGAGCCAAAAACACCCTGATATTCACTGTCTCCCAGGAAAAGATGCATTTTATCATGCAGATCCCTGACTGCATTTTTTTGCAGGCATAAGGTCACCCTGTCCTTGCTCCAGCCCAACCACCTGTTGGTATGATCACTGTCTCTTCCAGAAGTGTGCTAGATAAATTATGTTGGGACATGGCACCATGTACTTTGATATGTACTACCAAAGCTCTGAGTGAGCTACAGTGGCATCCTAGGGATTCATATGCCTCAAATAAATGAATTTTTAAAACCAAGCAGAGCAAAGCACTGGAGCAGATTAAAAGCTGTTGTGTCAAAGATGAAAAAGCATTAATGATCCAGGGACACCTCATTTTGTGCATGAATTTGCCCCATCAGTTTTTGGCAGCCACTTCCCTAACGGACCTCAGCTTTTGCCAGCTATCTCCCAGTGACACGGGCAGAGATGTTTTTCTTGCCCAATGTAGTTAAGTCATCAAACAGCTCTGTACTTACAAAGCCAACCTTTCCTGACCTTTCTGGCTAGACCAACTCCTGTTACATTAACCTCTGACCTCAATTCTCCTTAATAGCAATATTCCTGGGCACTGTGATTTCCCTCCCACCGTGTTGGCTCAGGGATATATTTACTATCTTGGCTTCAGAATTTATTTTTCAACAGAAGTGGCAGGGACCACCCTATTCCACCCCCTCCACATGCAGTACAAGTGAAGTAATTCTCAAGATATTATTTTACCCGAACAAATGTGCTTCAGAGTCTTCTTAGCTTTGTACGAAGCCCTGACTTCCTATCAAAATCAAACAGGGACCTGGTCAGATTTGAGATGGATATAAACAAGAAATGAGAACCCATAATTGGTGATGGAAATCAGATAAGCCCCTTTTAAATACAACCATTGATAGAGCAATGGGAACTCAAATTACCTTTGATTAAGTCTCTTAAGAAAATAAAGTGGAGGGGAGGGAAAGGAGAGTCTGGCTTAGTAAACCACCCTCGTGGATAAAATCACTGGGACAGGAGTGGAAGAAGATGGGTGTAGCTTGTCAAACTCCCCAGGGCTGGATGCAGCAGGGCTGGAGCCAAGGAGAAATTCCTCATCCACCATAGCCTTGTCAGTACTTATGACAAAGGGTCCCACAGAATGATCCACAATAGGCACTTCATTTCTGATGCTCTTGTTACTTCAGCCTCTGCAGCCAGAGACTGTGCAGAAGTTACGCCCAGGAAATCAGCTGAAAGCAGATGAGAACACAAAACACTGGCTTTCTGCAAGCTGTTTAACTATGGGGTTTGTCTCATTACTTCAACATTTAAGTAAAACAAATTATTTCAAAACTGGACTATGAGGACTGAGGAACTTGCTTGATGACCTCAGGGTAAATCATCTATGGATTTGGTTGTAAGCCTGCCCAGTGCACCTTTAAACAGGAGGAAAAAAGTTTTGTCTGGAGATCTGGCTGACCTCTTCTGCTAATCTGATTTTCTCATGATTTAATTATAGTTAACTGTAGTGATGAGGGACTTGTAGGTATTTTGTACAATTGGGAATGAAATTAAATTTTTGGATGTACATCAGACAGGGGAAAAAGAATGACTTCCAAAATTAAACTGAAATACGCAAGAAGAAGGAAGTTCCGCTGTACAAAACACTATTTTTCAGTAGCCCTTTTTCCATTTCACAGAATCTCAGAATATGGTGAGTTGGAAGGGACCCATAAGGATCATTGAGTCCAAACCCTAGCCCTGCACAGGACCATCCCCACAAGTCACACCATGTGCCTGAGAGTATCATCCAAATGCTTCTTGAACTCTGTCAGCCTTGGTGCTGTGACCACTTCCCTGGAGAGCCTCTTCCAGCACCCAACCACCCTCTGGGTAAAGAACCTTTTTCTAATATCCAACCTAAACCTTCCCTGACCCAACTTCAGGCCATTACCTTGGGTCCTGTCACTGGTCACCACAGAGAAGAGATCAGTGTCTGCCCTTCCCCTTCCCATCACGAAGAAGTTGTAACTGCAATGAGGTCTCCCCTCAGTCTCCTCCAGCTGAACAGACCAAGTGCCCTCAGCTGCTTCCCCTCAAGGCTCTTCACCATCTTCATTGCCCTCCTTTGGACACTCTCTAACAGCTTAATATCTTCCTTATACTGCGTTGCCCAAAACTGCCCCAATATTGTAGGTGAGGCTGCACCAGTGCAGAGCAGAGCAGGACAATCCCCTCCCTCGCCCAGCTGGTGACGCTTTGTCTGATGCCCCCCAGGACACAGTTGGCCTTTTTGGCTGCCAGGGCACTGCTCACTTATATTCAACTTGCCATCAATGAGGACTCCAGGTCCCTTTCTGTGGCACTGTTTTCCAGCATCTCATTCAGCAGTCTGGATGTACATCCAGGGTTGCCCCATCCCAGATGCAGAATCCAACACTTTCCCCTTGTTGAACTTCATATGGTTGGTGATTGCCCAGTGTTCTGATTTGCCCAGTGCTCTCTGAAAGGCCTCCCTGCCTTTGAGGAAGTCAACAGCTCCTTCCAGTTTTGTGTCATCTGCGAACTTGCTTAGTATCCCTTCCAGTCCTGTGTCCAAGTCATTTATGAAGATGTTGAAGAGCACAGGGCCCAAGACAAAGCCCTGTGGAACCCCACTAGTGACAGGTTACCACTCTGATGTCACTCCATTCACTATTACCCTCTGTGCTCAACCTGTGAGCCAGTTGCTCACCCACCACACGATGGGTTTATCCTGCTGTGTACTGGACACTTTGTCCAGAAGGATCCTGTGAGAAACAGGATTGAAAGCTTTACTGAAATCCAAAAGGATTACATCAACTGGCTAACCTTGATCAGCTAGGGGGGGTTACCTTGTCATAAAAGGAAATCAGGTTTGATAAGCAGGACTTTTCTCTCGTGAAGCTGTGCTGGCTGTGATTAATGACTGCATTGTCTTTCAGGTGTTTTGCGATGACATCAGCGGATCTTTGATGATTCTGGGATGAATCCCATCAGGCCCCATAGATTTGCAGGGATGCACCTGGAGCAGCATGTCCCACACAAGTTCAAGGTTGAAGGAGTTGATTATTCTTGCAATCATGGGCCTCCAGCTCAGGACGCTGACACCCCCTTGGTTCATCTGTGCTGAAGACAGAGGCAAAGAAAGCATTAAACAAGTCTGCCTTGTCTCTCTCCCTGTTTGTGAGGTGACCGTCCTCATCCTGTAGTGGGCCAATGGTATTTCTATACTGCCTATTGCCATTAATATATATGAAAAAACTCTTTTTGTTGTTCCCCAAATTTCTGACCAGCTTCAACTCCAGTTGAGCTTTGGCCACTTGAATTTTCTCCCCACAACAGCAAGCGGCATCTCTGAATTCTTCCTACGTCACTTGACCTTGCTTCCACTGGGCATACACCTTACTTTTTTTGCCTTATCTCCAGGAGTAGATTCCTTTCAGCCAAGCCAGCCTTCTACCTGGCCTACTTGAGTTGCGACATTTGGGAATTGCCTGCTTCTGTGCCCTTAGGAGGTGATGTTTGAAAAGTGACCAGCACTGATGGAACCCAGCACCTGCAAAAACATTTCACTAGGGGATCTTACTTAGTAATTCTCTGAGCAACCTGACGTTTGCTCTCCTCATGTCCAGAGCTGAGGTTTTGCTGGCACTTTTCCTCCTGTCAACAGAGATTTTAAACTCAATCACTTTGTGGTCTCTGTGACCCAGACAGTCACCAATCTCCATTACAGTCACAAGATCCACTGTGTTGACGAGCAGCAGATCAAAGAGGGCATCTTTCCAAGTTGGCTTCCTTAGGATGTGTTCCATAAAGTTATCATCCAGGTTTATCAGGAATTTTCTGGCCCAGGTTGTACCAGCTGTGTGATGCTCTCAGTTAATTTCTGGCAAGTTCAAGTCCCTCATAAGGACAAGTGCGGTTGACTTGGAAGTGTCCATTAGTTCCTCAAAAGAATAATTTGTCAGTGTCATCGTCCTGGCTGGGAGGTCTATAGTAGACTCCCACAATGACATCTGCATTATTTGTTTGCTCACTGATTCCTATCCAGAGGCTCCCAACTGTGCCATTGTCAGCTGTGAGCTCTATCCATTCTACCCCTTCTAGTACATACAGTGTCACCTGTCCACTTCTTCTGCACTGCCTCTCCTTCCTGAAGAGCCTGCAGGCATCCAACACTGGTACTCCAGTCACAGGTCTCATCCCACCAGGTTTCACTTATGCCAGTGATGTCATACCTCTGGGGCTGGGACAAACCTTTGAGTTCCTGACTTGCTCCCTTTTCCTGCCTCTCCCCGCCCCTGACACAGCTTTTTTGCATACTTCAGAAAGCTTCTCCTGATTCAAAAGCAAACCTCAAGCTCAAGATATAAATATACTTGGAATGAGGACAAGGAAAGACAAGGCAGATTCACTAATATCTCTCAGGAAGTGAGAAGCTCTGCCCAGCTGATGACCAGTTGATGCTGAGTCCTGGTCACAGTCCTGTCTGGGAGCTGCAGCCTGCACAGGACCACTGGCACAGGTGCTCAGCACCTTGCCCAGGAGAGCAGCAGCTCCCTGCCCCACACCAGCAAATGGGGATGGACTCACTCCTTAAAAATCCATTCCCAAAAGCAGTTTCAGGGTCCTGCTACTTCTGAGCCTGTGAAAATCTGTGGTTGCCATGAGACAATCACCACATATGTATCAACATCTCCACTCCCCACTGGACTGGGAAGGGCTTGAAAAGAAGTGTGTGTTGTACTTGCTGCCACACAGAACACAGCCAATGGCTCCTGCCAGACATCACAAGATTGAGCTGTGTGTATGAGGCCAAGTATTCTTACCTGAGGATGCGTGGGGCCACGTGCTACTCCTCCTCACAGGGTGAAGGGAGAGCAGCACATCCAAGGGAGATTACTGCTGCCCCAGGACAGGCAGGTACCACAGGGAGGCCACTGGTGTTGTGGCAGAAGGGAAAGGCTGAGCTCAAGCAGTAGGGCAGGAGCCATTGCCCCTCTGGGCAGTGCTAGGAGCTGCGCAGAGGAGGACCAGGCAGAGAAATGCTGGGCTTGGGTTTATTTTCATTTAGGGACACCAAACAACACTGGGTCTCCCTCGACCTAAGGACCTTATACTCACGTGCAGAAAAGCAGGCTCTCCCTGGAGCTTCTGGGGGCACCTGGCCACCCAAGGGAAAGCCACAGCAAGGGGCTGCCCGTGGCTGCTCCCTGAACCCAGGGAGCCTCAGCCGAGTGTCCCCACAACGGCTGGGTGGCAAGACAGCACACAGGCACAATTAAGGGGACACACACTGCGTTAGATGTCAAGAGCTGGTTTTCACACAGTACGCCTGGCTCTGAACACAGTCCAAAACCTTGTCCTCAATGCAACCGTGCTGAAGTCAAGGTCACCCCCCAGACTGTCACTGAGGCACCTCACCCAAACCACAGACCAGTTTGCTCCTGCACTCCTGAGTTTTAGATCAGGCAGCCGCAGCTCAGGACAGGTACAATTACTACACTACTATAATGCCTTCAGCTTAATTAGAGACCAAAACCTTATTTGCGGGTCAGTACTCCGTCAGGATAAATAAGCATTTTCACACAGTATTACATTTCTCTATTTCTTTTGGCTGATAACATTGGATACTGCCCAAGTCTGTCCCTAATGACCACAATAATCGTTCTTATCTGGACTCTAATCAATGTCATATGTAACCTTATCACGCACACCTCTTTGTAAACATGCAATATTTAAACAAGTGTAAGGTCATGAGGAACTCTAATATTTTGATCAAGTTTGTGAAACACAAACTACTAATTTTTTGAAGAATGCTTAAAATTAAAACTTCTGATTCTGGAAAACTGAATATTTGGTGGCTATTAGATTGAAATACATCTGCACACAAAACTGATCTTTATGATGACGGATGGGTCCCTCTGTGCAGATAAAACCTGGATTTAAAATATTTCTTTTAATTGTTATTGTCTTTGTGCTCAAGGACTGATTGTGGGGAAAATGCCATTCTCTGACCATAAAAATAAAAAGAAAATACAATAAAGCAGTAATTGGTCAATGATGATTGAACTAACGACTTTACACTGCCAGTCAAACACATATAATAATTGCTCTTTGGACTCTTTATGAAGGTACACCACTGTGTCATAAGACTAATCCAGCATTATAAATTCTTCATTTTATGTCAGTTTCCACCATTATCACATAAGCCTTATGATAAATTGCATACTTTATTAAAATTTCCTAATTTAGACAACATAATGCAAGATAAAAATCAAGGGTTTTCTGCACCAAAAGCAGGTCAGATGCAAGATGTCACCAAGATGGCAATTATTTTCCTTTATTTCAAAAGCTGAATGACAAAGCTTTGGAAGTGTTAGGTGCTAAGACAGAAGGCAGAGAGATCATATCAAGCTCCAAGAACCTGCAAAGGCAAGGGGAGGAGAGAGGGAGCTCACCTGCGGCTTCTGTCCAGCCCTCCACCAGCACAAAATCTGAATGCATCCATAGCCAGGTTCCCAGGATGTGGAACATGGACACACCATGGCTCAACCACCTCAGCTACTCCAAGTGTGATGTGTCAGTCCTCCCCCTTTGCTGTGGCAGCCGTGCTCTGAAACTTTGAAACCTGTAACTGCTCTCATGACAGCTGGCACTTCAGAGAGGAAGCAAGTAGGAGCACCTGATGACAGCCAAGGGCTTCAGGGCCCAAGTTTTCTTGATCCAGCTGTCACATGCTGCGGTAGCAGATTGCTGAGCTGTCCAACTTCATCCACTCCGAGGCAGAGCAGAGGGTAGCTTTGTGGAACAAACAATAGGGAGTGTTTCCAGGTACCTGTTGGTGTCGTAGTTGTGCCACATGGCGCCTGCTAAGATCAGGGCTTGCCTGTGCTGTCATTCAGGTGAGTCCCCACCCTGAAGCACTCAACGGACACAATGGAGCAGAGGGAGGAGAGCACCAAGTCTATCAGTGTCTGTGCAGAGAGCCAGTGTGGCTGAGGTAAGGCAAGAGACTGCTGAGATCCCTTTATTGCAGGAGGGGAAAGGAAGCCCCGCTTTTCTCTCAACATCCTGTTAAAGGCTTATGGAGAGGCCATGAATTCTTGGTGTTGTTAAATGAAGTTGGAAAACATTTCTGCTTTCCTTAATGCATATCTGGAGCTTAACTGTGCTCTCAGAACACATATTTTACTTTTTTGTTTTCTTTTTCTTAAATGTAGTCTTGGAAATGTATCAGGAGAAGACCACGATTTAATTTGCAGCACTAGGATAAGCTCCTCTGGCAATTGTACATCCTGGTTGCACCTCACTCCCAGTTCCAGTTCTGCTCTGTGGGATGTGAAGGGGAAGCCAGTGTCCCAGCCCAGTGAAATTGCACTGAGTCCTTTCCCTGTGTGGTCAATTTTGAGACCTGTGTGGTCAATTTTGTTCACAGTGTCTGTCAAGAATGGTAATAAAGTTCTCAGTAACTGACTGCGTGATTGTCCATTAAACACCACTCCAAAGGAAATTTGCTCTCCACAGCAGCATTCAGTCATTGCTAGCTAGCAGAGGCCATCTCCACCCTCCAATGGACAGCCTTTTTGGCCCCTGATGGAAACAACTGGCCAAAGCACAGAGTGACACAGATTCTGACTCTGCAAAAAACCCTGAAAGAAATTAACACTATTCCTTCAGTTACAAGTAAAGTACTGAATCAATATTGATCAATCATATACTGCTAACATGCATTGGCACTGCAGGACTTAAAGCCCAGGTTGCAACCACATCTCTGGTGGAAAGGATGAAGATACAAGCCAAAAGAACAAGGAAGAATTTGCAGTATAAGGAAGTTGAGAGAGGAATTTTCACATTACAGCCACCACTACTTGCTAGGGAGTGAGGACCCCCCACTGTAGGATACTGCATGGGACTGTGCTTCCTCGTCTGCCACAATCTGAGTCAGGGAAGCCAAGGTTATGGGGAGGGAGGATCGTGCAGTTCCCAGGTGAGTGTCCACAACCTGCTTCTGCTTGGCACACGGCACTGTTGTTGCATGCAGTCCTGCTGGCTCAGGGCAGAGGCAGGACAGCTGGCATACACAGAGAGCCATGCCAGGGAGCTGGAGGTGAGTCTTTGTAATTAAGCTTTTGTCCACTGTATGTTACCTTGAAGAATACATCAAGATTACCAAGTGAAAAACATGTCTTAGCCATGGAGCTCTGAAAGGATGAAATTTTGGCTGTCTTCTGCATCAGAGACTTATCTACATACATTAACCAAATGAGATCTGGGTATATGTTAAAGCACTTGAATCAGGCCAGATTGTAGAAGACAAAGCCTTCCTTGTACCACAACAGGCTTGAAGCACACCCGAATGGCAACATTAAGAGTTACAGCTTTGGCTCAAGAGTCACAGCACAAAGTTCCTCACACCTGACCTTGACCCACAGCTTCTGGAGAGGACAGCTTTTTAAACTCTCAGTCTCTGCAATACCAAGAGTAACTGCCCAGTAGGAACTTAGAAATAGTAATTTCATCCTGAACTGCCATCAAACAATGCTATTTTGACACAGGGAATGTGGGCTGGGGCTGAGGCAGCATCCAGGAATGCACTGAACCTTTAACCATCCTGTGCCCATAGCCCAGGCTCACCACACAGCCCAGCAGCTCCAGGGCAAGAGGATTGTTATAGGATGGCCACTGGCATTTTAAATGGCAAACACTTACTGCACTGATCAAAATTTATATTTGCTTTGTGCAGGCAGCAGTCTCAAGCATCAAAGCTTCTGTTTCAACACTGTGCCAAAACCCATTAAGTTTAAGGCTTGACCAAGCATTGATTCAGCACTAAAGCAGCAGCCTGGACTCTAGAGACTACTGAATATCTGGATTAAATAAACACTTTAAAAATACCTCTAGTGCTGCTAATAAAAACTGGGACTAAAGAAATGCATAGATGAACCTTTGTTTGCTGAGTAGAGCTTTTATTTTCATATATAATAACTATATTCACAATGGGATTTTTTTTTTCCTAAAAGAACTGTAAAAATAAAAGCATTCACAGTGAGATCGAGGTGCTAAATAGAGGTATTTTAAGACATGGGTAAAATTAATTCTATTTGATGCTTGTTAACAGAGTTCAAGAGTCCTTCTAACACTTCCTGTCTCTTTTACAGAGAAGGAAGACAAGGAAAGATCAAATGGAATGAAAGAGCAGGAGGGACAGGGAGAAGAATGTTAGTTACAACATCTATGGTAAAAAGCACACTTTCAATGTTTCAAAGGTTCAAAAGACCAAACAAAAACCAGAGATATTTTCCATGGCAAATTCATTAGAGTTTTCTATGAGGCAGACACAGACATTAGCTATGTGGTGCAGTGGCATACCTACAGGCTTCAGCTGACCCGGGCACATAAGGCACACGGCCTCTGCCTGCTCCTTATCTAAGTGCAGCCCAATCAGCAGTACCTCTCCATGAGCAGAAAGATCAGAAACAGAACTGGAAATGCTCTCAGTTTCATCTGTACCATCCGTTTCTCTTAAATTTGCTATCCTGGAGTCATATTATTCCCCGGACATAAAAATTAGTTAGTGGATAGCATTTAAAGCTCTAGAACTGATTCTACCGGGAGCAAAAGTATAGCAGGGAAGACAGTGTGTGTGACTCCACACTTACAGTGAGGTTTAAAAAATTTCTTTGAAGCTAACAAAGAAAATGTCATCCTTGTACAGGTGGGATTGTGCAGGTAGTGGAGGAATGTGAAGACTCTTTCAATGTCCCAGTACTCAGACCAGGCAATACGGAGGCAGTGCCCAGGGGATCTCCTCTGAGATGGTAGCTTGGACTGGGAGGTGGAGGGCGCTGTGCACTGCACTGCTTGGGATTATGTGGCTGAGTAGCACGGTCTAGTCCATCTGGAAGGAATAGCTAATTAAACCCCACCTCTATTTATGTCTAATTTTAACAGCAAATTTCCTAGGACATAAAACATGATCTGTTAGCAGTCAGGCTCGGTGCTAACAAATGACAGGGAACACTGTGCTACCTTGGTGCTAAAAGGTTTTGAAGGTCTCCATTCAGTGTTTGTATTTAAAGAACAAATAAAATAGGATCATCTTGACTAGGCCATTTTACAAAGAGAGATTTCAAAATACACCTTTCTCAAGATTTTCTCGTCTTTCTAAAGGACACCACCATTAAACACCAACAGACTGAACACCCCCTCCCCAAAGATCTGATAAAAGCAAGTTATAGTCTGACTAGAGTAAAAACCAAGTTTGAGACTGGACCAGGGAAGTTCTCTCATGGCTCCACCACAGAGAAAAAGGGTACTCAGAAGTGTGCACTAATACACAATTGAACAGAGCTACTCAAAAAAAACCTAAAAAAGTTATTTTTTAAATTTCTATCTAATAAAGTAATTAACTTAATCTTTCTTCTCGTAATACTTATTCATTGACAAAAACCACTTGGTATTCCCTTGGTTAATATTCCCTAGAGATTCCCTGTGATGTCCTGCCAGTGCCAGCTTAGGATGTGTATCATTTGCATTATCTATGAGACTATAACAGGGCTGAGTACTGACAGAATCTACCTAAAATGTTTCCACTCCAATATTATTAATTTTCCTACTGTCTTCATGATGACAAATCAATTTAAATTCTTTCCTACTTTCTGTTATCATTGGGTTTGACAACTCATAGGGCTTGAACAAGCAGTCTGCTAAGAAAGTCAAGGGAAAGCATGCCAGAAACAAATACAAGGCCACAAAGATGGAGTATAGCTAAAAAAGCAGACTATTCCTGCTCTTGTTGATAAACAATTGGGCTACTTACAGTCCAAACAAACTGCAAGCTGGGGAGGTGCTGCACTGAACACTCTGCAAAGAGGATATTACAGTGATCAAGTCTCATGGCCAAGAAGTTCAGGGCTGCTCCTAGTAGTTCACTGTGGGATACAAAAGGGCTCACCACAACCTAAGCAAATTCCTGAAAAAACTCCCCATCAAAACAACAAAAAACACCCAACCCCTTTGATATCATTTCAACACATACTAATTTTCCAGAGAAAGTGTAGGATCAAAAGCCTCATTAAGGCTGCCAGATCAATGAACTACCTTCTGAGCTTCCCTTCTCACTGGGAAAGGGAACAGTGAAAGAAGTGGCTTGCTTCTATAGTGCAGGATTTCCTTGGCTGAAGAGATGCATTCTCCAAAATTTCTTCCAGTTTAAAGCTTCCCAAGTACATTTATATTGTCCACAGTTAAAGAAATAACAGTCTTAGAGTCACAAAATCCATCTTTTGCTTCTGACTTACCCACTTAGCTTCTCACGTACTATGAGCACGGACTGGTGTGACATTTCCTAGGTGCTGCATGCCAGACCCTTTAATGGCACACATGGATACCCTGAGACACCTTGTCTTCTAAACAGCAGGAGTCAGAGCTACATCAGCTGGGCCTGCTAGTCACCAGTACAGCCCTTGCTGCTGGGTGGTCAAAGAAGGCACCTGACAGTCTTATATAAAAGCAATGAGAGGCCTTCTCCAGGATGAAATCCCTGAGAATCCCTGGTACCTAGGCAGGCTTGGGGTAACAGAATAATGTGGGTTTGGTCAAGTAAGCAAATGAGGCAACATCTTTGAAAGGAGAAAGCTTGGAGTCAGCCATTAGCAGAAAATCCTTTGCTTATATTAAACCTTAAGGATAATTTTGGGAAGAAATATCCCAGACAGGACATTTACTTCTTGTCTAGTATATCTCTCCTTTATCTCTCTCAGGTGGCACATATGACTTCTCTTAATACACCTTCTAAATCCTGCAAGCCAGTAAAACCTGAGTCTCTCACTGTTGAAGCTTATAGTAAAAGCATTCTTGTTCTACAATGTATTTTCCTGTTTCTGTAAAGTTCTGAGATACCCAAGGTAGCCTGGTGCCAATTGACTTCTGACTTTGGTAACTGGCAAAAAATACCACCCTTTGTTTTTCAGAGGACTGATCTTACAGAATCTGCAAACCTGTAGCTTGGATTTAAGTTTTTCTGTAGTCATTTGAGTGATGAAAGATGTCGCATCCTTTTAATTTCAGAATTAAACATCAACTTAAGTGCCAAACTGCAACAAAGTCACTGATTCAACCTGGAGGAACTACCTTTCTGTAAAAGAGACAAGACAGTAAGGTGAGATGTGTTCCTGGAGCAGCAGTTATGTGTTACATGAGCAGGGTTGCAGGTGGAGATTTAACCCCAGCCACAGGCATCAAGGCGTGATCCTTCTGCTGCAGAAATTGAATGTTGTGTTTAACACTCCATGAGGTTAACATTCCATGAGAACTACTGCAGCTTGGACTACAAGGCTAGCAAACACAGCAGCTCTGAAAAGAAGATCAAAATTAGCCCTCTGGGGCATGTGGTTTGCTATGCTGTCTATTTAAATAAGCTTAAATTTTTTAATTCAGTAAAAGGAGGCAGCATCTGACAGCATTTAAAAGCATTTCATTCTAAGAGGTGAATTTCTGAGACTCTGGAAGCTGTAACACAAGCCTGCAGCACCTCAAAAAGAAAATCAGGGAGTTTGCTTCTCTGCCCAGCCCACAGAAGCCACATCTCCATGCAGGCACAGACCTGCACTGAAGTCATGCTTTATATGAGAAGACGACAGTTAGCAAACATCTGAAACTATTGTCCATTAAACTTGTTCCCATATGGCTGTTGTACATGTTTTCATGGCTGAGTTGCACTTTCTTTAACTTGGGTTTTATTACTCTAGAAACATTTGGAGGTTGTTGTATTTAGTCAGTGAATCATCTGGGGGCTCTCTTCCTCTAAATGGAAGACTGGTATTATTAAACCAAATTTTCTTTTCTGGTATAAAACTGCCCTGTAGTGCCGACACACTTGGGCACTTTTAAATCTGTTGATTTCTGATCTGTGAATCGTCTCCTTGCATAAGGACCAAACACCTCTATTCTTTGGGGACTTCTTACTCCAGTGGTACAGTGAGGTCAAGAGCCCTTCACCCAGTCCCTTTTCTCCATGACCCCCTCTCCCTGCCCACCATCCACCTCAGCAGTGAAAGGACCCACGAGAGCTTTGCCAGAGCCATCTGCCCCCACAGGGCACTTTGGTGGTCCCTCATTTCCATTTTCTTTCCCACTTTGGATTACACTCTGCTGTTCTGAACAACCTAAAGGCACCTCATTTACCTGCTCCTCAAATGAGGGGTACAGTGCAGACAAGGTCCCTTTCCCTGTCTGCCCCTAGAACAGAGTCTAGAATTCAATTTCTGCAGGACTCAAGTGCAGCTGGGAGATGATGCTGCCCTACATCAGAAAGCATGCTAGAGCAGGGGAGAAACCCATGTGAAAAGAGCTAAACTCTTGTGCCAATAGTCTTTGGGTGTTATCCTAGTGCCAAAGGCCCCAGCTCTCAGCTCTCCCCACATCAGGCTGCAGGCAGCACAGGCCACATCTCTGGTGGTAGGAGACAATAGCAAAAGTAAGGGAAGGTCTCTGCATTCGTCTGGCTGTCCCCAGCATCCACCTCCAACATACTTCAAAATCTATTCCGTTTCCATTGGCTTACTGAAACTGTTTAACACAACTTCCTAGAGTAGGGAGAAACAAGTTTCTTTAAAAAATGGAAATGTCATGATACCTTTGACTTGCAGAAAAAAAAACAAAAAAAAAATTTCCATCAGATATGTTTGTGCAGCAAGCTCATTCTTCCCTTTTTATAAAGCCACAGCAGATATAAAATATAGACCATCCAAGGACCACATGAAAAGAATGTCTGGATTTGTTAAAACATAAAGAAGGCCCTACCAGCCAAGGGCAAAAGTTTAGCAACAATAAAAGTGTCTTTAGGGTTATGTTTTTTAAATGCACAGAGAGAGGAAAAGAGTTTGTGGTCATGTTTTCCAGCTTTATGTATATTTGTCTATCATTTTAATATAAACAGGGTGTATTTATAAAGCCTGAAGAAATGGGAAACAGATTCACTGGTTTCTAAATTCCAAGAAGTCTCTTCAAAGATGATAAGCAATTAAAGAGGAAAGTCAATCAAACTTTTATGACACTTCTGACCAAGGGTTTTATTTTTATTGCACAAAATCCAATGTGACAACAGATATATACAGTAGCTGCACCCACCCGTCCTTCTGTTGTTAGGGGCCTGCCAGCATTCCCAGTAAAATCCCACTTCTGAAAGGAAAACAATGCTTGAATTCATGTCCCCTTTGACAGAAGAGTTCTCAGCACTTCTGAATATACTAATACACACAGGAAAGCATATAGAAATGGATACACATGTACAATTTCCATATGCATCCACAAATACTCTCTCTTTAAGCAATTCTCCGCACAGCCCCTAAGGAAACATGATCTGTTTTCTACAGCAAATGCTCAGGGGAGTCTAGAAATCCTTCAGCAGCCCTGAAAAAATTAAGCAGAAATGGAATAAAGTAGGAAAGCAGACAATGCAGCTGGTGCGTTATTTTGCACCAGCCCCAAATATTCAGCTTGCCTAGTGGTACAGACAATTTCATATTGACAAGGCAGAACTTCAGTTGTCAGGTTTTGACAGGCCATTTTGGTAGTGAAGAAGGTTTGGCTTTTTCCTGGGAGAGGGGGAAGGGGGAGAGGAATGAAGGTGCTAATTAAAGACATAGAGCATATTATGTGCCCATGGAAAGAGAATCGTAAAGTCTCATTAATGGCTCTTTTGATAAAGGATATCCAAAAACAGTGACTAAAATACAATGCAGCGGACAGGACTGTATATTTTACAGAAGTGGGATGCTGCATACTTCAAAAATGTATGGTTTCTATCTAAAATAAGCAGTTACAGAGATTTTGAGTGCAATTCATGAAGAATGTTTTATAAGTCATTAAGCAACTGCAACTTATACATCAAGTCGCCTAAAAAGAAAAAGCAGGACAAGGCACAACAAAATGAGCAATGAGCTTTTTGAGATAAAAATGTCTTTTTCTTATTTTATTTTACTAAAAAACAAACAAAACAAAACACAAAAAAAACCCCCCACACTAACAAAATCTTGTGATAAAACTCAGTTGGTGGTACTGACCTGGAGACCAGGGATGACCCCATTGTACCACTTGTAGCTGTGACACAAACACACCCTCCCTGGATTTTATCCCTTTGAGTGTAGTTCTTCAGCTATAAATTAGCTCAAGTCATAGAAGCCCAGCTACATACCAGAGTACACAAAAACTGGAGGAAGTTAGGAAAAGGCTGCTTTCAGCTAGAATATGTCATACTATACAAAGCAGAGTGCCTCTGTATGATGGGTAAGAGTTGATTGTTAAGATCCTCCTTTTTGTGGCATTTCTCCTGCTTGCCACAAACTAGATCAGAGAAAATCAGAAAACATGTTACTGAAGTGTTACCTAAGTGAGGCTCCAGAGACCTGGCAGCAGGACCATCCCACACAGCCGTGCACCTTCCAGCTGGCTGAGCACTGCTTCTGCCGTCTGCTCCTACAGCACACAGGCACCACCACATCTTATTGCCTCCTGGCTTTGCAGGGAAAGTGAGATCTAAGTTTTCTGACCCTTTCTTAAAAACCATTTAAAATGGGTCCATTCTAAAGTACTTGCAATGGCTTGGTTTACTGTGCACTTATTTTTTTCTCATCTCCTTCAGCTTAATAGTTCTTGAGAGTTACCTTCCAGAATGCAAAGCTGCTTTATTTTTTCCATGATCACTTGGGGTGAGCGTCCTTGAGGGACTAAAGTGTTTAGATTTTGTTCAATTTTGGCACAGATGCTCTGAGCTCCATTTTATCCATCAGATGAAATTCATCCTGGTGTAAATCCAGAGTAAATCCCAAGCAACTTTAGTAAATCACTGAAATTACTCCAAAATTATAACACATGTAGGGTTTGACCTTGAATTGGAACAGGCTTTCCTCGCAGACAAGCTAAGCCCCAGTCTCTTCTCAGCCCATCAGTTGGAGCAGCCACTTGTGCGCTACCAGCAACTCACAGGCAGCAGAGCACTGAGCCTCTCTGGCACAATTTGCTAGAGATTATCACAGCAAAAAGGCAACAAACACTTATAGCTGAGGAACAGGGGCCAGGGCATGTCTTTTGTTGTCTTGGTTTTGTTGTAAGCTACAAGCAATTTGTTTGTTTGGAGTTTGTTTATGCAGCCTCACGGATCCCTACAAGGGACGTGTTTATGTGTGTTGGTGGACTGAAGGGCTCTCAGGAACAGTCAAGTTATCAAATAGCTCATGTCTCAAAGAACTGTTCAAGTCAGAGAACTTCTACTCCCTCCCTTAGTGCTAGGTTTGATTTGGGAAAGCAGAATAAGTTAAGTATAATGTGATGTGAAAAATACAGGGAGGTAACAGCAATGAACTGATAAAGCAGACTGTCTTTCTTCTTAAACACCAGGAGACTACTCAACACTAGTCAAGCAGAATTAATAATTCACATTGAGTAATCTGGAAAATTAGATCTCCTTCTGACTATGCCTGCAAGCATCTTACATTTTGGTTTTATTCAAAATTCTTGGAAACATCTATGAATAATTCTTGGTCCACTAGAATTTCTGTGGGAAGAAAATTCAAAAAGGGGAATGAGCACAGCTTTGGCTAATACAGTCCATTTTTGTTCAGTGCATGTATATATATTGTCAATGCTGGAGTCTTTGCTCGGCTTCCCAGCAACTACTCCCCTTTCCTTCACTAAGAAGGTGAAACATGTTACGTTTTCGTATTTGGTCTGAGGTACCACAACAATATATAGTTGTTTTCTACGCCTGTTTCAAGTTCCAATTGGCAACACAAGAAGGTGGAAGAAGACGGAGGGAAAGTAATTTATTTTATGGCAGCCAAACCCAATATCATTTGACCTTTCTTAGTGTCCCCCTCCCAGGAGGGGTTTGCACAGACCAGAGCCAATCCCTGCTGCTTCCCACTTCCCAGCTCTGCAGGCTGGAGCAGTCAGCACCAGCTGAAAGGAAGAGGAGAGAGCCTGATGGCTCTTTCAGAGCACAGGGATCAGCATCTAAATGAATGGGTCTTAGATGAAACTTCACTCTCTCCCTGAAGCCCAGCCTAGAAACAGTATTCCAGTTGGCCTGATGAGAGTGAGAGCACCTCAAACCTTTGCTCAGTTGGGCTGCCACTGCCTTCTTGCCTTTGTTCTCTGGGGACTCGGTTCTCCCTGTCATACCAGAGGCACAGTGTTTTAATATGAAAAATGAAACTGTGCTCAAAACCAGCCTGAAGGCCCAGGAACCAACACAGCAAGCAAGAAGAATGAACCATCTGAAGTGTAAACGTGATTGAGTTTGGGTTTCTGGCCGCAGATTTAAGAAATACTGGAGGGGGAAAATGCTGCAGGCTCTGCTTCTCTAGAAGTTTCTATAAAAACCTCAACAAGCATATGCCAGTGATGGGGTACACACATTTTATTCGGTGTTCTTGCAGAGGATGAGAAGACCTCTCAAGGTCCTTCCTGGCCTATATTTCTAGGATTTTAAAATTCATCAGCATAAAGATTCTGAGTGATACAGAGCTGGTGGCAAATTGCATCATCCAGCATTCTGATTTCACTAATGAAAACCAGCACAATCAGCACTACAGATGGAAACAGCTGAATTCTGAACTTTCCTGCTTTTCTGGGATTAGTGAGACCCATAACAGTCCTTTATACATTTTTTTTCTCTGCAGTTAAATTTTTTATATGATGCTTATCATCAGGGATCTCCTAGAAATAATAGCAAACATGCATGCATGAGGGTCACACAACTGCTAAAATGTTAATGCAGTTTATTCTCTCCTGATTCTGCAGCTCTCCTGACCTAAGAAGTTTGTGCTTCTGCAAACCACAATGGAGGAAGTTTTTTAGAACTCTAATAATTATTCCAAAATCAGGAGATTTTGTATTTTTTATTAGCTGCAAAGATACAAAACTCTGGAGACACTAAAAGACAGACAACTGCCAATCTGGAAATTCAAGTACAGACTAAGCCTTCTCTTAAAATATTTTGCATTTCTACTGTGGGCAGCTTTTGGTTTCATGTCATTCCCCTGTACTCGGCACTGGTGAGGCTGTACCTTGAGTACTGTGTCCAGTTCTGGGCCCCTCAATTTAAGAAAGGTGTTGAGGTGCTTGAACGTGTCCAGAGAAGAGCGACAAGGACAGTGAAGGGGCTGGAGCACAAGCCCTATGGGGAGAGGCTGAGGGAGCTGGGGTTGTTTAGCCTGGAGAAGAGGAGGCTCAGGGGAGACCTAATTGCTCTCTATAAGTGCCCGAAAGGGGGTTGTAGCCTGGCTGGGGTCTGTCTCTTCTCTCAGGCAACCAGTGACAGAACTAGAGAACACAGTCTCAAACTCTGTCAAGGGAAGTTTAGGCTCGATATTAGGAAAAACTGTTTCACTGAAAGGGTGATTAGCCATTGGAATGGGCTGCCGAGGGAGGTGGTGGAGTCACCATGCCTCGGGGTATTTAAGAGAAGACTTGATGAGGCACTTAGTGCCATGGTTTAGATGAAGGATTGATGTTGATATTGATGTTGATGTTGCTTATAGGTTGGACTAGATGATCTCTAAGGTCTTTTCAACCTTGATAATTCTATGATTCTATGAATCTATGACTTCACGCAGCAAGGATCAAGTTAACTTTGTCAATTAAGCAAGTAGGCTGGATGTGGGCAAGTAGGAGCTGCACAGAGGATGTCCAGGACTATTTGAATGCAGCACTCAGCCTCTGAAGTCTGTCAATGCCCATGCCATGCTATGCCATGCCATCCTATCCCATCCATGTGCTCAGGGCACATGGAGCACGCAAAGGAACACCCACTGCTCTGAGGATCAGTGAAATCAAAAAAGAGGACGGGAGAGAAACATAAAAAGAGAGAGAAAATAGCAAAGGTCACTCACTTCCTGTGCTCAGAGCAGCAGAAGACAAGCTGCTCACTGTCCCATGCTCCTGTTCCACACCCACAGTCATGTCAAAAGTGCTTTCTCAGCTCAGTGTCCAAACAGGCAGCCAAGCAGCTGCCAGTGGCACCATATGAGGGAAAGGGAGCTCATTGAGGTACTGCACATCATGGGAGGAAACACTGTCCACAACCTTCATATGATGTCCTCCAGCTCTTACAACAGAAATACAATCCAATGCACAAGCAATCCATATCCACTCTCCCAGTGCCAGTCATAACTTTATAGGCATCACCCCCTCGGGACTTTTATCACAGGTTTTTATTAATTTCCCTAATTTTAACATTTATTAACAGTCAGGATCAAAACTCACCTCTAGTCATGTTTCTGTGAATACAACTGAGACATGAAATTGGTTAAAGATTCCTCAACTATTCACAGTCATACACGAGCACACAAAATGAACAAAATGAACTTTTGGCAATGTTTGTGCTGTCCAAATTGAAACTAGGACCAGTTTGCTTAGGCTGCAGCTTCAGGCAATGGGGAAGGCTGGGGTCCACTGGATGGAAACGCAAAGTGCTTAAACCAGGCTCTCACTCTGAAACATTGTATGCTTTACTTCAGCCTCCTAAGAAATATTTGAAGTCAATCACTGTGAAACTCCCAAAACTCCCACACACTCCCCAAGGCTTTGTATGTAATTTCTTACTTGCATCTTTACCAAACAAATGGAAATGGAGGGGTCAGTTTCTGAAGCCAAACAGTGCAAAGATTACTATTCTCTTCCTATCCACATCCTTCCAAACCCTTACTTTTTTTTTCTGCTGATAAAAGTGAAATTATTTTGGTTTTCTAACAGAAGGAAAACAGAAAAATTAAACCAAAGCAGAAGCTCACCACATAATTTTTTCCAGCAAATTAAAACCATTTTTTTCAATTAAAAATGTTTTGATAAAAAATTACAACCACTTTTCAGTGAAGTGGCTTTATAGCTTCCCTTAATCTTAGAGAGACACCCACACAGAGGCTGCACTGTTTAACCAGCTGTAGCATCTCCTATACAGTCCCACTCTGCAAAACTCCTTGCTGAGCAGTGAAAATATTTATAGCCTGGATTCCCAGAAGGGAAATCTCCAAGGTGCCACTAATTAGTTCTCCTAATGCACTGTTAATAAAAAGGGGAAACACATCTTATCTTGTGAACAACAGCTTTGTTGCCATTTGTAATAGGAACTAGGATATCCCATGAGTATTACTCAGAGAATGAATTCCATGGCCAAAATGTGGATCTCCTCTGGGGGTTTCCCTTCAGCGGAAGGATCCAATTGCCATGTTTGTGGAGAGCAGCAATGACCACATTCAGCCTGGAGCTGAACTCCTGGCCACATTCACCTCCACCCCAGGGCAAGAACTCATTATTGTACCAGTGCCCCATGTCTGGTTTCCACAACGAGAAAATCCAAGATTTGGTCTAGAAAGGAGCCCTGCTGCACCCAGGTTAGGTGCTCAGATAGACTGACAGACAGTTCTCAGGAGACAGCTGAAACTATGATTCCCTTTGGACTGGACACTTTCACAGGTATGTGCCCTGAGGAATTTATAGTTGGAGTGAAATTTCACCTTTATGGCCAACAGCAATTGACTTGTGACAGTTCCACAGCAAGCAAAACTACATATACTTTCACTGAGAAACAACCAGCAAACCAGAGTTTCAACAAAATGTGTAGAAAACATCACCAAATAATGACCATCTATGTGCTCAGGGACATTTCACAGAGAAAGTGGTTGCTGGAGCGGCGCTGAATAGAGAGTAAATACATTCTTAAACCTCAAATGCCACTACCTTCTGGACAAAGGTAGGGGAGAGACTGAAGTGTTTACTACCCTGATCTATAAAGACAGGAGCCTTTACAAATTTTCTAGTTCCTACCCTAAACTATTTTAGTACCAAACAATCCCCTTAAAACGCCCACCACAAATCAGCTTTGCTCACCACCTTCTCTCAGCCCCTTACAGAGTAAGTGACTGTCATCCAGCTGACCCCCACCCCCGCGGATACCATATATCTCACTCTCTGAAACATGTTATGCCTCCTTGTTGCCATGAAGGCAGTCATTAGCATGCAGCCAGGGCTCAAACTGCTACCCCTGTGCTCATCTTTTTACATTGAGTACAAATTCACGTGGGTGAGCATCTGGACAAGTACGTTCACAAGAGCCATGGAATAAGGAATGAAAATTTCAAAAGAAAGCAAGATGCTGGCTAAAGTCTTACAATCCTATAATGCTGTCACTAAGAGTCATTAAAGAGGGGTTTGAAAAGCTTACTTGTGTTTACATCTACCTACAACCTTGTCTGAGTTAACTAGCTGCTAACTAACAGCACTGGAAGCCTGACGGACTATTCAAATTAGAAAAAACAGGCAAGAGTACTGGAGAAAAATTTGCACAAAGGAAAAATATTTCAGGGGAAAAAATTTGGAATGGCTTTTTAAAAAATTAGTATTGTGACATCTCAGTGCAATGGCTTTCACCTGCCACATTTATAGGGTGGAGTGAGGAAGTTACTTGCACCACAAAAATACAGGATGGTGAATAAAAAATAATGATTCGTGATAAATTCAAGCCACATTCATGTTTGGCAGCTTTCTCATCATGCCAAGAATTCATCCAACGCCCCTTTTATTTATGATGAAACAAAAGTGACATAACACTTTGTCATGGAAGAATTCTGTAAATGATGCTTTTTTTAATTATATACACTGCTGTTCTTGAAACAACTCTCCAATAATTTATGTTTGTAGTCCTACACATGCTGAAGAAGTGTATATAAAATGCAGCTGTGGTCAACAACCATGTGATTTCAGTCTGACGCTAGCTCAACATTAAGGCTGGAAGAAGAAAGAATACACACTCCAACAAGTACTTTTCCCCCTCCTCAATTTGTGCAATGTTATTGAAACCCAGATGTTTACAGTCAGACTACAAAAAAGGAGAACATCATGGGAGCCAAATCTGAACGCTGATGCATCTCTCCAGCAGCAATAGCACAAGAACAATAGCAGAAAGTTTTGATTTCTACTGAAAATTTGGAGAATACTTTGTACATTATATTGTCTTTCCAGTATCTCAGAGCATCATTAGCACTGAGTTCTCTCTCCTACTTTCAGAGGGACTTGGGGTTGCCTCAAGAGACTGAGATGTCAATAATAGCAGCTAGGTCTGTTTATGCTTTCCATCTCATGCTCATTTTTCCTACCTCCTCAAATGTTGTTAAAGCTGATATTCATAGGCTTTCAAAAACTACTATTCTTACGCTTCACTGTAGTCAGCATAGACAAGAACATAGTCAATGATACAAGCGAATTTTCTGCTATTTGGGGCCCTCAGAAAATATTTGGTTCTGCAGTGCTAAGAATGAATTCCACCTCCCTTTCTCTCGCAGAGCTTTATTGACTATGAATGTAAGCGTCAAAGCAATGAATTGTCAAGTCCCCAAGTCTGCGAAATAAAGGTATCAAGGATGTGAAAATTCGGGCATGCAAAAGCTGTAAGATACCAGCATACCTTTCTACTGACCTCAGCCAATTCATATAAATGAATTCATTGAAGCAGAGCAAACAGAGACAATTAACTAGACGGCCCAGAAAGCAGTGAAGGATCGGGGGCTACTGTGAGCTGTGTCCATGTACCAATTGCAAGGTAAGATATTAAGCAGATATATAGATAGAGATGTAAACAGAAACTGATGTGTTGCTTCAGAGAACAGTGATGACAGGACTACTGAGAACTCTTTGTACTTACATATGTTTGAAATAGCATAAAATGCAAAGAAGATGATCAAAGAAGAAATAGGATTATCCAAAAGTGGACAAATATGTGTCCTGTTCTTTGTTTTTAGTGGTATTTAATATACGCATATTTTTCTGGTTGTTTTTTACCCCTCCTGCATTCTCCTTTCCACATTTGTGTTCTTTATACCTCTATTCTTCCTGAGATTCAAAACTGCAGTGTCCAAAGGCTCCAGAGTTACAGGCCAAATTCAGTTCTGGTCAAACACAGTTAAACTGAAGGTCGAGGATGAATCCTCTGCCTTGCTAAACAAAGCATGCAGCTCACGAATGACAAACTTCTATCTCTTTCCTCGGGTTTTCTTTTAACACACAAGTTTAGTCCACTCTTTAAGATTTCTGACTTTCAAATAAAATCATCCTTTGAGTTCAGATGATTAGGAGAGCCAAAAGGCATTGTTTTAGTTTTTGCTACATTTAAAACCAGTTTGTTTTCCTTGAACCAGTCTGTCAAAGTCTTTTTGCAGTTCAGGCGTTATGTGAGAAACAGATTTGCCATTAAAATGCACAGTCGTGCCATCTGTATAAAAATGTATAGCACAGTAATGACATAGCCTTGCAAAATCATTAATAAAAAGAAAAAACAGGAATGACTGACACTACTCAGCTCAGGGAGGGGGGAGGATAGAGGGGAGAGACATTGACACCTTTGACTGACAAAGGGGGGAAGAGACAGCCCTGTGAAGAGAAACAGATTGATGCTTCTCCCAGATTCTTTGTCTTCCTGACAGAGTATGGGCAGCAGCACAGGCCACCTACTTGCTGCGCTAACGCCTGTAGCACGTTAGGCCAAAAGCTTTGGCGAAGTTAACTAAGAAAGACTTCCAGTACATTTTCATTTATTTGGGGTATGCTTGTATAAACTCATTATTAAATGTCTGCTCAGAAATCCCATTTCACCAGGAGCTGTTCCTCTGCAGCCCTGCACAGGAGGGTGACCCCACGCTCAATCCCTCTGCAGCTCTCCCCAGACAGGCTTTCACTGCCTCGACCTGGCCAGGGACCCTCCCACTGACAACACACTCACTTTCAATACCCAAGTCAGAACCTTTATATTGTCTGGGGCAAGCCCTGATGGTGCTGACAGGCCCCCAGCCTCACTGCTTCCTAACTGGATTGCAACCTACATTCCTCTACTTCAGAGGCATCCTGCTCACACCAGAGCTCTTTGTTTAAACCCTGGCAGACACCTGGCTCTTTTCACTTCCAGACAGAGGCATCATTATAATGGCCACGTCCTTCAGGTTCCCCCTTACAAAGACTGTACCACGAGCTGAGGGAACGAGCACCAGCATTTGCAGCAGTAATGCAGAATTCCTTCAGTGGCCTGGTAAAGGTGCACTGGCTGCTGGCAGCCCTCATGTTACACCTATTACATAAGATTTAGGTTCAGGGTTGATGAGTGTTGGTCCCACCTCACTCTGACAAGACAGCAGGATACTGTGATTCACAGAGGGAGACACGCGAGTCTTCCAGAAATATGCCCGGAAGGAAAGAACTGATGAGGGCATCTGAAAAAGATGCACATATGGTTTTTTTGATGGCTAAATAGCAACCAGTTCTCTAGACTTTTCCTCAGGTCACACAGGTGAATGTTTTCCCTAGGCTGAAGCATTCTAAAAATATAAGGAAAAGGATTCATTTTTGGCTATGTTGAGTTTAACAAGTGTCCCTTAAGCTTTGTTTACCCATCATCTTGTCAACGTGGCATATGCATCTCTTCGCTATCAACTACGTGCTCCACCCTTTGCGTCTGGCTGAGTGCTGAGAGCTGACTGCAACCCACAGCCTCTAAACAGTCCTGGGTTGCAGCCCAGGTCTCTTGATGAATCCAGTAACATGTGCTGAAATTGCAAAAGCATCAAAACAATAAAAGCCATAAGAACATCTTTACAAGGTATTTGCTAGCATTCACCCCAGGGACTTCACTATTATTTGACAGAAAACATTGTAATTGTGGTAGGATTATAGATTACAGTTTTACTCGGACTTCCTAAAGTTAATCTCTACCATTACAGACCTAAATTTGGAGTAGTCCATTGGGCCACTTGGAGGAAAGCCGCTAGTTCAGCACTAGCAACTTCAGTTGTATAAAAAGAAGTTTTTTAATGATGATTCTTGTTTCATAAGCACTGCACTATTTTTAGCAATATGAGAAAGTAAAACATGCCTCCTTTTAAATCTGGCTTTTACTGCACCCTGTAATTTATGGTGATATAATAAGTAATTTGAAAATAAAGATTTGAGACAACATTTTAGCATTAGTGTTTTTAAGACAAAACAAACGTTCAAAATAAAACCTAAACCACAGCAATGAAATCTATCATTAAATGCCTACTTTCTGCTAAATTTGTAGCTATGGCAGCTTAAATCTCAAACATTTGTTGTGACCTCTTGCAAAGTAAAAATAATCTTATTATTCATTGTGGTTTAAGACCAATATAGGGCATTATTTCATCCTAGCCTTAAATATTTATGGAATTATGTAGCGTATCTTTTAAAATTGTATTAATTACTCTTTGTTGAGTCCAAGTGACTGCTGGTTTTCAGAAAGAAATGTATATCACCTCATCATATTTGCTTTATTTGTGAAGACTAGCACTTTTTAGGCTCATTTATGCATAATACATCAGATGTGACCTGCTTAATCAATGCCAAAGTTCTTCTGAATTAGTATCTCTGTACGAGTTTCAGACACAAAGGCTTTTGACTGTTGATGGAAAAATTCAGACACACTTTTTCTCTTGTTCACTGTAAAGCTGCTACTGTACCGTGGTGCCAAGACTCAAAGTTAGTCTGCAGTGAATAATACATGCCAAGCAGTTCAACCCAGCCCATTAACTTTCTCACACAGCACTTACATCCCATGAAATAGCACCTCACATGTCCTCATTTATCACACTGGTATTTTTCTGAGATAAGGAGAGTCACCTCTGTATGGGAACCAGCCATGGGCTGGGACATAGGCATGTGGCACTTCTTCCTATCAACACACTTAACAAAGCCACTTCTCTGCCTCCATTCCTATTTTCACTCAGCATTAATGTCTCTTGGGTGTTGCATGACTTGATCATTAAAAAAGTGTTCTCTTACCTTGACTTTAAGGAATTGAAATGTCATATTGAAAAGGTTTCCAGAAACCACTACATAAGACTTCCAACTGCTACATATTTTCAAGGCCAAGCACCATAGGGGATTGGCTGAACATTAAAAACCTTCTTCAGGCAAAGAAGGAAATTTGTAGGTAGTGAAGATACCTTTTTCAGAAATCATAAAAGGAAAAAAAATTGGTTAAGACCTATAGAAGAAAAACTAGAGGAGGTTTTGCCTTAAAATCTTCATATCTTTTGAGCTTCAGACTCAGACATCTAAGTATTGCTTCCTTTATTCTTCAAATCCATCATAGACCTGTACTATGAACCATCCAAATGCAGTACCAATCATGTTTGTAGCCATGAACTCCAACTTTAATTTGCAGGTGTCTCTCAGTGGGAGAAGATTTTTCCTGTTAGAAAGACGAACTAGCTTTATTTTGAGAAGCCAAAGACAGCAGATCACATGATGGAGGGCAGCTAGAGCCTGATCTACCAACCAGATCCAAACTGACAAGCAAACTCAAATTTTAGAAGAGGCCAACATAACAGAAATGGCTATCTAAACATTGATACAACCAAATTTTATGTAAGTAGAAAATCACTTTAGGCTCAAAAATAATACTTAGCCATTGAAATACTTCTCTAAATTCCAAAATTTCTGGGGCTCTTGTCAAACTTGGAGCAGCCAAGTACTCACTCAATCTGATAGGACAGAGCATCTAGACATAGAAAACTGGATTCAGACTTTTGTGGCTTGAGATCATCAGTCCGCCTCTCAAGCAGCAAGTGTGAGCTCTACAGCAGAAAATGTGAAGACTGACATTCTCTCTGGGTTTATACCCATACCAGCTTGCTGACTTCTGTGTGGCTTGGCAGGTGCAAACAAGAAGAGAGTTTAGCTCTTGCTCTTTATTTCTTGAGCTCCTAAAGCTTTTTGTTGTTGTTTTAGACCAAGAAAAACATGCACATTTAGATAAAGAAAAACACTTTAATAATCTTTGCTCTCTTTTCAGCAGTGACTCATGTAAATAATAAGCTGAAACTTTGCAGCTGATAATTGATCTTCAGTATGTTTTTTTTGTGCCACATAGAAGAAAGCTTGTACACGCTTGTAATATTTTGTCTGGTTTTTAATCAATGGTACTGAGTCTGGGTGGTTTTTTCCTCGTGACAATTTCTCCATGAATAAATTTAAATTTGTGAGAATGGTGTAAATGGAGAAGTAGAAAGTAGAAAATCCATGTTAATGGCACCTGGCAACTCCAAGCAAGATCAAACACAAATGCTAGTGCCTGCTCTCTTGAATATGAAATTCTCTGCTTGTGATGGTTTCTCTCTGGAGAGCTGAACCCAGAAGGTTTGTGGATGGTAGCTTGGGCAAATGCACAAATGGCAGTTGCTGCATTTCTTACCCCGATACGAGGTAAATTCGTTCTCAAGGGCCAATGAGAGCTTCAAGTGTGTCCCCACTGAAGCCAAGCTAACGCTCTCTATCTCCCTGGAAGAGGCATGCTCAGGAAAGAGTAGGTGCAGTAAATGATGCTACACGCACACCGGTATGACTTAGGGACATGACAATGCTTGGGATTGCCAACCTGAACAAACAGCCTCAAAGGACAGAGAAGCAGCAGAGCATTTCTCATTGAGGTAGCTGCACAAAAGTTTACAGGCATCAGACTGAAGCTAACCCAGTGGCAAAGAACTTGTCTTCCCATTTTCCAGGTATGTGAACATCTAAAGAACATTTAAAGTTTGAGAGCAAGAGATTAAGAGGTCTCTATTCGTACTAGATTTTTCCCATTCCTCTTCTTGAAATCTGTGGAGCTCTTCATATTTATGGATGTTTTCTTCTTTAACTAAATACAGCCTTTGGGGAAAAAAGCTTTTATAGAAAATGGTAATGAACTTCACAAAAATGCGGGTTTCATGTGGAAAATAAATGTTTCCTTTCATAAATCAAAAATCCTATTTAAACTGTCATTGTAGTAGTACTTGTTGAACTGGGAGAAGATACAGAAAATTCTCAAACATATTGATATCATTTAAAAACAAATAGGGTGAACAGACAGGGAACTGATTCATTTTTAACTTTCATAAAAAACCAACTTCAAAAATACTGTAGATGTTCATGAAAATAGATTCTCATTTACTATCAGATCTGGAGGCTAAAACCATACATACTCTCTTTTGAGTCTCACGTAATCTACTAATCCACATTTCGAACAAAAAGAAACAGTAAAATGCATTCATGAACACAAGTGCCAAGATGTATGTGTCTGAAAAAAGCTAGTAATTTAAGACTCTTAAGACTCTTAAGTGGTCCCCAAAGAATGTTATTAAAAACTAACAAGGAAAATAATGTTAGTAAACACCTTTATGATGAAATAATTGTGTGGAAGGCACTGTCACATAAGAACATGGACCTACAGCCAAGGACAATTGCTCTACTTTGCTTAATTCATTTATAAAAACATGAGGTGTCAGTTTTATGTGGTTTGGCTGGGATTGGTGTTGATTTTTTTTTAATTATTCCTACAAGGCTAATGGATTATAATATATTTTACCAGAGACTGCATTCCATAACACATATTTTATATAGAGGATGTATGATGTACTCAAGGCTTGCTTTCACCATGCATCAACAAATATGTCCCTATTGTGTAAGATACTATTGTTTGGTTGTATTTAAGAAACGATTATTTGCTCAGAGCATTGTGAAGTTATTGGAGGAGGAGATGCACTAGCCAAGGGATCCTTTTGTGACAACTCATGAAAACAATCAGCAGACTAAAGACTTGCCAGGGCACGGACAAGTTCACAGGTCATTGGTTCAGACCCTGCAGTGCACTTCAAACCCTCTCCCACACAATGCAATGCAGAACAGGAGCGTTTTCAAAGCCCAGAGCAGTTAGAAGGATAGAAGAGGTCTTTTCTACTTTTTTTGATCAAACTCAGCCTAGGAACATAAGTCTTTAAATTAATATTGTTTAATGGCTGCAACGTGCTGTACTTGTCTTGGACGAGTAGGCAGATCCAAATCCAGGGCTTGTAGCTCTTGTCCAAAATTCCTCATGCTGTTCTCAAGCCTCAGGGCTCTCTACCATACTAATCAAAGCTGAACCACACATCGTGCTAGGCTGGCAACCCTTCCACTGCCACGGCACAGATACTGGAAAGCCCTGTGGTACCTGGTTCTGCTCCGAATTGTAAAGCAGGGCTGACATCCTGAAAATCCAGCAGCCTGCAGGTGAGATAGCAATGTCTAGGAGAAAATACACTGTCAAGCATTCATTCAAACCCAATCTGTATGTTCCCAAGCAGATCAGCAGCACTGACTCGCTTCCACGAATGAATTTAGTATCTGTCAGGTGCACACATTGCGTGTGACCAGGCACTTCATTCACCCTGAAGCTGCCAGTCACAAGAGGTATAGCTCATGGTGACCACAGACAGAGGCTCAGGAGCCCATTTCCCAGTTCAGCCTCACCTCTGAAGGAGGCGCCCTTCGTTACCTAACCACTCACTTCTATTCTGTCTGGCACATTGCCCTTCCCTCCTTCCAGTGGCCTCTGTCTGCACTTGCTCCCTTAAGACGGCCAAGGGGCTGCATTGGCTTGAACTAGACACGCAGGTAAAACACTGCAGTAGACCCATCCACCTACATTTGCTGTAAGCTTCCTTCCTTCCCTGTTTTAGTACTGTCCTATTTTAGTCTTCAGCTCCCGGCTCAAAGGGAGCAGTGAAAAGAAGTTCGGGTTGTGTGATCTCATGTGACAGGGATGCAGAAAACGTGTGTAAGTGAATGGTAACAAGCAGACTGCCTGCAAAAAGGACCAGGCCATGGCAGCAAGGTGCCCTGCAACCAAACTTCTCTACAGGAGAGCAGAGTTTTTCTGGGGAAGAAAAATACATAGACCTACAAGTCTGGCCATGCTCAAGGACACACAGAGTCCTGCTGATTCCAGATAGCCCCCTTTGCAAACTGTGGGGCACGCTCTACTTCTGTGCCAGCAAAGCTCCATGTGGATATCAGAGCAGAGAAAAGTACTCCATCCTGGAATAGCCTTTTCAAACTGTAAATTACTTTGCTCTCTCAGAGTAGTCTCAGTGCTATTGTATAATACAGAGGGAGGAAAAAACCTCTTTTCTTTTCCACTAAACAGGCTTTCGCACCACCTACAACCCAGGATTAAACTTCAGAGGCAGTTACACAAAGAAAAGGATTTCTGTAAAGAAATCAATCAATCATTCGTCAAGTGTGGGTTCAGCACCTCTGAAAACCAGGCCGTTTCTCAGGTACATGAAGATATGAGATCTTTATTTAAACCACCCTCAAACTGTTTTGCTCAAGTCTCAGAAAACTGTGACCTAAATGTCTTCAAAGGGTTTGGATTACTACCCTCTCTGGGGCTGAGACTACCACTCCTCAGCATCACCAGCTTACCTTTTCTTTCAAAGTCCCTGTGAAAAGGAAAAAACCACCACCCCTACACAAGCCAGCCAGCTTTCATTTCATCAACCGCACCAGGGGCTACAGGGGTTGCCCTTACTTACAGCCATCTTACAACTCCGATACTGGAGGTTACAGCTTTGATAAATCGGAACACTCAGAAAGAGGGCCTTTGACATACTGCCCTCTCCTTCACTTTCATTAACCTTCTCCTTTTTTACATACTTTAAACCCCTTTCTTATAATTAACTGTCTGTAACAAAGTGATCCAAAGTAAGGCTGGTGTTTATAAACTTTTAGGACTTCACTGTTTTATAGGCACGGTCAGAGCTCCTGAACAGTCAGACCCCACTTTTATCCATATTTTGTTATTTTTTTATTGTATGTACACAGGCAGAGTAGGCAGGACTGATCCATCAACACCTGCAGTAACTGAAGATATCATCACCTTCCCTGAAATTACTTCAGTCCTCTTCAATAAAGGCATTCAAACTCTTAAATGCTTAATGGTACACTGAGGCCAACAATCCATGGAAATAATTTTATGGTTCAGACCAAAGGATCAAATCAAAGCATTTTACCAATTTCAATACGCGTTGTTTAGAAGTCTCTGCNAACAGTCTATTTACAGAGAGTATATATGAAAGTTAACAAAACTATATATCAAACCCTTATAAATGTATAAACCCATAAAAGCACCGTCACAGTACACTGAGGCCAACAATCCATGGAAATAATGTTATGGTTCAGACCAAAGGATCAAATCAAAGCATTTTACCAATTTCAATACGCGTTGTTTAGAAGTCTCTGCTGTTCCAGATAGTCTCAAAGCAGGGAGAGGATCATAAACTGAGGGGTAATACTAGTGCCATCATAGGCACTTTAAAGTAAAGTGTAGCTCCAGCTCCCGGTTGATGCAGGGTCAGGCCAGGCCAGGCACCCAAGCACGGGAAGCAGCACCAGGCTGCCACCAGTGTGAGGAAAGAGCCCCACAGGGTTTGCTCTCGTTCACCTAACATGGCAAAGGAACTGAAAGTCGGCTGCAAAATCAGCACTGGAAAACACCTGCAAGTCCTCTCCCCGCGGAATCACAGCCCCTTCAGGCGGCTTATCTGCTCTCCCAGCAGCAACCAACCTCTGTATGTGAATTCTGTCTCAAGCCTCCATGCAAACATGTGGCAAAGCCCACACCGAGGGAGGGCACTGCCCTGCCCTCCGGCTCTGTACCTGTTCCTTGACTGGGGGCTGCATCCAGGAGCAACAGCCTTTCAGCAGGTGCATGAGCTGCTCGAC
This sequence comes from Calyptomena viridis, assembly GCA_013390005.1. Lineage (NCBI taxonomy): Eukaryota > Metazoa > Chordata > Aves > Passeriformes > Eurylaimidae > Calyptomena > Calyptomena viridis. The sequence goes on along the minus strand of WEIV01017547.1, from coordinate 150,452 downwards.
ATCAGAGAGGTCTGAGCAGATGGTGGTGTGCTCTGCTTCGTCCCCATGCAGAAAAAACATTTTTATTATCAAGCATGGAGTGTTTGGAGGCTCAGTATCTGCTGCTCTTTGGTCAGAGCTGCTGACAGAGTATCACTGGAGGGCTGTGTTTTACCACCTTCAAATTTATTTACATTTGTGTCTCAAGAAGAGTGGCAATTTGCCAGATTTGAAAGTGCTTAATCAGATCTGATGGGCAGATTAATTAGTACAGGTCACAGCACTAGTTTTCTTCCAGAAACATTACCTTTTTCATTTATATTTTTGTCAAGGTAAAGCAGGAAGAGGTCAATGCCACCAGCACGTTTTACATTTTGCTAGTTTAAGTCTTCATGGGTTTATTTCATTTCCTCTGAGTAAATGAACTTTGCTTTTATTTCTACCATGATAGTATGCTCCAAATGAAATGGTACAGGCACACAAAAGAACTAGAATGCAGACAGACAAAAATCTTACTTGTCTCCCCCTTCCACCCATACTGTTCATAATAATCCTCCTCCCTCTCTCTCCTTTCCTGTCATATTTACTGTCCTTCCACTATGATCCTCTTGGTATCTTTCCATCTTTGAAATGCGTGTTTTGGAGTATGAAGTATTTTCATTACACATATATATACACACACATTTATGCAGACATATATTTTTTTAATATATACATATAAATAAATATATAAGTACAGAGAGAGGAAGGCAGACACTTTATTTGGCTAAACATTACACCAGATTGAGCAATTACAAACTCAATTGGATTATTCTTAATTTTCACCAGCCTGACCGAAATCTGAATGTGGCCAATTATGTACAGACTGACAAACCAGAGAACATAGAGATTAATTTTTTATGGCTACAGAACCATTTGCACTCCATAACCTTGGGAGTGACACACTGCTGATAATCAGGGACACACACTGTCGTCATGCCACCATGGTAAACGTGAAAAGACCTTTTGCATCTGTCATGCCACAGAAGGCAGGAGTGGCATATGGAGGGCCAAACCTCCTCGGGACACCACTGGGACTACATTTCTTTTTGAACAAATGAGAAAGCATTTCCCCCATTTTTCCCTTTACGAGAAGGTGTTGTTTGGGACTTCAAAGAGCAAAGGAGGGCACAACTGGCAAAGGAATCAGGCTCTGTCACATCTTCAGGGCTCCAGCATCCAGCCCAAGAAAAATCCTCACTACCTACCGTGGCATTGCAGACAACAGGAACTGGCCCTTGTTATTTCCCTAGTACAGATGACTGCCATGCATAGAATATTCCTTTACAACTTCTGGGGACTATTAGCAGACAACAGGCCCAAGACACCTCCACACAACCAATCAAGATACTATGAGGTGAGCAGATCCAGCAGTTTGCTATGAAGATTTTCCAAATTTTCCATTCTAACTTTTTTTAACCAGGCTTGTTTTCCTATGCTCTGACACTCAGATTTGTCACAGCCCTGAGGGTAGAGAGAAACTGTCTCCAATATTGCTAATTATCCAAACCCATGTGTCTGCATGGGGAATTGTGGGTAGATGTGACCTGTATCCTCCTGCACCCGTAGCCTTCTAGAAGTTCCTCTGCAGTGAGGGAAAGAACATTTACAAACTCTTGGCAAATGAAGAGAGAGACTAGGTAGGACACAAAGCAATACAGTTATGCTGTTTAAGATGGATATAAATGGACTGAGTACTTTTCCTTCTTTTTCTTTTTTTATGTATCCTCACTTGCTCACACATATCCTGAGAAAAAAGGAAAAAAAAGCCTTCCACAAAAAGAATGACCATAGCTCTAGAGCCAAACCCCTATTCAATAAAACAAGCAGAGAATGTGTTTTTACATTTCCCTATTTACTCTGACTCATTTTATTAAGTAAGTTGAAGATGATAATTTTTATGCACATTTATGACCACGTTTCCAATACACGTGGCACCCTATAAAACCTACCACTGCTGCACCCCGCCCAGGGCTGTGCTCCAGCTTCCCATGCTTTCTGTGATTACTGTAATGAGGCACTGCACTACCACTGCAGGTCAGGCTATGTCAATGTTTCCATTCAAACCCTGTTCTTGATGGGTGTCCTAGGGCATGGCTTTGAATTTAACTGGGCTTTGTTTCACACGCTGGGGCAAATTCACTTCCCTCCACATTATTAAGGGAAACAAACCCCTCCAAAAACATACTGCCTGATATTGATTAAATGAAGATAAAGGAATAGAGAGGGAGAAGCCCTGCCTTTTGTTTGAACATATATTTGTCTTTAATTATGTCCAAGGATCCCACTGCAGCGGGACAGGTGGTTACAAGATGCTAACTTTTCTCCAGCAACATCCCTCATACATGTTCAGTTTCCCACTGCTAAAGCGGATGGCATAGTTTATTCCAGGGCCAGCTCCCCTTTTTGCAACTGTAATTTATAACCACAAAACTTGCACCTGTAATTTTAAACCCACGTTTGAACTGTGGGCAAAAGTCAAGTAACCTCTGCCTGTCATTGCCTTTGTGTGCAGCCAAGTCACAGAGTAGGCAGCCACATCCTCTCAACAGAGGAAAAAATATTGCAGTTACAGCTGGCAAGATGTGCCCTGCCTCATACAAAGGAAAGCAAGTTCTCAGCTATTTTCAGTGACAGTGAAGTTTCTTAGTTCTCTGGTTAGGAGGGAAACCTTCCAAGAAGGGATGTAAGGACAGACTGCTGGCTCAAGCCGCTGGAATGCTCCAACAATAGTGAGGAGAGATTTAAGATGTTGCCTTTAATCAAAAGGGAGTGTTTAGGCTGCAGCTTAATGGTGACAATGTGAATGTCAACATTGTTAACAGTTTCACTGCTGATCTGATTAGCAGGAAAACCCGGCTAGTCCAGAGCTGTGGGCAATTTGAGTACTTTCCCACCCCTTCACACCCACTCCATCACTTGACTCTAACTTAAAAGAACTGTTAACTTTTATATAAGCCAGATATTTCGTAGGCTCATTCCTTCCCCTGGAACGGCAGCAGCTGTTACGTATTTATTTTCAAATAATTAAAAAAAAAATAGCTAAGCAGTCACATCCATATTAGGTTTTTCTGGGCAGGGCCCATCTTTATGTTCTGTGCTTGTACAGCATCTAATTCAGTCTGGAAAATAATAATAAGTAACAACTGTGTAAAAGATTGCTGTAGCATGAACTGACAAAGTGGTCTACTTAAGATGAGCCTAAATACATTTCCAGTCCCAAACACTGGCTTCTTACCACACCCCATAGCTCCTTGTCATTATTACAGATCTGACTCCACAAGGCATAATCTTATGTGAATTTTTCTTTAAAGAATTAATAACTCCATTCCTGGCACAAGCCATACTACCAGAGCAGGCTTCTGACTACCAGGGACTGCTCTTTACCAGGCCAAGCTTCACACTTAGAAATTCATTCATTCTCCACAAGCACACACCTACAACTCTCTAAATCAACAGTTGGGGTTATATTGCTACATTACACAGGACAAACCTTGCATCTGTTCCAGAGTTTTAGAAGCTGAGTCTCTGACTCAGCTGTCAGGAGAAGCTTGGCTTGCATTTGAGCAAATAATGATTTTCTGTGTCCCACATCAAACCTAAGTAGCGTTTTTACTTTGACCACCATGAAATAAGGCAAGAACAGCCCTTCTGACTGACATCTTTCACAGGACAAACCATTTTACTGCTTCAGGGTCCATGGCTTTGGTTTTCATTGTTCTGTGATAGCAGTTCCCACTGACTTCAGTGTAAATCACATGAAAATAGTAGAATTAATCCCCAGAGGCAGTATTTTAAAAGCTACATTTCATATAGGAGGCAATGCCTTGGTATAAGAGAATCATTGATGCCTGATCAACAAGTGCCTTAAATGCTTCAAGACATTATACATACATACATATGATAAATAAATTCAAAATGAAGAATGAAAGTACATGTCAGTACTTTACATATAAAAACCTTACAAGGATGTTACAAACTTCACTCCAGAAAACACAGTGGAGATCTGCAATTACAGCCTCCTGTTCCATCACCCATTCTCCATATTACTTTTACAAGGGGCTCTCCAACATCTCCACCTGCTGTTGGCCACAAATCACCCTGCAACAAACTTAAAATCACATAGCAAAAGAACTAAACCTCCTAACTATAACAAGTCCCACAAGAGAAAAAGAATTAAAGAAGTTCTCTATATGGGTTCTGGATGAACTTATGTTCTGAGCTACAGAGAGTACAAAACAAAAGTACTCCAGTGAAAAACCTTGCCCTGGTCCCAAACCAGCAACTATTTGAGTACTCTGAGCACATGAACATTAACCGAACACATGGTAGTGCTTTCAGGAGTACACAGGAACAGCAGCCACAGAGTTAAAATGGCAAATGAATATAAACCAGGTCTCCAAAAGCTCTGGGCATATCCTGCTCCTACCCAGAACTATAAAACTATACAGTCCTCATGCCAGGCAATAGCCATACGATTAGTAGCTGTGATCTCTCTATGGATGAATATTGATTTTAAAGATTATTAGCTTAGTGTTCAACTTAGGCATCAAGTTTTATTGCTTGATCTCACCCTCCCCTTCATCTTTTGCCCTGAAGCAACCAGATTTGTTTCATTTGCATGCTCTTGTGTCTCAGAAAATGTTTCTGAATTCTACATGGGAAAGATGGCAAAGATTTTAAGTAGGGAGAGGGAAAGCCCCCAAAAGAAGTCAACAGCCATACCTGCTCAGATCACAAATCTAAGGGTAACCTCACAGGTGTAGGACTCTCACCTTACTTGACATCATCTATGTATAACTAATCTCCAAATAAATTTTCTGGAAACCTTAGCAACTGGACAGACTTCTCTTAACAACTGTCTCGGAACCAAGAGCTTCATTCCAGACCCAAATAAGCCAAAAAAAGTAACATCAGCCTAGCCAGGCTTCCAGATAGGTCAGTCATCCCCAGTCCATTGCTATGGGTGATGCCTCATTTTGCCAGTGTGCCTTAGCTCATGGGCTTGGTCACCCTAGTGCACAGTACAAATACTCTTTTGCCAGGGTGCGTCTGCCTTGTTAGCAAAGGCCAAAGGACACATTCAAAAAGTTGTGGCTTCTCTAGGGCAGATTTGCCTCTTCTTTTGCTGTCGTTGACAAGTTGCATTGGCAAGGCTGGCATTGCCCGGGTTGAGAACATCAGCCAAAACCTCTACATCCAGCAGCTTTAAGGCTACCACACTTCTTCCCACAATACTTTGCCCTAACCTGTGTCCAGGAAGCAAGTGGCATCCCTCCAAACCTTCCAGGTACTGGCAGCCACAGGCTATAAAGCATTTCAAGAACAAGAGGGTAAAAATCTCCCAACAAAAGCCCTTCATAGAGGTATGATGTGTCTCTGTACCCCTGTCTCAGTGCCAGGCCTACACTGGGACGGAGCAATACCTCCTGCAGTCCCAGTATCACAGCTCCTTTGTGTAATACTAAACATTTGGAGGACACTGTTGTCCTCAACAATTCCATAGCAGGAACCAGATAACAGCAATATACCACAGTCATGAGTTTCTTCAATACAGCCAACAAAACCATCTGACAATACAGAGAGTTGAAGTGTTTGCTCACGTCCACTAGTAGTGTCACTCAGAACAGAATGATGAACTGTGATCTAGCAAGGAACTTGTTTTTGATTGGTCTTATCAAACTGACAGATTCACTTGTATAACTCACAAAATTCATCCTATACCCTAAGAAAAACAGCACATTTAGAAGGAGCCTCTATTTTCATAGAAACAGCAAAATGATGCAGAAAAGGGCTGAGGCTGTGCCAGGAATTAGGTCTGGAGCCATCACAGACCCTCCAGCACTTGTTACACCAAGTACCCCATAAAAAAGTGTGCAACAGAGAACCGAAATAATGAAGGAAGACAAGGAGAGCTACCGTTGGTTTTAGAAAGTGCATGTCCATTATCCATATTATATTAAGAGATATAGGAGGTGAACTCAGGAAAACCTGCCTACCAAGCAGCTTGGACAAATTTACCATGTTCCACATGCATGGGACATTAATTTAATAGGTAATAAACTACAGTAAATTAAATACATAGTTTTCTTATTACCAGGTTTGCACTAAAGCATTACCCTTCCTATCACTATCAGCAGCAGGACATCTATCATTATTTAGTAGTAGCACAACCTGCCTCGGTGAAGAGGCAAACAGAAGCCAAAAGGTACATCTCTCATTTAATGGGAAGACTTACTGCTGTGGAAGGAATAGGGCACTCGAGGTGCAGAAGTGATTAGACTGCCAGTAATGTACCAGTGGGGATGGTAACAGCACTGGTAGGCAGGCACTGCTTCCACTGCCAATGGATGCTGTTTACAGAGTGAAACCTCCACCAAGGCAGTCCTGACAAAATGGTTTTTCACTGGAAAATGAGATGAGAGTATTTGCTCATTTTAAATACACTGAGGAGTCATTAGATGTCACAATTGTTTCTGGTGACCTAGACCAGTCTGAAAACAGTGTCTTGTAAACAAACTGATTTGTGCCACTTCCCCAACTTCCAGAAATATCAATTATTCTTTAAAAAGAAATCACAAAATAAGGAGAAATTTAAATTACATAATAGTGAGAAATGGAAAGCACAGCAATTCAGACATCAAATGGAACAAGCCAATACAGACACTCAGGCTTTTCCAAATAGCTCTGCAAATAAAACTAACTTTTGTGTAGTGTGATGAACTCGAGCAGCCACTTGTTGTTCTGCCTTGTTTGACTGCGATGTTCAGCCAGACATCCAAATCTGCATAGGGACTACAGTGAACTGCCTCCATACCTGTGATCTTCTAGAGGATCAGGTAGAAAATACATATATACACCGAGTTGCTCATAGAGGTTCTGTGCATTGCAATGAAGATCAAGGACACCCTGATTACAGCAGCAAAGTGATACTGAACATCTGTTAATGCTAGAGAAGGTACTTCAAAGGCTGAGGACAGCTGGACTTCACATAAAACGAAATCGCTAAGTGCTTATGCATGAGGCTGCAAGTGGGGCACACAGGCTCCCGATAGCTGGACCAGAAATGGATCCGCCCTGCCATGGACAAGGTGACTCCGCAGGGAGAGTGGCACAAACCCTTCTCACATCAGGCCTACAAACCCCCAGCTGCTCTGCTCGGCCCAAGGGAGTGGTTCCTGGGGCATCAGCATCCACCTGAGTGGTGTTTAAATATTCTGTGGTTTAAACGGTATCCTCCCCTTCTTCTCCAATCAGGAAAAATTGTTCAGCACAGGGATCAGCAGCACTTCTGTATTTGATGCAGTGTGTAGCTGGAAACTGGAATTTACACCTTCCTCTATGCCCTTCCAAGCCTGAAAAAAATCTGGATTTTCTTATAGATTAAAAACTATTTTCACTTCAGCTTAGCACTAATGAAATCATTCCTAACAATACTGCTAAATCCTTTTCTTTCAGAAATATAGGGGGAAAAACAAAAAAAACCCTAAGGCAGACCAGACCTCAACATTTACATTTCATAAAAAAATCCAATCTGATTTTGGAATTTGCCTTTGTTGTCAGTCAGAAAATAAAATATAAAAATAAAAACAATTTCTGTGTCTAACATTGCTGTTGATGATGTTTTCAAAATATTTTGTCTCAAAAGTGGCAAAACAAATACCAAATTTTCAGTGTTTCCTGTAAAATAAATTTAAATTTTATGTGCTTTTATGAGTCAACCTTATTGAGGATGAAGAGATAGAGGAAGGAAGTTGTGAAGTGAAAAAAAAATGTTGTGAGGAATTGCAAAAAATATTGGAAATCAGACAAAATTACTCAGGATCAAACACATCCATTTAACTCTATTTTTTCTAGAAACTTTAGATCAAACATTTAATCAAGTGACAGTTTCACAAGGGAAAAAAAATGCCTGTGTCAAAATCACTTTTTAGAGTTTTCTAAACAATTCTCTGAAAGCCTGTTATTTTGACATTGTCAAAACAAAATTGTTTCCTCAAGCATGGAAGAAAAATATCAACATTTTTTCACCTCACAAATACCAACAATTTACCTGCTTTCATGAAATGCTTTGATTTCAATGAAATTGTACTATGCAAAAACATAGGGCACATTTAGCTGATATTCTAAAATGTGCTGCTAGCCCATATTACTCAGCTAGGCCAGCTTCCACTCCAGCCACTCTCCCTAGAACACTGTGGAAGCGAGTGTAACACCGCACAACTGAGCTAGTTATCCAGCTTCTCTGGGGCTGCCCGTAGCACTGCTGTTGAGGTCGGCTGTTGTTTCTTGTGCTCAGAACAGTGCTGTGTTGTCTAAAATCTTCCCCTTTTGTCTTCTTAAATATTCATCGTTGGGGTAAAAAAACCCCTAACCAATCCTTATTCTGGGAGATACAATGCTTTCTTATTTAAGCCCTCCTTTTGTCCAACTGCAAGATCTTTTGTACCTGGCAGTTCTGTAAGCATCCAAACAAAGAAAAAAGTTAAAGTGGACATACGATGAGGAAAGAAGAGAAAAGAGTTACATTTGCTGAAAATAAGTCATCGATAAGAGCACGGAGCACTTGCAATTTTAAAGCAGGATAGAGTCGGATGCAAATAAAGTGGCAAAGTTTATTCTGAAAAAGGGCAACCCCCAGCGTGCTTGCTGAGCTGCCGGCGCTCCCTGGCCTGTGCACTCTGGCACCGCCGGCAGCTTGGGCTGGAGCGCGTAGCTGAGCCGCGCTGTTTGCCAGGAAGTTTCAGGGAGCTACGCTGCCGCATGGAGCCTTCCCTCTCACCGAGATACAGCTACAGGGACGTGCTACAAACCGCACTACGAAGCCTTTTGTCTGGTTACTCTCCTTCAGAGCAACTGTGCCTGCCGCCTCATTCCAGCTCAGGAGCTTGAAGTGATTATAACTTCCTCTAGAAACTTAACTCCCTGACTTTCTGATTTTTAACACCCAAATGGAACACAAATTCATATTATAAGAGTAGCAGAGATTAAATAAGGCAGAATTCATTAATGTGCCAAAAATATGTGCCAATGTGTCTCCAACTAGTTAAAAGACAAATACACAGATTGATTTTTTTTCCTTCCAGTACATCCCACATTGCCTATTTCCTAAAACCTTCTGTCAAATGCATAATCGACTGCTATGTCTTCAAAAATAGCACTTTTTGTAATCATTCATCTAGATATTTGGGAGTAGATGTTGCACTGTCTGTCATGCCCATGCAAGACTGGGACATGGAAAGCATGAGCATCTCCTTGGATAGCCTGGGCAGGCACCCTGTGCTATCACATCCTGAGTGGGACAGGGCAGCAGGTGGGAAAAGCTGGCTGAGGGCACATGGCAGAAAGGGCAATGCAAGGTTGCCAATGGCTATTCTGGCTGCCGAGTGGGCATCTGCAGCCTCCAGTTCCCCACTTCTTGGCAGGTGGGGAACCAACTCACACATCTTCTCAAATCTACGCACCTATAAGCAATTCCTCAGAAGCCCTGGAGGGAGGCAGAGCAGAAAAAAAGGAAAAGCATCCAACGCAGAATGACATCTTTCCCAGAAGAAAAACCAAACAGAAGCAACTTTTCTTTATAGCTGCCAAAAGAGCATACTAACTTTCCTGCAGAATATTTTAACATGCTATTTTGCAAATCCAGTTAGGTTGTCATTACCAGACAAGGTTTCTTTGAATTGACAATGAGTACAGTACTATCTATTTTATAGCCAGTAAAACAATCCCATCTCTAGGGAAAAAAACATTTTCCATTTTGCCCAGAAAAAAACAACCCACATTAGCCTGTTTTACTCATGAATTCAGTATAAGAGAAATTCCCCCTTAGCAAGGGGAGCCATATAAAGGCAAATCTAGAGCAGGATCTCCCAGTACTGTTTTTACAGCATTTGGCCAAGCGTAGTCTTCTCCTCCCCTGGGTACCACTGCTTCCTAATATTATCACCACAGGTTATCACTGGGATCACAGACTGCTGATGCCTAAGATGAGAGGTGATTTCCTACTCTGCTCTGTTGCACAGCATCCCTCTGCTTTCTGACAAGAAGGCTTGACTTTGTCTCTTCAGAGCAGACACACTTCTGGACTGTGCATGTTTGTGCAAAACTGGCAGAGTTGTGTTTAACAACTGCCTACAAAGCAGAAGGGCCAGAAACACAGAGATAACCCACAGAATCACAGTACCCAAGTAAAGCAAGCAGGAAACTCCTCCTAGTACAGTAGCTAGCAACTAGCAGTGATTTTTCTTCTGTAGTGCTGTAAGAATTTACTGTAGATTTTATACTGCTACCTCGAGGGAGCGGCTTATTGTATCTCATTTCCAGTTTTACATTGAAAATGTGGACTGTAAAATTTACTACATCATACATGGAGTTTAAACTCACAGCCATTAGACTCTTACAACTCTACTAATGCCACTTTTATAGGTGTTGGCCACAATCCTAGTTTACCATTTCATCAAAAAAAAACAGATGCAGCTCCCATAGTGACCAAGATTTGTGATTTAAATAAATGAGGCTTGGGAAATCTCACAATGAGTTTTCTTCTCAAAAAAAGAGCAACAGTTAACAAAAAGAGATATTTACAAAAATGATTGGTAGGAACAATGTTGCTAAAGTGTAAATTACAAGGTGGTAGGAAGTAGAAAAAAATGGTTCCCACATGTTTTCAAGCAGCATCAAAGAAACACTTAGCTGAAAACAAAAGAAATACACTGAGGACAGAAAGAAGAGCTCATGATTTCTTGAGTTTGGCCTACTAGCATTGAGAGCACCTACACAGCAGTATTAATGAACTCTAGACTGCAAATCCTCATGATCTCTAGCAACGGTGAGAGGAAGAAACTTGTTTCAAGGAGAGAGAAATTCTAAAGCACAAAAGAGAGCATATTTGGATCACCAGATCCATCAAAATAGATAGAAAGGTAAGTTGTTAGATCTACCAGTGGAGGTGAAAATGGCTCACAAGTTAGCTTTATAGGCAGGAAGAGCACAGAGGTGCGAAGAGATAATTAAGCTTAATTGATCTTTAAATGAATGAGTGTAGGAAGTAAGACCATGAACATACTCTTGAAAACCATATAGGCATATATAATATTAAGTGATGCCATATAACCCCGCATGGCCCTGAAATGCAAATACTGTCATCAGAAAAGAGCAGAAGGTAGTGCCATTCTGGAATACAACTCTACTTCCACGGTGAATGAACAGGTTGAACTATGCTGCTTGCAGCACCAAACCCCTGCCTAAGAAAGAGCAATGAATCAGCCTGCAAGTTCCTGAAAGAAGAGGTGCAGAAAGGAAAAGCACACATTTTTGGGCAGCATCAAATTCAAGGCACAGCTTCAGCTTCAAATGCCACATACAATCAGCTGTGGCTGAGTTGGAGCAGGGTAAGCTCAGCACAGCCATCACTTTCCAGGCAGCCAAATGTGGGCAAGCACACTCATTTCCTATTAGGGCTGCACCCACACAAAATCTATTTACATTCTGCATCCAGCACTTCATTGCAAGCTGGATTTCTAAGCCATGGACCTCTTTCCTCCCTCCTGTGTACCCATTTACCAGAGCAGGGCTTACCCACTTCTTCAATTTTTATTATGTCAGATTGTTTTTGGTGTGCTCCACTTCTCCACAGTCAAAATTAACAATTTAAGCAAGGTTTATTTAAACAGAGTCTGTAGTTTACTAAATCTATTTTTTTTCATAGCATGCAGGTCCCTCTGAAAGGGGAGCAGGTTAAATCCCAGTACGAGATGCTGCCTTCTGAAAAGGGAGGACAGAGGCTATTGCATTTAATTGCTGGACTGATCCTTGCAAGTGCCTCTGTGGTAAATGCCTCTGCCCTAATGAGACAATATACTTCAGCTGGAGCTGTAACTGGTAAGGGGAAGGAAGGGTTATGGGTGGCCTGTCACCTGCAATTTGCCAACAAGGAGAGCAGCACACTCCCAGGCTCACTTGGATCTATCTGAAGGTTGCCCTAGGCCTCTTTCCTTCTGTTCTTTCACTGCAAACACTGCAAGAAATCTTTCTTGTTTTACTTGTTCTATTTCCCTTCTCTAGTTAATCTGTTTACTGGAAAACATTGTCATTCCCTAAAATAACACCTGGTATGGTCATACATGCAAGTATGGACTGTAACCAGATCACTTCCTCAGATTTGCTCAGCTTAATCGTTTCAGCTCAGGGATCTGAGATAGCTCCCTCCCATGGGAGAAACCCACTGACCTTGGCAGAAGTCTGTGCGACTGTCAGGCCACTGGCAAGCAGAAGCAATTGCAGGATCAGCCTGTTGGGGCTGCATCTCCCTTTCTCTTGCATACGAGTGAGTGACGGGAAAAGAGCTGAACATCTTTTCCTTTCCTTCATCCTTACAACAGAAGCCTACATCCAACCTCTGGCACAGCCACCTCCTTCCCAGGAGGTTTTTGGTAGAAAGAGCACAACCTCTCAACCTGGCCACTCTGGACTGGATTTGGACAGTGTGTCATAGGCTTCTCCTCATTGAATCGAGCTGCATCATACCCCAGCTAGAGAACAACAGGCTCCTGTGGGGAACACTGCTAGAGACTGAGCTTCTCCAGCCACCAAGCACAGCACAAACCTTCTGGCTCCTCTCAGAGCTGACCTTGAAGCATTTTACCTTGCCTGTAGGCAAAAATGAAGGATAACACTATACGGCTATAGGAACGAGTGATAAAAATGAATAAACCATTGTTTCCACCACTGTTACTTTCTCTGGAGCTGCACCAGTGCTAGAACAAAGATGAAAAACTGTCCAAGTTTTAAACAAAAGCCTGAAAAGCAACTGGGGCCAGCAGTTCAGGAGCAGCTGCCAGTGGAGGAAAATGCTTGTCTTGGAGCTGAGCTGTGACCCTCCAGTAAAAGGCAGCTCATTGCTCCTTGGGACAGTGGGCAGCAGGGAGGCAGCACCAGAGGGAAACACAGACATGAATAAGAAGGAGACACCCTGTGCTGGTCTCTGCCCCAGCAAGGGCTGCTCTAGGCCTGGTCCACACATCCCAGCAGCATCAGGCTTCATGCCCTGCCCAGTCAGCGCAGGGAGCTGTAACCCACTCTGAGGTAGGTCCTCTCAGTTTCTCAATGCTTATGTGGCTGCACTTCAAACCAGTTGCAAAGAAAATATTTCATAATAGATGTCAAGAGGGCTGTGATTACACTTATGTCTTCAGGACACTGTCAGATTCTTATTCAAAAAGTTAATAAATGGGCTTTTTAGTACCTACCTTTTCTTCCAAACAGAGAAGAGACAGTGTAAAACAGTGAAGAATAGGAGGGGGGGTTTCTTCATCAAAACTAATAGTAGCAGTGAAACATTTTAACCTAAAGAAATTCCCGGTCTTCCCTCCCTCCTGCTTTGGGCAAAAAATATTCTCACGAGAAATTGTTGAGTTTACAAAAAAATTGCAAAAAAGATGCAAACATTTTGCCAGGATCAACCTGAGTATCAAAGACTGTTGGTGTGATGTTTTAGGTGTTCCCAGCCCTCCTTCCTAACCAGTATTTTCTGTGTCCCCAAATCACCGTGCTTCACCCATTGATACCTCCCCAGAGAACTCACCGCTGGTGATATTTGGATCCTCTGGGTCACACCACTGCTATCTCTTTCTTTGCTGACACTGTCCCAGTAATAGACCTGACTGAGAAGACACATTCAGATGCAGAAGCTAAGGTTGTTCCCTGCCTGCAAAAGTAATTTGACAAATCTTGACCTTTCCTATGCTCTCAAAACCAGCACGCCCTGAGTATGGCAACAGTCCTGAGCCTCAGGAGCCAAAAAACCACCAGAATCAGTTTCTACTTCTGATATGTGATGCTGGGGACACTGACAGAACTTCCTCAAAAGTGGAAATAACCCCTATATTCCCACCCTGACAAACTTCTTCTGCATGTGTTTTTCTGTGTTCACACCATTTTTTGTTGGTTTGCTTTGGGTTTGGTTGGTAGGTGGGGGTAATTGGGGTTTTTTGTTTGGGTGCTTTTTTGGTAGGCTGTTTTCGGTTTGAGTTTTGTCGTTGCTGTTGTTTTTGTTGTTTAGGGATTTTTTCCCAAGCGCCCTAGTGTACTTCTCCTGTTTGATGGAGGAAAACAAGCCCCTAACATGGTTGAATCGGTAGGCACAGGGGAACTGTCAAACGTACTCACTTACAAGCCCTGCGTCCTCCACTAAGTGAGCCATTAAGAGGTCAGCGAAGGTGCTGGAATGTGTGTTTAAGGCAAATGGCAAGGCACGCGAATGCCCCTCACCCCTGTAACACCAGGAAGCTCAGAGAATCCCATCCAGCAACTCCTCTCGCCACAGGGTGCTCCTTAGCCAGAGAGGCCCGACTAGGATCCCTCACACAGGGGAACTCCTCCAGGGGCCATTGCTAGCCCAGGAAGAAGGTAGTGCCCTGTCCCCAAGGGCAGAGGAGTATGAGCTTACCAAGGAAGCTGAGGACTCCAAGACTAGAGTGAGAGGCAGACAGCCAGAAGGTAAGATACAGTAAGTTCTTTCAAGAACAGTTCCATGAGCTACAAAACACGCAGGATTTATGCTAAACATTTCAGTAAAAAGCTCCTAAGCTCCTGTGTCCTAGAAATGTTCCTGAGAAGAACAAGAAATTTTTTTAAAAATTTGACCAGACACTCTGAACACAGGAGAAATTAGTGACCCAGTAATATTGTCACCCAGAGTGGTGAGCAAAAGATCTTGGACCTTCCCAGCAGTTCTTCTTCCTTCCCCTGAGTACGAAGAGTCTCTACATTACATCACATGAAAATGCTCCAGGGAGTATTCTTAGCTGTAAGTAGTTCATTTATCTGTGATAGTTTGTAATAAGGGTCACCAACAGATATCCTGGGATCTTTTTCCTATGCAACTCAATTTACACACTCAATTTACAAGTAGAGCTTCTATTTGTGAGTCATCTGAAGCTCCAGTGTGACACAGATGTGTTTGCCAAGCAGTTTAAGGAAAGACTCTTTGACCCATGGGATGCTGTCTGACAGTGACAACTCTTGCTATGCAGCACGTGAGAGCAGTCGCGTGGTGCTGATGGCTTCTGCTGGCACACTCGAACAGATCTTGCTCTACACCTGGGCCACAAAGACAGGGCTTTGGGGCTTTTTATTTTAAAGAGATACACAGGAATTTGCCAATGCTAAATGATGAAATTGAACCAGTGTTATCTATGTGTATGAAGTCATAAACATGTTGGAGGATTTCTGAGTTTTCAGATTTTGCAAAACCTTGCAATCCCTACAAAACCCAAACCAAACCTAAAACAAACCATGAATTGAATTCTAGTTGTTGGAGGTTTTTATGATTCAACCTAAGCTCCATCAGAAATCCATAATCTTATGGAAAGACAAATGGTATGTTTACCTCTATACACACGTGTGTATAGACATGCACACTACCATGAAGTACAGCAACCCCAGTGACACGCTGGAGATCTTGTGCAATGAAACATGCTAGAAATTTCAAAAAATTATAGCAAACAATTTCCTAACTCAGTAAAGGTCAAATCCAACACGGGGGAATTTTATACAAGATCCCATTTTGACAGATAAAGAACTGATCACAGAACTAAAAATTAGTGGTAGCTTACATACAAGTGATTGAGACTTGACTGCATTTATATGCAAACAGAATAAAGTTCAGACTAATAAGTTATACATATGGCAGTTTAAAAAGAGAGTTTTACAAAGCTAAGAACAATTATGGACCAAATCATGGAAAATGAATTTAAATAGAAAAACATGAATGATAACTAGGAGCTACTTAAGAATGTGTTACTAGATGCCCAAAACCCACAATCAACCAAAAAAGGCCACACTGGCTACGAACTCAACCTGGCTCAGGGGAAGTCAGAGCAACCAGATTAAATGAAACACATGCACATAACAGACTAGATATCTACAAAAAAGCAGATAGTAAGAGATACAAATAAAAAACTGGTAATTGTAGAAAACTGATAAATATACAAGAGAAAATACAAGGAGGACAATAAAGAGTTCTAGATGTATTGCAAGAAAACTCATTAAACATCACTATCTGGGAAAAACAGGCAAACCTGTCGAAATTATACTAGAAAATACTAAGTTGGCAAATACATATTTAAATTCTATACTAGGGAGGCAAAACTCAACCAGCTGCTAAGGTTAATTTTTTTTAATCAAGTTAATCTCAAAAATTATCACTTATTAATTTTCAATTAAAAATCTCTCTGAATAACTAAAGCTGATTTTCAAGACCTTTTTGGGTATTGGGACAGAATCAGGTCAATTAAACAAAACTAATGCCAAGACAATGCTTTAGAAAGAGAAATGGAATGGCCCAAGAAAATAGCAAGTTACAGAAAAAGAACCATCCCAGGTAGAATAATGGAAGAGCAGATACAGGATTCAATCAATTAAAAATTAAAGGAAGGTAATATAACTAATACTGAGCAGCAAAGGTTTATGGAAAACAGAGCTCCTCAAACTAATTTGACATCTTTTCTCTAAATAAAATTAGTGCTGCTAATAAATGTAATAGTACTGAGGTAATAGGTATCTATTCCTATAAAGGCAATGGATTACATGACATTTTGATTAAGATACTAGCACAACACAAAAAAAGTCAACTTAGCACATATTAATGCTTTAAGAATGATTAGCTGACAAGCCACAATGTATGAAAAGAAAGATCTTACTAGGCAGATGTGTTCTTTGCAGTGTCCCAGCTTTCGACCCTACACTATGCTTTTCAGTGACCTGGGAGAAAACCTGTCATTAGTGATAAAGGAAGTTGATGATACAAGTGAAAAAGCAGTACATAAGGAAGAGAGATTAACTGGATTGCTTTGTAAACGGGGTGCAAATACCGAAAAATGGGTGAGTTGTACTTTCTGGGCATGAGGAGGTTATCTTCAACTCTAATAACTACTTACAGCATCTTGGCAAACACCTGCACAGTAACTCTCACAGTGAGGATACAGACAGAAGGATAAAAAAACCTCCATTCAGAAGGAGGGGCATTGCCAGAAGCAGGAACCTTGAGGAACCCATGGTTTTGCAGTAGCTGTAACTGCTACTGGATTGCTGGGTGCTAACTCATGTCCTGATTGAAGGTGCTGAAGAATGGGAAGAGCTTTGCAGGAGCATCATTAAAAAATCACCAAAAAATTGTAAAGTGTGGAATAGAGACAAAGTCCTAATTGATGCAGTTAGTTAACAGCAGACAACATGGAATTAAGCAAGGAACAGTGATGTGACTGTGTTTCTTTACAGTCTATTCCTAAAGGATCACCTTTAATTCAAACTGGAATTAATTCAGAGCAAATCATAGTAGATCATAGTAAGTATGTCCTCATACTGAAATATGAGTAGCAAGCATACCAAGAGGTCAGCTGGGATTTGATAGCTCCCCCAAGCTTATGTGTCTACAAAGCAGAGCAAAGTATGCCATGCACACACACACATGTTCAGATGCTCAAACCATCTTCCACTGAAGCTGCTGGTTTGGGGCTGTCCCTTCTGTGTGCAGTCTCAGGTGAGCACTGTCCTTCCTGCAGAGACGGGCACTCTCACCAGCACTGACATGGGGGAGGCCGGGCGTGTCTACTCACCAAAGCAACTTATTCTGAAGGGGCGAGGCATGGACAGCAAGGAATTGCCTTTTCTGTCAGGGGCCCAGCTGGGGATTCCAGCTCTGACTGCGTGCCATCACGCATATTTTCATTGCACATAGATTACAATTCTGTTAATAACTCGGGGTTTGCAGTCCTGTGTATGCTGCACTGAGTGAGCCAAACTCAGCTTGGGAGTGCTCCAGAGAACCTGAAGGAGTTGTACCAGAGTATCTATCACAGCTTATTTTAAAGCTGCCAATACCACAAAAGTATTCCTGTTAGCTTTGCAGCTAGTTTAGGCTTTATTTAAAATATTAGCTAGTGTCTTCACATCCAAAGTTTGACTTGGCTTTGCTCAGCATCATAAACATAGGCGTTAATCTCCTGAGTCTCCCTGCCTCAGTAGCATTAACACTGTGTTTGAAACGACATTGAAACAAAGTCCTCCCACCTGTCCAAGCTGCAGGTGAGCCACCTGAGAGGGTAGCAGATAACCCCCGTGTCCTGGACAACATCCCCTCTCAGTAAACAGTCCCTGATGTCCAAGGTCATACAAGTTACAACTGAGTGCAGGTTGCAAACCACCATGTTTGGCTGCACAGCTGTTGCATTCGCAAGTACTTAACACCTTGCTTTCTGAACAGACAGGAGGTGCTGAAAAGGAACCGGCAGAAAACAAAGACTTATTCCCCTGCACCGTGAGCATGTCTTATAACATGTCTTACAGTGACTACTATCTAGCTGTGACACAAACACACATCTCCTGTACCTCCTGTGATTTTTTTTCTTATAGTACAAAATTTGCCAATTACTTTGAATACACAAACTGCTGGTCCAGTTTGATTTCATGCAAGTACAGATGCAAAGGGGAGCAGAACTTATCCCAGGCTGTGTTCACCATGAAAACAGGCAGAAAAGGGGAAGGCCATTCAAAAAATTCTTTTGTTTACCCATACCCTCCTCCCTGGGGATCAGAGGCAGATTTTTATGCATTTTTTCCCTCTTCTATGAGAAAATCAGATGGCTTTAATTTAAGAACCCTTGCTGCATTCAAAGGCAGGTACCAGTCTAGCAACTGCAGTGTTAATACCTAAGTAGGTCAGTCTTCTGTGTGGTCCTCGAGGGTTTCATCACAGGACTAGTCCATTGATATTAATGGGAGATACTCCTCCCCAGTCCCCACTCAGCACAATGACAATTCAGCTCAGCATGGTAATTAATGCTGCTTCTGAGATGGCTTTGAGTCAAATGATTCTCTCTTTCACGATGCTTGGAAAACATACTTGTAGGACAAAGTGGCAAAAGCAAACACATAAGTTGAGCAGACCAAGGCCACCCCAAAAGTATTTCTTTGTCTAATGAAGTACATGTATGTTGATCCTCTGTGGATCCATGTACACAGAGACATAGGTACTCAGATGCCCAGTGACCTGGCCAGATACAAGCCAGCTCTGGACTGGAAGCTCAACAGCCCTCCCAAGACAGCACCACAGGGTGCAGGAGCATCCAGGGCTCACAGAAAAGAGCTGATTCTCATGCAGCCAGCTCCAAGTCAGCACCAGGGGCCAGGTGTGTGCACACCTCCACACAGACATTTGTTGCAGTTGCTCAGGTTTGTAAGTGACCTGGACTTTTCCAAAATCCCATTCCCTCAACCCTCACTTCTTTCCTCGCTCAAAGATATTGCTTGCTAGTACAAATGACAGAAACCTTGCTGCAGGTCATAACTCATCCTACAATCATTGTTAAGTTTCAACAACTCCATATAAAAGGTAAATCCCTTGGAAAAGCAGTATTTCACTTTATACGATCAGTATTTTTGCTTCACCACTCTCATTTTACAACATGTCATTACAGAACTACACTAAGGCATTCAAAAACAGCATTCAACCCATCTTAATAAAATACTAACTAAATTACATAATTTGTTTTTAAATACAGACTCACAATCTTCAGTTGCAAACCTTAGCAGTGATTCCTCAATTTCCTAGTTCTTATTAAATACATTATCTGGGATAAAACTTTGGCAGAATTCCTATTGAAGATAGCAATGTTTTTTCCTGAGTATGAAATAAAACCTTGATATCTATCTTTTAAATATTTTCTACAAAGAGAAATTATAAAAGTAGAGAACAGCTACTGGGATTATGAAAGCCATGACTGAAAGTCCTCGGGAACAAGAATTGATCCAGAAAAGGTCTTGATCCAAGAAACAGTTTTAATCACTTTGCAAAATCTCAGACTGAGACACGCTTTATTGGCCTGTAACATTGCCACCATCTTGTCAAAATATTTTCAAACCGGATCAAGCTGGAATGTGCTATTTTACAATGGTACCACATATTTCTTTCCTCCGAAGGAGTACAGCAAACTGTATAGTATCTCTGAGACAGGCAAATCTTCTGACCTTTTTTTCTTTCAGAATTCCTATCTTAGTGACCCAGGAATAAATGTATTTTTGAAATGTCAAATTTGTTTCCATGGTAACGTGAAATGTCACTCCTGGAGATGATGTTCAATACAAATGTGAAGAGTTGAAGGCTATTTAACATGTTTTCATTTGCACCTATTCAACAATGGTTGTTATATTTTAAAACTCAATAAAGAAATTAAAATATATTTATCAAAAGTTGATCTATGGCAAAGTGACTTTTACACCTCACATTATTGTCTGCAACAACACTCACTAATGAGAAGCCCCTTTAAGTACTTGTCTGCTGGTGGAGAATGGTAACATTTTCTATTATATTGACAGCCATTGCCAAGTTCTATTCCCTAATTTCCCAAGGAAAAGGAGATATTTCATCTACCATTTCTACCCAAATCTCTTCTGCNAAGGGGGGGGGGGGGGGGGGGGGGGGGGGTGCAGAGGAAGAGAAAAAGAAAAAAAAATATTACCAGGGCTGCTGAAGCAGGAAATGGCTTTTACAAATCCAAAAGAAGGAACATACTCATAGTGCAACCCATTCATATCTATTACACATACTACACAAAGAGTGCCTCTATGCATACGTACTGAGACAAACCCACTAAACGTGGATTAAAAGTTTTCTAGAAGATTTTGCAATTTACCTCATCTGCAACACGAAGGTCTCCCATCAGACTCCATCTCTGCCCTCAGGAGGGAGGGCCAAAGGGACACGTGACAGTTGTGTCTGGGTCCCAACACCGAGGTTCACCCCGGCCTGATGTCTGACCTGTGCCTGAGCCCATGCTAAGGACAGCGACAGCAGGTCTCCAGTGAGAAGGGTGGGTGCTTCCCTGCCCACAGGTGTCTAAGGAGAAAACAAGCCCCTAGGAAGAAGGAATGCCAGACATTCCTACTCCAAGAGATGTCTCAGCACCACAGTTCTCAGGGGCTTTTCTAAAAGGTAAAAACAAGACAAATTTTTCTCTGAAGTTCATAAATAATATATGAACAATTAAGTCTCTTTTTATGGATGTATAATAAAATATTAATCAATTTTTATTTTCATAAATTTTACAATTTACAAGTTGTTGTTGTTTTAATTTTATGTTAACAAGGTATCCAAAGCTGACAAATTTGGTTTCAGGTAGAAAAATAATCATCTTTACAAAAACTGAGAAAGAAAACAAGCAGGACTTCTCACTTGCAGTCTCAAATATCACAAGTTATTGTTGTTACTTCCTAAAAGGGAAGGAAAGAACTAGTTCTCTCTGCTAAAAAAAATTTTTCAAATATCAGTTTTATTTCATGAGCATTATTAAAGATTAATTGCATTTATGGTGTCCATCCTGAAAGGTACTCAGGCCAAGCACATGGTCTGCTGTACTTGAATATATCCACTGTGTACCTAATAAAAAAAAATGTCAAGCCACAGTTGTGAAAAAGTAGTAGAGGCAGTTATTCTATAAACTGGAAAACTGAATTTTGCTTGCATCCTTACAAGATCCTAGCTATTTGAGGTAGATACTCTGAAGGGAAAATCTAAGAACAATTTGATTTATTACATTTAGGACTATGCATGCAGAAATATAAATTCTGAACATACACAAAAGCACTATATAGCAGAGGTAGGAACCAAAGACAGCTAGCTCTCCAAGCCACCCAGTCTACTGAGCAAAAAAGTTACAGCATTTCACTTTGGGTTTCTTCTTATTTTTCCCCCACGGGCTGAGCTTATATTCAGGCTTTTCTGGAAAGATGCAAAGGAACCAAGCAGGGATAAGAGATGAAGCAAATAAAGGCTTCAGAAGTAAGAGGAATATCCTAGAAATGTCACAGGGATAAAATCTCCCAGAGGAGATTGCTGGAAGATAACTATGAATGTTTCTGTAGGGTTTAAGAAATCAAATTTGTTTATGTGATATGAGTATTGTAGAGCTACAGTTCATAGATCAGGTTTATATATATCAGAACACCTGGAGAAATGCACTGCAAAATAGTGTGGGAAAGGAGCATCTGCCGGAGAAAGAAAGCATAAGCAAAGTATGAAATAGCTGTTCAAAACCAGTTCTAGATGGTTGATTCGGGTGGACTCTTTATCTAAACACTAATCTTATCATACCATTTAAAAGAATTTGATTTCTACAGCCTTGCTATTTTGGTGTTCTTCTATATTTCCAAAATGTTAAGTTTCACAGATTCTAGGCCAGTTTTGCTAGTAAGGAAATGAAGGAAGAAAATCCTGTGCATTAGAGTAAGATAACAGATGCCAGGCATCCCAACAGAACATACTCGGGGTCACTTTGACTGTTCTAGCATGAGTTAAAATTAATGTCCCAAGAAATTTTTCTTAGATAACTTAGTTACATAGCTCCAAATTCTGCCTCTTGGTTCAATTTAGGTAGTTCTACATTATGGTGTGGATGCAGCAGTGACAACAGTAAGAAATCTCCAAAGGCATTAATGAAATCCCCATCACAGCAGAAATACTGTTTCAGCACCATGCATCTTGATGACTGATTTCCTCTGAGCTTCACTGACCAGTGTCATTATAACAACAAAAATAGACTGTGGAAGTAAGACGAAGCCAGGGGAAGCAGTTCATTAAAAAGTAAAAGCGTGTGCTGTCATACACATACTTGCATGCCCTCAAAGCAGCCAGCTGTCTTAGAACAGACTAATTTCTCTAAATGCAATAAAAGGGACACAGTATATTTTACAGTGATAAAAATCTCAAGTATGACTGAAGCAGTCACTCATTTCCAGAAATCTATGTCAACAATGGCAGCACAGCCCTGTGGAAGATCAGAAGGCTCTTATCTGCAAGAATTTAGGTGAGCAGTTTTGAGCTTGAAAGGAAATTTACGACACTTTCCTGAAGTCCTTGGTACCACAGGAGCCAGCCTCCCTGGGTGGTCATCAAATCAAGGCAGCCTGACTTCTCCAGAAGAGGCAAAAAGGAAGCTCTTCACTGTGGTGGTATCTCAGCTGCATCAATTAATTTCGACTCCAAGGTTACACCTTACAAATGCCTCCACACAAGTCAAACCCTTCCCCATCTTCTGAGCCATTCAGTGCGGGTACATGAAGGGAGTATGGGTTGTATCATATTTGAAACCTTCCTAAGCCAAGAGACGTAACCCAGAACAAACTCTCTGCTGGTCTGACGTATATTGGGTTTAATAGCCCCATAGTGATTTCCTCGAGCAGCAGATTATGAGGCAGCGCAGCCATCACTGAGAGGTACCTGTATCCTTTTAGAGAATTATCAAATCAGAAGCAGCCCCTTTGTTTTACGGACAGTCAGTTTTTCATTGCCAAACTGCAGTGTTGTACATCTATTTCTTTTATATTAGTAAGTTTGGTCTCAGTTTATGACTCTCAGCAGAGTCCCTGAGGGCCAAACTAACTGGCTGGAGGGGAGGAGTGTTTATTGTGAAAGCCTGGTACCGCTCGCACGGCTGCTGCGAGGGGACACATCGCCCGGGGCTCTCAGCCTGGCACCTCTAGCAAGCACTGCAAGGAAGTTACCATCACACAAGGCAAACATCATTTCAGAACTTCCAGAAACCACAAACAGTGCTTCTTTGTTTACTTATATTTAGAAAATCACCCAGTCAAATTTTTCTCTGACTTGTACCTGTGCAGACAGAGTACGGTCAGTGATGCACAGGGTGAAAATCAGGTCAGAGTCTGGCCTAAAGCCTTGCTGGGGACCTGATGGCAGGTGACATCTCGACTGCTCAAAGACACTTGGCAGGTGGGGCTAATTCTATTCTCAATCACACTATCACTTACTACCTTCTCACAAATCTGTGAGAAGACTTGGGGTTTCTCTTAGTTTCTTCCACTTCACTCACAGTTTTAATTTGCTTTACAAGATTATTTTAAAGAGGGATACCGATGTTCTTGTTTAATTTGCCCTTGTTTTTGTCTCTTGCACAGTCCAGGACCTCAGATAAAAATCAGACTTGAGCCTTAGTGAGTAATATCCTGGTGCATTTTGTGACTAAGTAAAAACAAGATCATTCACTAAATGCCACTCAATTTTGTTAAACTCCTCACACATGTAGAAACACCATTTAATCCTTCAGTAAGCGAAGTGACTCCAAAATAAGGATCCAAGTGCAATAAACACATTTCTTTTAAATAAAATTAAAAAAAAAAAAAAAAAAGAGGAAAAGAAAAGAAAGAGAAATTCCATTAAAAAATAAATTATCCTAAGAGGAGAAAACCTCAAGCAAACAAGAAGGCTTAAGCCAACTATAATATGTAGAAACTTAATATCCCCAAAACTGAAAATAACTCCAAAATCCGATAATATAAAAATGCTTTATAAGGTTTTCCTTTTTAAGTTGTGATTGGTTCCAAAAGGTTCTGCAATGTAGAACCAATGAAATAACACACAGATGTGCCTTTGCTTTGTGCATCTTTAGTCCAAGTGACAGTTTTCATTGTAAACTTTTGTTTAGAAACAACAGATAATATGATAAGGTTCTTCCAAGGGAGGTTATGAAAAAGACATTGAGCAATTGCTCCCCAACAATATTAGGACTAGCACAGAAAGAAATTGCTTTGATTTACAGCAAATGTCACTTTGATTATGATTAGAAAGAAAAAAACAGAAAGGTAGCTCGGTACTTGAGCCTCTGTGGGAGGTTAGGGGACCTCTTTCTTTGGAGGTTACTTAACAAAAAGAAAATTTGCTTCAAAGATGGGCTAGAGATTCTTGGCATGGGCTTAGGGTGGGTGCAGCCATATGCTTTTCTTTAAATATGGGTGATTGTTGCAGTTTTTGTCTGAGGAACACTGGTGCAGTCTGTCTTGGGAAACACGCATTAGTGGGAAATCCAGTTAGACTTATATATCCAAGCTGCAGGCTTTTCAGTAACTTCTGCAGGTATCTGTAGGTCCCACAGGAACACCACTTACATTTACATGCTGCTCCCCAGCTATGTCCATGCTTCACCATTACCACACTGCTATCTCAGTCTCAATTCAATTATTAATTCTGTCATTTCCCAGCTTTGAAAGCCTTATTTTTCAACCCTAACACTTCCCTACCAGATTTACAGAGTGTAAATGTCATTTGCAGTCACTCGTAACTTTACGATACATTCTGAATCCAACACCTACTAGATGACTCCCTGCCAGAAGGCAGTATTTTTGTGTAAAATGTGATCAAAAAAACATTCAGCTATATAAATATATACATCCACAAGGCTTTTTTTAAGCAGCTCAGTGTGGAAAGATGGAATTTGGCAAGAAAAGGGTCTTCAAACAAGAACAGCCTCTGTGCATTTGTGGTGAAAACTGGGTTTGATTTGATCCAGTTCTAAATGTTTTAATATCACACATTGGGCATGCAGCGTTCACACTGTGCCATTTTGAAGTAATTTTCGGAGTCCTACCAAGCAAGGGCTGCTGCACAGCACATGCCTTAGCTGTGCAATGAGCACACATCTTTCTCCCCAAGAGCAGTACTGAAGGCAGAAGTCTTTTCCCCAGTGCACGCTGCAAACTGCACATCTGAAAACTTCATGCTCTCAGCAAAGAAAGAGGTTTTGGCATGTGTGTCTCAGAATTCAAGGAGAACAGTTGAAGTGGGAGGAGAAACAAATATGTGAGAGACACCAAGAGCTGCCTGTTGACTATTTCTCAAATTTCAAGGAAGGTTGAGATGTGCTTTTCTCCAAAGGTGTCTCTTACTGAGGATAGTGCAGTGACCAATATAGGGTGCAGGCACATACAGATTTGTCTTTGTATAGCAAAACATAGCTGAAGACCCAACCCCAGGGCCACCATTTACCCATTAGGGGCAGAAGCACTTGAGCACTCCCTACCTTTGTGCGTGGCATGGGCCACACAGGAGCGGCTCTCCAGGTGCCAGGGGCTGTGCCCCACACCAGTGCCCCTTCCTCAGCCCTGCAGAAGGGAGGTGGACAACTCCCTGGGTGTGCCTCCCATCAGGCCCAGTCCTCTCGTGGGCAGCAGCACCTTCTATTTCCGCGTACCTGTTCTTCCTGGTACCTCTATGCCCAGTGTCAGAGCTCACCAGCCAGCTATGAGCCTGAACACCACAACATTTAACACCTGGAGGATTTATTCCTGCTTGTTAACACAGCTTAACCCCTTAACTGGAAGGGTTGGAAGCTTTCCTGTTTTTTCAAACACCAGGAACACCAGAAAAACAAGCTTGGAGGATCTGAATATTTAGCAGGAACTGGCATTCCTGACCATTACACACAGGCTCTGGACCCTTCCAACAAGCAAGGCTAAATAAAAAAAATCCTCTGCACCAACCAGTCACTCCAGAAAAGCTCCCACAGTCCTTCCTTGGACTGGCCCACAAGCTCCAGCTGTGCTGCCAAGCAGGGAGCCCACAGAGCCTCTGGTTCACCACATCCTGCTCTCTGCAGCGTGTTCACAGCTGAATCCATGCTGCAAGTCCTAGGGGAATAAATAAGCTCAGGCAAGAGAGGCAACATCACTGAACTTCCAGGGACTACATGTCTTGGCTTTCAAAGAAATGGTCCCTCTTTCTTTATTTTTCTCTTTCCAGAAGAAGAGCTTCCCAATATGTTAAACTTTGCTGTGTTATTTTTTCCTCCTGTAGTTAATGAAATTCTATTGTTTTCTTGTCAATTATTTAATCGTTAAAACAAGGCTTGCATGAAATGCAGGAAGCCCAACAAGCCTCCAGAGGCTGCTGCACAGCACGGCGGCACAAGGACCATGACTACAACAGGACAACAACCACGCTCTTGTCTCCAGCACCAGCACAGGGGTCCCCAGCAAGGAGGACATCTCTGAGCAGGGTGGACCAGACTAGGCAAAGAGGCTGTTCCACAGCAGCTGGTAGTCTGGGGTTGTCAGCACTATTAGACATGGCCATGGACAAACCCAAGGAAAGGCAGGCACAAAGGAAAGACCTTCATTAACACAAATCCAGTTTCTTCTCCCTGAAATCAGAGTGGATAGTAGCAACCATATTATCTTTTATTTCATTTGTGTTACGTAAGCTCACAATTGATAAATTCCATGGAGTTATGAATCTAGTCCTGCTCCTGCAGGAGCCTGAGGTACAAGCAATGGAGCTATCCCCCTTGGACAAGGGGTGGGGGCCCACAACAGGCCCAAGTGCTGCATGCCAGAGCAAGCAGCCTTCAAGAGTTTGGCTTCTACAGAAAAAAGACGGAAGATGAGGGAAAAAAAAAAGATGCGTTATTAATCCCTTCTGCATAAGTCAGCCACGGAAATTTGCTGTCTGTTCGAAGTCAGTCTGCTGCGCAGCTGGGAACTGATCTCTTATCTCAAGTGCCAGTCTAGTGCCTAAACCACAAAAGCGCTCTTTCCTCCACTCCTTCGACATGCAAATGGCGTATAATTGTATAGGCATGCTTACCATAAACAACCAGCAGAACTTGGCATCATGCTAATGAGATTTTTATTAGCCAAATATTTCTTTGGTAACCAGGTCAAACAATCACGTTCTCTTTTGTTTCCTGTTATGAAATGAAACTGAAAAAATATGCCACTTAAAAAAATAAAATAAGAAGAAGCCCAACCAGTCCTTTTTTCATAAAGAAAACAATATGCTTAATGCAGAATAAACCGCATTTTATGAAAAGAGGTCATCTTTGGGGGGAGGGAGACAAACAATTGAAAAGAAAAAATGTAGCACAAGAGGGAATTATGAATCTTTTTTTTACTTATGGAAAGTATTTACATGTTTATTTTAAGCCAAACATAAATGTAAATATTTTAAACAAACAAAAACACACCAGGGTAACAATAGAGTATTGTTTTTTTTATGTTGAATAAAAACTGCCAGGACAGTGCATGTATATTTTTAAACATGCTGCTTCAAAAAGCAGGATGCAAGGGATGTTGCATCTTTAATTTTTCTGTTAATTATGGATTGAGCATTGTTGTGAGTCTTGTCCTCAAAACCCAGCTCAGAAAATAAGAGCAGATGCTCATACCCAGGTTTGGCTCATATGGGAATTGAACAGAACATATTGGTTTATAATTAATGTAATTTGTTGGATTATCTTTTGTGAAGGAGCTAAGGTAAACAACCTTGCAGCATTGTACTGAAATTCTTCTGCACTCAGAGCCTCTATACTTGATGGAAGATGACAAAAAACCTACCCTTCCTCCTGGATTGCGGGAAGATTTGGAAATGTCTGTCACATTCAAACATATTTTAATTAACTCAAAGGAAAGAATTAGGCTACGGACCCTAAAGCAAATTACAAATAGTGTTTAAAATCAGAGCTAATGATTCCCCAATTGACTATTCTGATTAACAAAATTCTCTTTTCTAGTTTGCTGTAATTTTGTTATGGGGCAAGGATGGAGAAAGAACATGCTTTTCTGCCCTGAAAATGGTAGTTGCTCTTCAGACCAAATTTACGGATCCAAAAGGCTCCTCCCCTGGCCAAACAGCATTCCTGCCTGGCCAAACAGCACTTCAGCAAGCATGGCACTAAGTGGCAACTTGAAGAAGCAGAGAAAAAAGTATGATTATACAATGTAACATTTTCCAAAAGACTTTTTTCCAAGAGCAGAGTGTCTTGATAAGCATTAATGAACATCATTTTAGCCTCCAGGGAAAAAAAAAGGAAGGAGAATAAAAAAGAAACTACCCCAAGTACTGTGTTCTTAGGGATAATAATTGCCAAGAAATATGGGCCAAAATCTTGGCTCTGTGTCCCAGGACTACAGCACTCATCCTGACTCCAAACTGTCACCATAAACCTTAGCTCTATTTCTCCATTTTTGACATTAAAAAATACAATCTCAAAGCAGCAGTTTAAGCAGTCTGTTCAGGCTTGCTTGTCTCTTCCTCCCCTCAACAGAATCATGTGGTTAACTTTTTAATCCTTTGTGCATTTAAGTTCTCCTCCCTTCAAAGCACTTGTGGGTGACCTTTATCTTACCAGGTGTACCAGCATGGTGTGTCCCCTTCAGCCCTGCTGCCAGGTGGGGCAGCTGGCTCTGCCAGAGACCTGGCCAGAACCACAATGGGAAACTGGCCCAGAGCCAGTGAAGGAGATGATTTTGAGCCAAGCCCACATCCCATGCACCCTTTGCCTCAAAAGGGCTTCCTTCAACAGCAAACATCTGTCTCACTTTGGCCTCACAGCTTATATAGGCAACAAGACACATTGGAATTGTCTTCTGGAAGAGAAGGAAACAGAAGATCTTGTCTCAGGCCATTGCTGCAACCCCTTCTAATGGGCCACCAGCACAGAGGGGACAGAGACTAATCAGTGTTATGTCAGCACTGCCTTGGGGCCTGTAGTTTGCAGCAGGGCAAGTACCTTGAATTCCCTCAGCTGCCTGAAAACATGGCATCTCCCTAGGGCATCTGCCAGCATCCCACGGATCAATGCTTTCAGCCACAGTTAGGGTGCTGGCTTCACCTTATAGAAGCTATAGCCTAGATTTCAGCTGAGAGATGGGCAGGGAGGCAGAATTTTAAACAAAAGCAGGAGCATCAAACATTTGGTCTGCTTTTAAAAACAGAAATAAAATACAAGTAGACACTGAATGGATGTTATTTTCTTGGTCAGGACCACCAGGAGTTAGTGCTACTAATGTTTATTAAGAGAGTAATTCTCTTTCCATGGAATAGAAAAAGTCTTTAAAACCAGGCATTTATTCTTGCATCAGCAAAATTTGTTTTCAGGTTCTGTCAGGACCTGGAGAGACTTTACCAGCTGAGCTGCAAATTGGAATGACCATCCCAGTGATAGCATATTGCTTTTCTAACTCTGGTCTCCCACAGAAATAGCACTCTAGAGAGCACATTCACATACCGGGCATGCAACGGTTCATCTGCCAAAGGTTTTGACTCAAAGTAAGGAGTCAGCTGCTCATTAAACTGCACATACAAAATATTTTTGGAGAACAGTCTTCCCTGGATATGTAGCACTTCTGCAATTTTATGAAAGAGGCAGCAGCAAAGAGTTTGGGTCACTCATACACCAAGTTTAAAGTCATAAATGAAGTAGATTTTCAGCTTAGAAATGTACATTGCTAATGAGCTACAGGCACAGCTGATACAGTAATAGTTCCATCCCATATTCACAGGAACAATGCTCACTCATGGGGAATGACGGTCTTATCAGCCTGGTAACTTTATCTTGAATATCATGTTCAAATTTTCATATCCTTATAAATTAAGAAATACTAGAATGAAGTGACCAGATGTTCAAGTTTCCTCCGCAGCACATTCATTACCAGGCACACATTTAAGATGCATGCAAGCCCTCTAGGACTCCTCTCTGAAGAGGCTCACTCCTCTTAGTGTCATCTGGTTTTGCTAGCAGAATGACTTCAGCACCTCAGCCCACAGAAAACTTCTGCCTCCACCATTACTATGGCCCAGGATTACTAATGCATTGCACTGCTTTCGGTGGGCTCAGGAAAGGGAGAACACTGTTTCTTCTCTCAAGCCAGAACCAAAGGAAGAGAGAGCAGATGAGAACATAAATGAGGAGCTGGGTGAAGTTCTTGCTTCATGCAGAAGATTTGCTGGTTTATTCACAGTCTCCTGTCTTCTTTACCTCGACATAGCACCATATTCAAAGGGTCAAAATCTCTTAAAGCTTCATTTTTCATTTAACGTAACTTTTTGTTCCACATTAACCAAGCATCTCATCTCCTCAGGGACTGCCAGTCCTTGCTATCTGCTAGTCTTGAATCGCTACCTTTAAAATCCTGACAATTACATCATTGCCTTTCAGCACAGTTGATGGTGTAAACCCATAGCATGGTAACTAAGTGGTACTAACAGCGGTGAAATATCTGTGTACAGAAGCATGCATTCCCTTTGACAGTTTACTATTTTTTCTGAAAGATATAGAATGTAACTCTAATATGATTATAATTATTGAGAAATTTAAGCTTAAACATGTTGGTCCACATAAGTAAGAAATGCTGAGGAGCAACCTATAGTGCATCTTAAGTTACTTGTTACTCTTTTCCTTTGCTGTTCTAATGCCAACAGAAAAACATTTTCTTTTCAGATTTTGTAAAAGGAAAAAATATAAATGAAACAGGCTGTTCTCTGGCTTGGAGACCTTGGATTCTTTGGCATCTAATATAACAACAAAAAATTAATTTCACATCATACTGGCAATAGTTTATATTAAAATTGCATTCTTGCTGCTTTGACATTACTGTACATGGGTCTTTTTGTTCTACATAAGTACTCTACAGATTGGTTTTTTAAACTAGCTAGTATTTCCTTTGTCAATTCAACAAGACTAGCATTTTCCTACTTGTTCACACATCCATAAAAACTGTCTTTCTTTCTACATTTAGTTTTGTTGCTGGAAATAAAGTCATGGTGCAATTCCAATGGACAGTCCAAGTGTGACCCTGTCTCTGTCCCCAGTGTTTGTCTAGGGACCAGATTTTATTGTGCAGAAACCTTACAGTTAGAAACAGACCTTCACCTGGAGGTCCACACTACAGATAATAATCACCCATAATAAAAGCCTGCCCCTTCTTGTCACCAACACAACTAAGGGATAGCATAACTCCACAGAAGGCCAAAGTAAGGAGCATTTCTGGTGATAAGCATTGCTATGAAAGGGCAAGTCAGATCCCCTTCACAGTAGAGACACAAGGGTAGCTGCTCTGCTCCTTGTCCTACTGCTCACCCGCCTTTATCACTCACAAGGGACTTGCATGAGACCAACTATTTTCCAGTGTTCTCTGTCCCATCCCAGTTGAGGAGTTTCAAGCATCTGTACGCCCACAGAAAGTGTAAGGCAGCAACTTCTCCAGGCAGTTGACCATTCCTCCCTCCTAGACATCCCCAGAACCATCTTTTCCCTGTGTTCATTATCTTCTCCTCAAAAGCAGTTAACATAGATCTGGATCATATCTGTTGTGGCCTTCCTCTCTTCTTTGGTCAACAAGTCTGTATGGTCACCTTTGATGCAGGAAACTTGTATTGCTGCAAGAATTTGCAATGCCAAACCCCAAAAGGAACCAGACACAGATTTCTAGTATAGACACTATGTAGCCAATACAAGTCTTTTTACTGTCTCAGCAGATACCAAAAGCATTAATTGCTCACACTGTTTACTATTGCTTTTTGTCGGTATTTGATCCACTGTTGGTTTGCCTTGTCTCCTGGGAGTGGGTGGATAGTCTTTTTATTACAACACTAATAAGATAATTTCATATTTACTGAAAATGTAATTATGTAATTTTTAAGTATCGTTTATTTGCTGTCTCCATACATTCCACAATGGAACCAGAATTTGGGAAAGCAAAAAACATTTATGTGAAAGGGTCATGTCCTCTAAAGAAGGGAAAATAAAGAAAAAACAAAACAAAATGAAAAACCCCAACTGGTTTCTTTCTGTTCTTTAACCCTTCTGTCTTAGGTCTTACTCCCGTGTTAGTAAATAAAACAGGGTGAGGGGGTGGGGGTGAACCATAGGAACCATTTACTCAGCTGAACTAAAGAGATGAAAGGAGCTGGTCAGGCCAAATGGGTTTGTGGTTTTTCACCATAAGGGTTGCCTCTTCAGGAGGGTACCAAGGTTTTACTGGAAATTTAGCATTCGTTGACTGGAATGTTTTTAGTGGTCTTCAAAACTGAAAAATTGCAAGACCGAAGTTTTGCACCTTGATGTGGTAAATCAGCTAAGAAAATTTAGACTTGAGGAAGTAGTATGAAAAACCCCCAAAATATCTCAATGACCAAAGTCACTGCAGTTTCTCCTCATCATCAGAAAGTCACATAAATTACAGAATAACAGAATTAACTAGGTTGGAAAAGACCTTTGAGATCATCAAGTCCAACTTATTACCTAACACCATCCCATCACCTAAATCATGGCACTCAGTGCCACATCCAATCTTTTTTAAACACTTCCAGAGATGGTGACTCCACTGCCTCCCTGGGCAGCCTATTCCAATGGCCAATCACTCTTTCTGTGAAGAATTTTTTCCTAACATCCAGCCTAAACTTCCCCTGGAGCAGCTTGAGCCTGTGTCCTCTTGTTCTGTCACAGGTTGCCTGGGAGAAGAGACCCCACCTGGCTACAACCCCCTTTCAGGCAGCTGTAGAGAGCGATAAGGTCTCCCGTGAGCCTCCTCTTTTCCAGGCTAAACACCCCCAGCTCCCTCAGCTGTTCTACATAGGGCTTGTGTTCCAGACCCCTCACCAGCCTTGTTGCCCTTCTCTGGACACATTCCGGCATCTCAACATCTTTCTTAAATTGAGGGGCCCAGAACTGGACACAGTACTCAAAGTGCAGCCTCACCAGTGCCAAGTATAGAAGAAGAATGACTTCCCTAGTCCTGCCGACCACAATATTCCTGATACAGGCCAGGATGCAACTGGCCTTCTTTGCCACCTGGGCACACTGCTGGCTCATGTTCAGCTGGCTGTCCACCAGTACCCCCAGATCCCTTTCTGTCTGACGACTCTCCAGCCACTCTGTCTGCAGCCTGTAGCTCTGGATGGGGTTGTTGTAGCCAAAGTGTAGAACCCGGCACTTAGACTTGTTAAATCTCATGCCATTGGATTCTGCCCATCTATCCAGCCTGTCCAGGTCCCTCTGCAGAGCCCTCCTACCCTGTAATAGATCAACACTTTCTCTCAACTTTGCAGTTTCATCTGCAAACTTACTAATGGTGGACTCAATCCCCTCATCCAGATCATCAGTAAAGATATTAAGCAGGACTGGGCCCAACGCTGATCCCTGGGGGACACCACTAATGACTGGCAGCCAACTGGATGTGGCACCATTCACCACCACTCTCTGGGCCCTGCCGTCCACCCAGTTCCTAACCCAGTGCAGAGTGCACCTGTCCAAGCTGTGGGCTGACAGCTTTTCCAGGAGTTTACTATGGGAGACAATGTAAAAGGCTTTGCTGAAGTCCAAGTAGACACATCCACAGCCTTCCCCTCATCCACCAGGCGAGTCACCTGGTCATAGAAGGAGATCAGGTTGGTCAAGCAGGATCTGCCCCTCCTAAATCTATACTGGCCGAGTCTGATCCCTTGCCCATCCTATAGGTGCTGTGTGACTGCACTCAAGATGATCTGTTCCATAATCTTGCTTGGCACTGAGGTCAGGCTGACAGGCCTGTAATTTCCCGGATCCTCCTTCTGGCCCTTCTTGTGGATGGGTGTCACACTGGCCAGCTTCCAGTCATCTGGGACCTCTCCAGTGAGTCAGGACTGGTGATAAATGATGGAGAGTGGCTTGGTGAGCTCATCTGCCAGCTCTCTCATCACCCTAAGATGGATCCTGTCTGGTCCCATAGACTTGTGAGGATCCAAGTGGCTCAGCAGGTCTCTAACTACTTCCTCCTGGTTTACAGGGGGGCAACACTGCTCCCTGACCCCACCTACCAGCTCAGGAGGCCAGTTGTCCTGGCCTCAACCTGTCTTACTGTTGAAAATTGAGGCAAAGAAGGTGTTAAGTACCTCTGCCTTTTCCTCATCTTTAGCCACTATATTCCCGTCCAATAAAGAGCAGAGGTTGTCCTTGCCCCTCTTTTTGCCATTAATATATTTATAAAATTAGCTGCAGCCATCTAATAGCATAAGACCAGTTGTCTCCATTTGGAGGAGCATGTGTGTCTGAGGCCAGGCAGGAGATGCTGTTTGATTTGCAATTGGCACCCTTGAGCAAAGAAGCTTGAAAGTTGGGCATATCACCCCCTAGTAAAAGTATCCATCTCAAAGCCCTGCCCCTCAACCCAGGAATCTAATTCACTGGTTTCCTAAATTGTGTGTGCTGGGAAAAACACCAAACACTATTGTCCTCAAACTTTTTCCAAGATTAGATCTGACCTAGAGGGTAATGAAAGGTCAAAAAAAAACCCCAAACCATCATTTCCATTTTACAGAAAGTAAAAAATGATATTTTAAAGTCAAGATGTCTTCTTTGACAAATAAACTTCTTTGAATACAGCATCTTCTCCCAGTGAATATTTACATTACAGGCATATTTAAGGTGGCACTATAATGGACTATAGAAGAATGTTTCATTACAATGGCTGTCCCAGGCTGCATACCCCCACACACTTCTAGACATGATGTGTTCATGAGACCCAGAGTTGGGAACTGATGGAGTTCTCTGTGGTTTGGAACACATGGGAAGAGAGGGAAAATCTTACAGATTCGGATGCCTGGGTCATTTGATTTCCTGACGATTAAAATCACTACCTTGAACCCAGCACAAGCCCACAGCAAAATGCAGCACTTAATAGGCAGGCTGTGCTTCCTCTAGTAGACTGACTTCCTGGGTTAAATTGCATGTTTTGCCCAGTGCATAGCAATAACCTGGAAGCCATGGAAAAAGTAAAGGTGATAGAAGCACAATTCAGACATTCGGGGGATCAGCACACAGCCTGTCTAGAAGATACAGGAGGTCTTTGCAGCTTTCAGAGCATTGAAAGTACTTATTTTCACAGACAATCAGGAACTTCAGGAGCAAGCAAAATTCAGAAACAACATGGCAGGTTGCATATAAGATGAGGTGAAACTGTCTCTATCATCTTCATCACATTGCTCAGGGTTTTGACCTTTGGTGCCTTTACAAGAAAGATTGGACACTGGGAGAATTTAAAGCTAAAACCTCATCAAATAATTTGCACCCCTCTTGATTATCATATGAGATCACCCTATAAAACAACTTTTTGGAACAAACCAAGTAAGAGCAAAAGCCCAGTTTCACACTGGCAGAACCAAAGGAGGATGTGTGGCAGAGAAATAGCTACTGAGGAAGCTGAAGAGACTATTCTGCAGCAGGAGGAAATAGCTATATACAGCATAATAAATTGATTTCAAAATGGGCTTCATCATGGTCTCACTTTGCATGTACACATCCCAAAGACCAGCTTTATGCATTCTGTCACTCTGCACATAGGAGAAAAACACTTTCAAATTCAAAGAATACATGTTCTCCACTCCTGCTTTCAGGAAGTAGCAGTAGTTCAAATGGGAAATGCCGTGTACTCTTAAGCAGCAAATTGCACACAATTATATATTTTCTTAAGGTGCCTTGCATTATTAAAGCCTCTTTAAAGAAAACAAAACTGAACATAGTTTAAGTACATGACTGCACAACTAAGCTACATACCAGAATGAAATGGACAATGATTCTGCTCCTTTGCTAATCCCATGTTAACCAGCACTAGACATTCAGAAACAAGAGCAAAGTATCTGCAGATGCATTTGTCACTATCTTTCAGCTGTATTTCCCCAGTGAACTAACAAAACTACAGAATTCACAGTGTTTACAACACTTATTTACTGAAACTTGATTTCTGATAACCTTATAGCCAAAGCATTCATAATCAAAATTTGGACACAAGATCACAAATTGGGATTTTGCTTTGAAAAAGCAACGAAAATGAGAAGATACGTGGGATGTTCAACCAGTGTAAGAGAAAACAGTTCTACCCACTGAAGACTGGGCCACATGTTTTTCTTAAAACAAACCACAGAGAATTACTTAGTACAATCAATTTCCCACATCTAGGAGGGTAGATTAACATGGTTTATAACCCCAAGAGTTTGTTCCTGAAATACAAACTTTGACTGTCAGGGAATACAAAAATATAATAGAGTTTTGGCTTTGTTTTAACAGTAAGGTTCCTGAAGGGAATAATGTGATACGTACTCACCACACCATAGAGAACCTGGAACAAGCCCAAGTCTATTTTAGGGCCTTGCCTCAGGGTACATCTCTGAGGAAACAGGAAACTTTGGTTTAATACCAAAGCTAAATCTAGACAACAGTTCCCAAAGAATTTTCCTCCCCCTTTTCTGCCTCTTCTCCAAGTTTTCTCCCTAAATTTCAGATTCCCAGAGCACCTTTTGGTTTGTTGAACTTCTTACTCATGATGTACCCTCGACATCCTGAGTATCTTACTCTCACCTCCCTCAGGAGCCCTTGGCCTGGCCATGCATACCTCACAGCACTTGTCTGCTCCAGATACCCCAGTGCAGAGTCCCTGACAAAAATTCAAAGGGTGATTTTGTTTCAGGTCATCCCCACCCACCAGCCACTCCATCTCATCATCAGGTTGTTTTAGTGCTCCCTATCACAGAATAAACATGAGTCTAAATGTGCTAATGGCTGGGCCCAATACGGACAAGACCTTCAAACTGCTTTTCCCAGTTTCTGAGAAAAGAAATCCTCGTGCTGTATTCCTCCTACTTAGGAAATAGGGAGAGAGGTCTAGGCTTCAAAATAAAAGCGGCTGGGAGACAGGTGACTGCCACAACACAACTGACCCACATGTCTGGGCTGAGCCTGATGCATCAGTTCTTCACATGCAGCACAAGGCCAGGGCTATCAGCATACAGGCCCAGGTCTGTGCAGGGCTAGAGCCCACCATCATTTTAAAATAATCCAGGCTCTTTTCTATTCCTGCCTCATCATGAGCATACACATGGAAGAGTTTGATGTCTTACAGATATTAGAGGCTAAACTAGCCAATAAAAGCCATCATATATGAGACTGACTTCAGGCATACCTGGGAAATAGGTCATTGAAGTACTAAAGGATAACCCTTGGATGCAGCAGACACAAGGAAATTTATCAGGAGAATCACCAAACAACTTCCCCACCCCACCAAAAAAATAAAATTCTGCAGAGATACACCAGCTACCTAAAGATGCCCTTCCTTCACGGGACCAATTGCTGCTCATAACAGACAGATGCAATAACGAGGATTTTCCTGTAACCAGACTTTCACTGGCTTTGGTGGCAATTGCGCTCCTAGTAGTCAGTCCAATCTGTAATTGCTTAGTTATTCATGTAGATTATTAACTATCAGATGTTACTCTCAGATCTTCTGGAGCATGTATATAATTTTCATATGTCCCCTCCATCATGTGCACCTACAGAACATTTGAGCTTACTTTAAACAAATCTGCAGCTGTAACTGGGAAAAAGTTTAGAAGAAATGTTAATTACTTCCAACCAAGGTCCAAAAGATTTAGTTAAAGACTCCTTAGAGTGTATATAGCACATTTGAGAATACTGGCTATTCTCCAACAGTTTGTATGTGCTAAGCTTAAAAATTCATGTAAGTCTTTAAAATTAATGCTGCATTGCCATTGTGTATCCTCTAGAACCATAGCAATTGCAATAAAAGTGCTTTAATTTGCTATCGAGTGATTTTTATCATAATGTGACACTAAATACCAAAACATTTAATAATTATCCCATTACTATAATGTATTAACAATATTTCCAAATATTTACTCTAGAAGACAAGGTGGTTTTCAGTTCTCACTACTCTTGCAAATGGAAGTTGTTTGAGAGGTTCTTGAAGCAGGTCACATCCTAAGATTTTTCAAGCAGCTGTTTCTCTTTCAGATGAGACTAAGGAAAGAAAAAAAAGCACCAGACTATTCTCTAATTCCTAGTAATGCAACAGGAAAACATCATCCTTTTTACAAATTAGGTCCCCAGTCTTGAAGCCTAGCACAGATGCTGAACTTTGAATTCAGTTGGTTTACTCATGTGCATCAAATCAAGCACAAACTTCAGTCCCTGCAGCTTCAAACTTGACCTATCCAGCAATTAAAATCCAAGATATTAGCTATACATTTCTTCATCTAGCTTCATATGTACAAGTTCATAAAAAATGCCACACACGCACGACAGTGCTTTAAGATTTCAGGCACAGAACTAGAGTGGAGCAAGGAGTCACACCAAAATGTCTTTTCTGCAACACCCAAAGCTAAACAATGATAGTGACCAAAATCCTGCCGATTTTGTTCCTGACTGGAGGAAAGACGCCCCACAGAAATTTCCCTCCAAAGTGAGTGGGTGCAGTTCCCTCTCCATCCCTCATGTGAGGCTAAGGGAGAAAACTTGGCACTTGGTTTTAACCAATTATTAGGTCATCCCCACAGTGACACACTGGCAGGGAGATACATGCAGACCCCCCCTTTCTTCCTGAGATCTCTGTCCTCCCATTCATCAGCTGGAATTTAAACTCCTAATCTCGGATACGGATACGGTCGTTTGTCTGAGCTAACAAAGGTCAGCCTCTGACAAAATGCCTCTACATACTAGACCAGTGGCTCAGCAATCCTCCACTTCCACAGCGGTGCTCTGATTTCTGATAGGACTGCTCTAAGTCTGTGTGAACACAGGAGAACACACCTGTCAGATGGATGGAGGCCAGACCCCTCCTACTTCTCCAGTGCTCTGCAACAACAGGGCTCTTGGTGTTCTCAAGAAACACCCTTTGGGAGAGGCAGGGAGGTGTTGCCCCACTGACAGGAAAAGCAGCCTTTTTTCAAATAGAGGCCACTAGAGAAGAGAAAAACAAAATTTCTGTCTCCTTGATCATTCCTGTGCTTCTCCCAGAAGTGAGACCTCATTCACCAACTTCCTTCACTTCCAAAACAATAAAAATTACCTAAAAAAGGAAAAAGGAAAAAACAAAAAGGAGAGGCCTCTTTCTTAGTATGACATCTGTCTAGGATTTCAAGTCTAACAACAATTCTGAAAAGTTTGTTTTGAGAACCATGAAGACATCTGGAGTTGGTGCTTCCTAGATTTCAGGAAAGGTAACCCAAAGAGCTCTGAAACAGTTCTTTTGTTTTTCTGTGTACTGTTATTTTCACACTGGCAGTTGGGAGCACTCCCAACCAGAACAGAAAGCCTACAGGTACCTCTATTACACAGCACAGTGAGTGATCAGATTCATTTCAACCACGTGACCTTTTATAGAGGAAACAAACAAGGAACCACAAAGTGATTGAACCAGTAAGACAGTGAGACTGCTATAAACATTTGGGTGGCCTCATGCATTGCAAAAGGCATTTTTGTGCCAAAACTTTGCTGCCTATAAATAATCAGTGCATTTTTTACATCGTGTAACTGCTGCACATTTTCATAGCACTTCAGAACCCTGGGTCTTTACAGGAGCTAGACAAACTCCGAGAGGCCACAAAGTTTACAACATCCTCTATAGCAGTGCAGAGCACAGCAGTTGTGGTTTGCAAAGGGTCTCTAATTCTTGAGGCCTGAGTGCAGTTATAAGGCCAAAATCTGCTCCCAACAATCCTACTACAGCATGGGACAGCTGTAGGAGCTGAACAGAAGCACTTCTAGTGAGGTTCTGCCAGCTGACAGTCTGCAGCCATGCACTGTCATCCCTCCACTAGTCACTACAGCCATCACTACTGCAATGTTCACAAGTACATGGTCTCCTGGTGATAGTGCATCACCACAGAGCTGTTCACCTGGGACTCAGCTGGACTCCAGCTATTCTACTGGAGCGCTTGCACAACTATTCTGTGGCATGCCCCAAACTGTAAAAAGGTGCCTGCCTACTCCTTATTTTCTAAAGTCATAAAAAGTCAGCACAGAGAGAGATACAACACAACAT
>WEIV01017547.1:0-107500 GCA_013390005.1 Calyptomena viridis | reverse complement strand
CTCACACAGCCAAAGAGCACCATTTGGGTCCTGCTGCTGCTGTCCAGTCATTTAATCACTTAATCAAAGCTAAACTTACACCAGTGGCCTAGGACAGGAAAGAAGGGCAGGGCTAAGAGATTCTGCCAACAGATTCTTAATGAGTAGCTAAATGTGACCTCATTTCTTTGAAAGTCTCCTTTTCCACCGAATTTTGTGTGCTTTAGAATGACAATCCAGCCTCAAAGAAGAGGTGTTAGATTTATTACTTTTTGAGGATCACATCATACTTTTGAAAATAAAATATTTCAAATATAACCTTATCCGATCTCCACTGAAACCAAAAATCTAACATAATTACTTCTCCAAACCTGGCAGCAAGACACACTGGGGAGTGTTTGTACATGTGAGTGTTGGCTGTCATGTATCACCAGTGATAATCCTTGAGCTGCACTCACAGGAAATGTTACAAAAGGCACAGCAAAGTTACCTAGCCTCTGTCTCTGCTGACCTCACCACGGTACAAAAGGCCCTGCCCTAGTGAAGCCAACAGCAAACAAAAGAAACATATGAAGCTGACTGAGCAGCCTAGGAGGAAAAAAACCACCTTATTTGTAATCTGTAACAAGCTCATAGCAACCACATGACACACTAATTTACTGGCTGCTTTACACTGTGCAGTCCCCAAAATTAGCGTAAACAGTGAATCGAAGGAATGATACTTGACTATGCGTTTTCTCACCAAACAGTTCTGAGTTACAAATGTAGAGGTTGGTTTGGGGTTTTTTTAAACTATATTCCCCTAAGAAACATCAGCAATAATAAGACCAAAAAACATTGCCATTTCCCAACTTCTAGTAGACTCAAAGACTGGCTCAAAACATTTGGGTTTTTGGCTCAGACATCAACACCTTTGAACCAGTGCCAACTGACCTCTTAGTCTGTCCCCCTGCGCCAACTTCCTTTATACTTTTTCAATCATGCAGTACCTTCCTCTTGGAAGCTGGGGA
This sequence comes from Calyptomena viridis, assembly GCA_013390005.1. Lineage (NCBI taxonomy): Eukaryota > Metazoa > Chordata > Aves > Passeriformes > Eurylaimidae > Calyptomena > Calyptomena viridis. The sequence goes on along the minus strand of WEIV01017547.1, from coordinate 106,511 downwards.
CCCCATGAAGCCAGAATTGTTGCCACTATCATCCAGTCCATACTCAAAGACATTTCCAGCTTCAAATTTATCCATATCACTACATTTTATGCTAAATATCCTTCCTCCAGAGTCCCCATCACTTACTTATTTGAGTTTGGGAAAAGCATTACAAAGAGTTGGCGTCACTTTGTTTAAACTTTCAGATCATACGTTGCAGAGGCTTTGCTACTTTGCAGTTCAAGAGAGAAAGTTTCCCAATTTACAGCTTTCTGAAAATAAAATACTTGAGGCTGTTACGCACTGATTTTTCCCTAAGTCCCCAGAAAAAATGAAATAGTTTTTTCCCACCTTACACTTCCGTGCCTTCACACAGATGCATGGATCACATTCCCCCTCTATCTGTCACTCCATACAAAGCTGTCTTTCAGCCTTCTGGAGAGATTCCTCCTTTTCCAAACATCACTGCAATTCTCACCACCACTGAGGAACAGAAGCAGCAGATTCACATCCTTCATCTTCGACACATTCACTGTAGTGCTGAATAGAGCAGAGTTGTTGCCTTGTAGAGAGTTGCTCTGGCTAGTTTGCATGCCCTGTCCCCTACACAGCCTCCCTAAGATTGCTTTCAGTATTACATCAGCAGCAGCTTCTCCCACCATCTGACCCCCTGCCCAAAATATATCAAGCTTTCCCATTTCCAAGATGACAGTTTTTGACCCTCTTGTTCTCTTTCTCAGCTCTCCACACTAGGCCACCCTTTGCCATCTGCAGAACTGTTACTCTTACACACAGACCCTTCTCCTCCTCCAGCCACCTGTGTGAGCCATAGGAGGACTTCAGATCTATTTTTCAACAGAGAGCATTTGGGGGCTTGTCTTTTGCAATCAAAAGCCAGCCTCCTGGCAGAAAAGAGAGCTTGAATTAGACAGGAGAAACAATATCTACTTAAAAAGCCCTGGTTTGGTATCATCTTGCTATAGCCCTCATCATCAATACACCTCTCAGCCTTATCAAAACACAGCTCTGGGCCACCATGAAACAAAAAATGAGTTCACACAGCTGTAAAAAGCCCACAACAATCATATATGAACAACAGCGATACCCAGAAGTTCTGCAGTCCTGTTGGCAGAGAGCAGCAAGCCAGGCCTGCCTCTACAAGGTTTTCCCATACTTGAGATTATGGAATTTAAAGGCCAAATAAATTTTAAGGTTGAAACATCCAGGCTTTGTTGAGCCATTTCCTGGTTTTGAGAGGAACTGGAAAAAAAAACCCCTTACATACAGTAGTTTGTTGAGGAATTTAAATTACATCTGGCCCTTAGCCAAGTTCAGCCATTTGAGAGCACACCACTTCCTTGTCCTTTTCAGTATGTGTCAGGAAGAGGAAAGCCAAGAGGACAGGCACTGTGTAAGAACTCCCTGAACCTGTGTTCTCCTTGTGAGCTTCAAAAGGGTTCCCCCATCCCAGCAAGTTAATGCAAGATAGCTTGAAAATAAATAGAATAACACCTACAGCTGCTCTACACAGCTTTTTTTCTGCTTTGCTTGCCTGGAACACTGACAGAAAAAGCAGGTCTGACTCTGGCAGAGATCAAACCAGACATGTCGTGCACAGCTTCTCTGGTTCATATGTGGTTTCACCTCTTCTGCAGACACATAGAAGAAGGGCTGTGAGGAGGCAGGACAAAACACAGCTTACATCTACTCTACGCAAGACTCAAGCATCTAATTATACGCAATGAACGTCTTTTATGTCCAAATCACTTTGTCCATTTTTCTGCAAAGGATGCCTTTTCACATCACACGTGTAAAGCTGTTATCATACAGTTTCTCCTCGAATACAGTGCAGCCCTCCAGATTCCTCAGCCTCATCCAGGGCACAAAGAACTCAATACTTCTCTCTTTCCCAAAGAGCCACTATTGACATCCAGGACATACAATGAATGAATAAACAAATAAAATAAACAAACCATCCAACCAAAGTTGAAGGTATTTCCATACTATGCAGAAAGTTCTTACCTCAGGAAGGAAAACATGCGTTGCTATGCTGTGCTGTGCTCCAAACAGGCTGTTTCTCTCCTGCCGAACTCCCATCAGGCTCCAGCCAGCCCATTAGCAGCCAATTTAAAAGTTCACAGGTGTTAACATGATGAGTAGCAGAGATTCAACAGATCTTGGTGTGGCAAAACCCTGCAGTGGGGATTTGCTTTACTTCACACAGAAGAGATGAAATGCTTTCATCAAACTAAGTTTAACAAAAACCTTACTAGCTCAAAATCTTTATTTTTATTGTGCAAACTTCTGGAAATCTGAAACCAGAGATAGTTTGTTTGCATTCCCTTCATCAGCTGATTAGTACATTCTGGGCATTTCTGTACTTGGCCTTCATTTTTCCCGAGTTGTTTGGAACACACACCAGTCATGCAACTTGGTACAGTTGTGTTTTCACCACGCTTCTTTTTAACTTTCTTTTTGGTTTTTTTTCCACCTAATACCAATAGCACCAGTGCTGGTTATACAGAACAGGGTGAGCAAAATATTTGCTTTTGCTTTGCATTGAAACTTACCTTCTCTAATAATTCCAGATGCTGGATACAAGTTAGAGACAAAAAGCTAGTAAAAACATTCATTTCTATCTTGATCACCTTTACTTGGACAAAGCTCCACTCCTGAACAAAAAGAGGGATTTTGCTTAAAAAGTTATTCTACCTGCTTTGGTTTCCTAAGCTATTGCTGTGAATTTGAATTACTGAAAAGAAGTGGGAAGAATATGTTTTACAAAACAAGGCATGATAATGAGGGAAACACACTGCTGAGTTATAAATGCAGGTGGTTTTGACAGTTGGTGCTAGTAAAGTCTTTCTCAAAACTTCTATTTCCTTGTTCTGGCTGCACAGGGCAGGACAAAGGAAGGAAGCACAAAGAGACTTTTGACATTTAACTTCTACCCAGAACGTGTTGGATTGTGCTAGTGAAGGCTTCAGGCTAACCTGTGTCCCAGGGCTTCTCCACAGGATAGGCTGGGAGAATAATGATTCAGCAAGTCCAATTTTAAATGTGGTTTGCATTGTCATTTCCAAGCAAATCACACACCTCTTTTGAGCTCAAATTCAGGCTGCAAATATATTTTGTAACCAAGACAAAAATATCTAGCAGCATGTTTTCTGGCCTTTACCTAGCTCTCAGAGTGAAATGGCAGGGTAAAAGCCTCCACCACATCCTCCTCAGCATCCTGGGAGCATCTCAGAAGTGGAATGAGAGACCTAACCCGGTGAGGGTCACCGAGCAACAGCCAGATTTCATATGGGTTATTGCATCTTCTACCCATTCCATCTACCCATAACGTGAACTCTGGTTTAGTAGCTGCATAAGCTCAGACCCTAATGTTTAGATCACCCATACGGAAATAAATAATGCCCTCACTTCTTACTTCTGCATTCACACAAGCATTTTTCACCAGGAGCTCTCAAAAATCAGTGGCTCCCCTTATTAAACAGAAACAGCCCTGTTCTCATTACCCCAGAAACTGTATACATGTGTTTCTTATGTCCTACGGAATAGTTTCAGCGACACAGTTCACAGTTGAAGAAATTTGACAAATCAAGACATGGGAACAGAAAAGAAAGGTGAAGTCTCTTACCCAAGATCAATGATGATACAAAACTTGTTCCTCTCTTGCCCAGCTGTCTTTTCCTGTTTCACACTCTCTTCACTGATTTAATTGCTCCTGACAGTTTTAATGAAGCCACATTGAACTAGATGATGATTCTTTTGGGCCCTTCACATTAATATTAGGAGACATTATGGCCTCTTGAAACAGTTTTGTTTGCTTCTTAGGTTTAAAACCAGCAGAAGTGGATCTTCAAAGGTGGAACTCACTGCTAGCAAGAGATATGGGTATGTTTGTCATTAGAGAAATTTGTCACTCTTTCATGTTGTCTTACAGCATTAGTAGACTCACAGAACTACTTGCTCCCTTACACATCTCTACTTTTCTACCCTTTTTGTTTTGATCTTGGTGTCTACACTTACGTCTTAATCAAATTCTAAAATTGAGGAAACTTTCCCAGTGTGCTGCTTCAGTTCAGAGAAATAAGTCGTCACAGGAGGTGAGAAAGGCCAGAACTTCATTTTCCATATTATAGCATCATTTTTTGCCACACAACATGCACAAGACCTGAACTGAATTACATTGTACCCTGCGTCCATTTTTATCAGAGTGCAGTGTAACATCCCCCTCGATGCCAGGCAGCTGTTATTTGAATTCATACTAATGAGCAATACTTTGAAAAGCATAATTAGGAATTATTCTTATAACTCATTTGCTCAAAAAAATAACATGACTAAAAGTGATTGAGAATTTAGTTAATTTAAGCAACCTTATAAAAAACCCCAATAAAACCACTAGAAATACCAGAAGCTTTTACTTTCAGCTTTTACTTTCGAAGCAGCATTTTCCTTTGAAAGAGACCTTTGAAAAAAATTAACTAGAGGGGCTAACAGACAAAATGCAACAAAATCCTAGAACAGTGGGCATGGAAGAGTTCTTGAACTGAAGCATCTGAGCTTGATCTGCAGAACTGAAGCCCAAAATAAAAAAATCCACTGTGAGCCTCCCAGGATAGTTAGAAGTCCACCCAGTACCACAGGCTAGTGGGGTCAGGATCATGTGCTGTTGAATCGCTCTCTGTTGCACACAGAGGACAGATGCCCTCTCTCCCTGAAGGCCACAGCTGCCCTGGCTCCCCACAGATGTGCTGGTGGCATAAAGCAGAAATAACATTTACTTTGAAGGAGAAGGTACTGAGGGGACCAGGAGAGCCCATCTCAGAGGCTGTGCAGTTCCTGCTGGGAGAAGAAACATAATTTTTCTTTTTGCCAGACTGCCTTTGTGGCAAAAGGACATAACTGCAGGTCCAAGAACTAAACTGGAAAAGCTGTCAGATTTCTTAATGCTCTTGCTCCCCTTGTGACAACCCAGCTGAGCAAGGAGAGTCCCCCATGCTGATGGGCTATAGGCCAGGCTGAGGCCAGACAAAGCAACTTGTCTCTCTGTTCAGGCACTTGAACAGCAAGAGACAAATGTGAATGGAAAACCTCACCTTATTTGGTAAAAGATTATAAAAACCCTCCTCAAAATCAAGACAAGAACTGTTAGAAGATAACTGTTGTGTTGTGTATGTGTACGTCCCCACTCCAGGAGAGGAAATATGGGGGAAAAAAGGCTAAAGTAAGTTTAATTTTAACGGATCCCAAATGAATTTTTCAGTTTGTCACACAGGCTGCTAGTCCCTCCAGGCTGCCTGTTTCCCCAGGCCGGGGTGAACAGGTTGGCAGGGGCTATGGAGAGAGACAGAGAGAGAGCGAGCCACTTGCAACCTCATTCTCCAAAACCTTGCGAAAAAATCCAAGGGTCTGAAGAGGAGGGCAGTCATGCAGATTGCCAGGAACAGATCTGTCTATCAGTGTGGCTGGTTCCTTCCAAGAACTGGCAAAAATTATGAGGTCCCACAAACTGTTTAAGATCTGTCTAATCAGCCTGTACCAACGAAAAAAAGATATTGTGCTGGGTCATTTTTCATCAAATGTAGTTGCGTGATACAGATGATCAGATGGTGGGATGGTCATTATTACCGTGGGCACTTATTTCTGCATTATTACACAGGAAATACATCACTGACTAGTAGGACAAGTGCTGGCGACTGTCCTACACACTGTTGTACACCTGGGGTGCTAACACAAGAATGCTTCAGTAGTAGGATAACACCAGTTCCTGCAGAGAGAATGTGGGCAGAGATCCCATAAGTTAAGCTTGAAGAAGAGCGGATTAGGGATGCCAAGTTTTGTCCGTGTGTAAATTTACAGTTGGTGGCATTTCCACTGTAAGTGCCATTGTCAAGATTTTAGGATTGGAATGCAAAAAAAAAAAAAGCATTTGACTGAAACTTGCCATTCAACTTCTCATCATCAGAGTAAAATACCATACTGTACCAAGAATGAAAAGAGAGAGAGAGAGAGAGAGAGAGAAAACAACAACATTTAGCAGGTTTTAAAATTATGCAGATATTTTTAATGGCTTTGGAGTATTCAGACATTCACTCATATGTCAGAAAACAGATTTGATTTATAGGAATGACATTTGGCAGAGCAATTAATCCATACTATGTTCTAATCATGTTTAGTATAGGGAGAGGAAAAAAAAAAGTCAAACTTAGGTTTAAAGCTGATTGTGCCAAGAATTATTTTCAAAGAAGGCTCGTAAGGGTTTTCAGTAAGCTCAAGGACAAAATCTGGTCTTTTATCCCTTCCTCACTCCAACACCCAACACAAGATTTAAGACAACATCTGATTTGCTAGTTGAAATTCAATAATTGAATCTTCTTGCCTCCACTGGAGGTGAAATGGGAGTATGGACCTCTTAGATTTCTAAGCAGAGACCTTCCTTCCCACATTATTCCTCAGCCCCTCTAAGACTGTCTAACAGAAATCTTGAGAGGGGAAACTGGATGGTTCATCAAAGAATGTCAAGGTTTCATCCAGCAGAACAGAAATCTGCCTTTGCATGAGTGATCTTTGGTCTGATTTGCTTTTTTCAGGAATGAAACCTCCATTAGTCTTTATTATGTCCATTTCAGAAACATTGCTTGAGACAAAAAGTTCCAGCTCCCCACCTGGCACTGCTTATATCTCCAGTGCCAGAACATTGACACTTGGCTATGGGGGCTCTCATGCCACTAACAGCAGTGCTGCTCCTCAGACACTTGCAGCAACTTCATTAGAGCACAAGCCCAGCCCAAGGGGGCCCCCTCTGCAGCTTTCCTCCTGTGTGCAGAGTGGCACCTTCTTGTCTGAGGGCCTGGGATCCTGCACCCCCAAAAGGGGAGTTCTGCTGAGACCCAGAAATCCCACCAGGGAGGGCACGGCTGGGTGGCTCATGTGCCCAGCAGCTGTCCTGGCTCCTCAAGGTGTACCCATGGCTCCTGACATCCTCCTCATGCTGTGCTGGTTTTGTGTAAGCATGAGCCTCTGTTTCTTTTATTCCTGTTTGAATCTCTGATGTTGAATTCTGCAGAGAGGAAAAACCACCCTGTGTTTCACATTCAATGTGACAAATGTGACCATTAAGAAAAGCTTCTCTGACAAATCCATTATGGAATACAAGAGCAAGCACAACATGGTACCTTTCACTTACGGACTTTGCAGAAGCTGTGATTTATTTCACACAGTAACTGCACCATGTCTAACACAGCACTAGTGCCAGTTTGTTGGGAGAAGTCTTTCTTAAATCCTGTTTTGTCTGAGATCTATCAGAATTAAATCTAACAGCTTTTCCACAACATACCAATGCTATATCTGTACCTGAGATTGTACCACAGCCTTCTCTCCACTGGTGGTTGGGCATTCGTCAACAAACCAAAAAAAAAAAAAAATTAACACGCCATTTGGTTTCCCTGTTGCTGTTTTTGTTTAATTATAATTTTTAAAACCAGGCCTTCCTCCCTTCACTAATTCTGCTAACTCTCCTTCATACCCCATCTCCAGAAACTCCTGCTTAATGTATTCACAGATGAGAACATATTCCTCTATACTCCTTCCAGAACAGCTTTAAAAATCTGCGGTTATACTTTAAAGACAAATAAATAATTATTTTAGCATAATGGTTTTAACACCTGCTATGAAGATTGCAAAACCATTCCCATTCTACCTATAACTCAGTTTTCTGACACCCATAACTCAGAAAATATTTGCCTCTGGGCTTAATAGCTTCCATATTCTCTTCTGTCTGAAGATGTATCGTTAAATATTATTACTACTGGAGGTATGTTTGGGCAATATCTTTCAGACATATTTGAATTAAAGGGAAAAATAAGAAAAATTCTGACCAGATGGACTATTTTTGGAGGATGAGTACAAAAAACAGCTGGCCTGAGATAGCTTCTACTGAAAATTATACCTCTAGAAAAGAGTAAGGTGGGAAAGAAAAGTTCAAAAGACCTTGAGGAGTGACTTTTGGGCCTGGTATGAGAGCCACGGACTCTTTCTCTTGAAGACAAACCTGAGAGGATTCACCTCTTCACAGGTTTGTGCCAACACACACACATACACTCCTCCTCACTGCCATTGCTGAGCAACCTGTGTATTTTATTTGGATTAATCTACTCTCCAAACCATCCTGTGCTGCCTCGTGCCTGTGGGAGAGGCAAAGTGGTGTTGAGGCAGGTGCTGAGATTTGCTCCTTGGGCCTCCCAGGCCCTGCCCCACACCAGCCCTGGTACAAGAGCATCCACATAAGTGTCAAGGGCAGTCCCGTGCTCTCTTTGCCCCCTTCCCGGCAGCGGCCTTTGTTCAAACACTGACTTTGATGTCAGCGTGTGCTGTGAGCTGCTTTCACTATGTGAAGGCAGCTGGAGGATGGGTTACCAAAGGCATGAATTCACAGATGACTTTAGCACAAATAGTCTGACACAAAAAAACTCCCACAACATAAAATTATGAAATAACAACTAAATGTGGCATTTCAAGTCCCCTGCCTTTTCCAGAGGAGAATCTCAGACTGTTATACTCCCACACAAGTTACTCAGATAAAATTGGAATAGATAAAGATCCCAAAGCAAGAAATATTTCATATGCAAGCGTGAGGCCTAATCCAGTGCTCAGCTGAGTCAAAAGACTATTTGCTTCCCTAGGCCATAGTAAGCATGCTTTTGCCCAAACATGGAGTCTGATTTACATATTTTGACATATAATGTGATATTTTACCTTGAAAACTTTCTGTTATACTGCCTGAAGCTTTATCTCCTAGATTTACAACTAATCAGTGCTTTTTCCCTGCACTGACAGAGACAGCCAGCGTCTGAGGAATCATTATTTCGCATACAAGTACACAAAACTGGTAAGTGCTTTAGGTTTGATGTTACAACTGCTCACTGTCACCTTGGTATCTGCTGCTGACAGTTATTCCCTCCACAAACTCTTTGTCAGAGTGCTTACGTTTTTGCTGGAAAGCTTTCAAGTTCTCTTTGAGAGCTGAAATCCACAACGCACACAGGCACACAGGCATGCACACACACTACTTTAAATATCATAACAAATGATACCATAAGCCTTTCCAAAGCATCTTTAAGAGCTATTCTCTTTCATAGGATAATGTATGTAGATTTTTCTGAAGATGCTATACACACTGTTTTTTAGTTGGCTGATTTCTTGCTGATATGAGTTATTTTGCAGTTTTTGTGTTTTGGGCGTTCTTGTTTGGTTTTTTGTTTGTTTGTTTTGTGTTTGGGGGTTTTTTGGTGGTTTTGGTTGGTTGGGGTTTTTTTATTTTTTGTTTTTAAATAATAGGAAATAGGTGTTTCCTCAGTGCCTGACTTTTGAAATCTGGAGTGTAGGTTCTTCAGTAGATGTGGCAGCATGTGGGTATTCTCTCCCGTTTTTAGAACTCAAGTTGCTATAACAACCCACAGCATCTGTTCAACCCACTACCTTTCTTGGCTTCTTTTTCTTTTTTTCCTTTTGGGTCTCCTATTCTTCTGAAGTCAAGTGCTTTGCTTTGATTTTTATTTAAGGAGCTAGCTTATGCTCCAATGTGTATATGCAGAATGAGCTGAAAGAAGCCAAAATCTGTGCTGAAAAGATCACAACTTTTGGAGAGTATCTGGCTGAGTGGGATGAGTTCAGGGCTGGGCCCTGTTCCCGCTGAAGTGAAGATACACCAGTTCCTGCTGTGAGCCCGAAATTCACTGCCACATCTCATAAAAGTGGGGATTACTCTGTTGAATGACAGACAAGTGGTGGACACTACCAGGGAGCCATTGACAGAACAAGAGCCAACAGATGGACAGTATGTATAACTGCCTCATATAATTATTATGTTTCCCCTTAATCAATTGCTTTCTTATCTTCTGAAGAAAATTTTCATTTTTATTGAAATGGATTCTTTCCAGATTGATGGAGGGTGGGCAAGAAAGAAAAAATAGAAAAGATTTTTTTTTCATTCATACTACAACAGCAGTGCCATATTGGTACTGGGGTTTGGATATTCCACCTCTTCTGTGGGTTAGCTGCCCATATTTCAGGCTTCATATTTTCTCTCATATTTCAGGCTTCATCATAGAGCACTGCCTGCGAAAAAGAGGAGCATATCACTCCTAGAGTCCCTGGCTGCAGTTCATTGGGGAAAGTGTAGACCAATTACAGTCCTACACATGGAAGAGAACAGGAATGTAGCTACAATTCCCATGAGGAAGACAGACACTGGCTTCAATGGGAATATTTCTAGTTTGGGATGAAACATTTTATCTGTAAGTTTTTAAAAATGCTTAGGAATTTCTATTCATATAAACTTCCATGAAAAGTTTTCCACAAAAAAAAAAACAAAAAACCTCTTCAGAAAATCATTTGCATTTTCTCATCAGTTCAGTTCCAAAATGCTACCAGTGTCAACCTGCAGATAAGCAGCACTGAGCATGCACATGTATGCCCAGCCCTCACAGTCACGGCTTGTCAGAAACTAGGAAAGGAGATGACATTTCTTAGGGGCTTCAGTGTCTTTTGTTGAGTGTCTTAGGAGCGATGGAGCAGTGTTCACAATAATCTGCTGAGCAAGTGATTCTCTCATCTGTAATTCCACACACAGGTAACTTCTAAATGAGCTGAGGTATAGGCTGCCCTGTCCTGCCCCAAACACACCTTCGACTTTGTTTCCAAATCAAGGCACTGCCAAGGTATATGCTCTGAGCTACAGACAAGGAGACAACACTTGTTGTGGGTAGGATTTGCAGGCTTTTGGCTGCCACATGAGCTCTGCATGAAGGTGGCCCTGGAAAGCCAAACTCCTTTTTGTCTCATGCAGCTGTCCCTGCCTCCAAGGAAGCTCTCCAGCATAGATCATACAGCTAGCAAGAGGCCCAGTGTGCTAGACTGATGTTTCATGTCGTCACTTCAGCCTTGCCCCTTATACACCACGTATTGAAGGCAAGAGCTCACAGGGACTAGCAGGCTCAGCAGCAAGCAGGGCTGAGCCACACAGGCAGAAGAGAGTGTCTTTTGGATAAAAAGAAGCAGGAGATGACTCAGAGCCATCCCAGGGACTGGGAGCATGGGAAGCTTCCAGACAGCTCTGTCAAGACAGTCTTGCCTTTCATCTGTCCTACCACTAAACCTAATCTTAACCTTCACTTGCACCTAGATACAGAGCAATATCCATATCTCCTAAGGAAAGCCAGACATAGGCAAGGTGTCCATCCCCTCACATAAGGACTTTCATGGCTAAGTAATCCAGTGCCATGAAAACTCCCACGAGGAGCAAGGAACCTGGTTTCCCATTTGTCTCAGGAATCATGAGATGATATTCTCTGAAATCACACCTTTCTCCTTCAAAGCTTCTGTGTATATTTGGTAACTTGTACATATGTCATTTCTGTACCACAGCCACAGCTCCCACCTGGAGTTTTGCAACATTGTCCACATGTTACCTTTTTTGCAGGATATAAATGTGTTACTGATACTATTTTTACACTACACAGAGAAAATGAGAATCAAAAACAAAACAACAACAACAACAAACCAGAAGGAATGAAGTTGCATGACAACCACCAAACTGGGGCTCACCTTGCACTGTAGAAAAGAGACAAAGAGAAGCCACCTTTCCCCTTGACCTTGCAAACACACAGGGACAGGGTCTCTCCTTGGGTGCAAGGATGAGCACCACCCTGAGCTTCCGAGCAATATTGCTGCTGGTCAGGCTCCTGAGGAGACATGTCTGAACTACCACACCTCACACCCAGCAGGTGGTAATGACCTCTGAGGCTCAGCAGCTGCAGGGCAGTGGCACCTGGGCCATCCCAGAGAGAAGTGCTCTGCAAGGCTGAGGCACTGCCAAGATGGGAACATGAAAACCAGCGCAGAAACGGGCAGTGAGAGAGAACCTTCATCCCTCAACAGTCATCAACAGCCTTGGCACTACCAGGGCCCCTTGGTTCCTTCCCATAGTTTGAAAAAAACATGTGAGCATCCTTCACTGTGATTCCAGCAGGATTTCTGTAGAAATGGTTGGACAGAAGCAGAGAAGCACAGATGCAATTGTAGGTGTTGTAGAGATCGTGTAACCCAAAATGAAAGTGGAAAGTGTGTTCCCACAGTGTTCAGACAGGAGTCAGTAATGAATACATACAGTGTACCAGCTCCTGATCAAGAGCCAGAGTGACTGCAAATGAGTTTATCCTGCAAATACTTCCTAGTGACACCAGGTTTCACAGTGCAGCACATGGATCCTCACCTTTGGAGACATCCATGCGCATGTGCTCCCGAGTAGAACAATAAAATTGAGTGAAGAATTAAAACCATTTACAACATGCGTATGTTTGGTCACAGGTTAACTTCGCTGTGCCAGTTTACATCAGCTGAGTTCAGTATAAAAGATGTGTGACAAACCATTACAATGTTCCCAAAGACTGGTTATTGGAAAGGCGGAAATCTCAAGATCAGTCTAATAGAAAACACAGACACACATCAATTTGACTTGCACTCTCAGAAATGCTAGAGTAACCAAAAGATAACATCTGAATATTTTAAATGGACAAATTCATTTTTATTCTACTTTACCAAGAGCTTTTCTTACTGATTTGGGCAGGAAAGAGGCCATGTAGGCATCTGTTCACTCATCAACTTTCTCTAAATCCCAGGATTAATAGACTGACTACTATTATGAAGCCTGAGCAGGAGACAATATAGCTAGGGTCAGACTTTATTGTAACTTAATGTTACAATTACAGAAACATGACCTGATCCAGAGCTTTCATTCCTGGGCATAAATGAAATAAAGGTTTATTTCACTGTAATCATGGCAGTTTTGATCACAAACGGATAAAGTTCCTCATGAAAAGTTAAATAATCAATGTTTTAAGCTTTATTTCAAACTTCAATGTTAGATTTTCATCTCTATTCTGCCACAGTTTGAATCTAGACAAATCTACCCATCTTCTGGTCATATCTCTGCATTGATACTTAGAAATCATAACTACTAAAATCCTGATGACAAACATCCTGATCAACACGGCTGTTCTCTAAATAAGAATCCAGAACTGGGTCTCAAATTCGATGGGTTTCTCTCACTGGATGAGGTCACACTGGCTGCAGAGGAAAGTGTCCCACACTGATGATCAGGGAAAATTACAAATCCCTCTGAATATCGTGAATACCTTGAATGAATACCTTGAGTGTTTAGTACTTTGGTACAATTTCTACTCCTTGCAGGACAGTACAGTGACATTAAAATCTGGATTCTTCCCTGTGTGTAACCAGCATTGATCACTTGTTAAGTAGTTTTTCTTCAACTCAGCAAGCTGAAAATAAAAGGTTGCCTGTGGTCCTTGGACAGGCTGTGACCAAATGTAGACTAAGAGATGTTTAAGAGTATTTTCATTAGGCAGCATTTCCAGCTGCAGTACTATAACTGCTCAAAAGGGAAAGCAATTCTCTTCCTGGCACCATTTCAGAAGATTTAAGATGCATCATTCTAATTACTGCCTGACAAATAATTCTGGAATGCTAGCTGGGAAGTTTGCAGTGCAGACAACAGATGTATTATCATCACACTGCTATATTGAACTTTCTATAATGTCCAATATCTCTAGGTTATAAATGAGAGAAAGCATTCTTTGCCACTGGCAGAGTACAGCCCTGTAGCACACAAACTGAAGGTTCAAGCATTACTGTGACACAACCATAAGCCCAAGGTCTCTTTGTGGTAAAACTATCTAGAAGATTTGCCAAATCTGTCTTTGGACTACTCTTGATCATTTTGGACAGTGATTTCATTCGGTCTCTCCATTAATTCATAAAATTCCTCCACATTACATTAACTCTTTGCAGTTCTGCTTTTGTCACAAAGTGAATGCCTAATCTCAGGAAGACAGGAGTTTCTTTTATCAAGTCCACACATAGATCTGTATCTCTTTCTAGAAGCAGAGCTCAATTCAAACTTCTTCAAATGTCTAAGTAATTCATTCTTTTCCCCTTCCCCAGGTTTCTGGCAGCAAATGGGACCTCCAGGTTCCAAAATATCAACAGGAACTTTGTTTCATATGCTTATCACTCAGGCTAGAAATGTGGACTGCTTTAATGGTATTCAATTAATTTTAGCTCCCCTTTCTCTCTCTTTTTTTTTTCCTTCTCAGAAATAACTATTTGACATAAACATCTTTGTTTGGCATATCACTAGATCTGCTGCTAATTATAATGCTGAACCCAGATGCTTGGTGGAGGAAATTAATCTACGTCCTGCGTAGTTTGTTGGGCTTGTTTTAGTAGGTTTGCCAAATTTTTAGTGAAACTCTCATATGACTTTTATTATCCGGAGATAGATATTAAAGGGCCAAATACTGTTCTTATTCTCACTGGTATAAACCTAAACAGCTCCATGAAGAGAAATAAATATAGTTACATTACTATGGATTTACATGATGTTAGTCTAGATTTACAGTACTGTAAATCCTGAACAGTGGAACCAGGAAGCTAAACCACAAATACTCCATCATCTAAACCTGGGCTCTTCTCTTAGTTGAAAAGCACAGTTTTAATCCTAAGGAAAATGACAGTATTTATAATTTATTTTGCTAAATTGGCATACAGAAATCACTTTCTTTTTTTTTTTATTGCAAGTTGGCCCACAGAAAACACCTGTGGAATAATTGGCATCAAAATTACTCTGCTCAGAAAAGCAAAAATGCTTCACTATGAAATGGTACAAGTATGAGCTGCTACAGGAGCCAAAGAACTTCATTTGCCTGTTTGTCTCACCTGAGTTTCCCAAAAACCCTATGACAAATCACTGGGGCAGAAAGGCTGCTGGTGGTGGAAGCTGTTTGTGCAGGCTGGGCAACCCCAGCATTAGCGATAACCTTGGATACATGGACTGAAGACCTGAAGTCCCAGGGGGCATCAAGAGCTCACTTGGGCCCAAGGGAAGCTCACACTTCCCCAAAGGAAAAGATTTCAGTTCCACTAGAAAAAATAGTCCAGCCACAGAACATACATATTTCAATTTCAGAAAAATTGACTGTTTCTCTGTAGAAAACACTAGGTTTTATTAATCTCCCTTTTCCCCACCCATTTTTTACAATATAATATTTGAAAAAATGTGAGGTAGGGAACTGTCAAAATAACTGGTATTTCTCACACAGAAAGAAAAATATAAGCTTTTGGCTCTAAGCTTTAAGCTAAATAAAAAAAACAAAACAAAAAAAAAACCAAAAAAACCAACAAAAAACACTTTTTGTTGTGAAAAATANCAAAAAAACAACAAAAAAAAAACCACTTTTTGTTGTGAAAAATGTATGTTCCGTGAGAAACCAAACTGACAGAAAGTTTCCCGCCCCACTCACAGACAAAACGGAGTAAGCCAGAAGAGCTTCCCTGTATGCCAGCTGACACTTGAGGAGTAGTATAATTTAAGCAACAAAAATTTCAGAAATAAAACCCCTGCTCAGATATGATAACCTCTGGTACAATGAATGGTTATTAACCCCAGCTGGTCATCATTTGCAGGAAATGCCACAGACCTCAACTGGGGTGATGATTTTAGAAAGAAAATAGATATTCAAAAAGTAATAATACAATTTTTTAACTTAAATAGATGATTTGGTCTCATCTATGGAATTTACAGTGCATAGCTAATTTTAGTTACCCTGTTGGAAAGCTGCTTTTCAGAGAAGTACCGGGTCCTATGATTAGGAGTGTGAAACAAGCTGCTGCTATTAGAAGGGGCAGCAAGACCCCTGTTAGTAGGACATGATTTCCCATTTCATGGAACAGGTTGAGGAGCCCAACTCAACTCAGGATCTCAGGTTAGAGATCCTCAGAGATCCATGTAGATCAAAGTAATTTACAGGAGCCTGAGGCTAGCTGTACAAACTAAGCAAAGTCCAGTTCTCAGCCTGACAGTAATCAACTGGGACAGATTTGTGCAGTACTTGGAAGGCCTCCATAGTTTATTCCTTCTCAGGTAGAGAGAGCAGCAGCAGACCAAGTTCCCTGTTGAGCACATCCTCTTTTATTGCAGATTGGAACACACTGCCACCAACAAGTAACTTTGAACGTTTAATGTCTCTTTCACATCCTTTTGCTCTGAGAGTCTCCATGGAGCTGTTTGCCACACGGGTTTGTTCTGCATTTTGCCCAGCCTACACAGGTTTAATTTTCAAGTGTCTTTTCCAAGCGAAGAGGGGCAGAAGTAATTTGCTACATTAACAGGCAGGTTAAGTATCTTTCCATGCAGTGGCAAATGCTTATCCTTTTTGACAGACATGTCTGGAGCAGCAGAGGGTGTGTTCACCTTTGATGTGGGTTTGGAGAGCTCCAGTTCTTTGTGTATTCTTTTGGGCTAAAGCAAACATGAGACAATTTGCCTTTCTACAACATGGCCTCAACTCAAGCTAGAATTTGGCAAAGCAAAACAATGCTAATAAAGCAAGTATGAAGGAAATCTGAATATCCATGATTTGCATGGCAGTGTCTTCTACACTCCTTTGGACACTAAAGTAAAAATGCGACTTGCATTATTCCACTAGAAGCCCAGCCACATATCACAGCTCCTCCCTCACCACTGCCCAAAAACCAGGGTTCAACTTTGCTTTCCAGAGGCAGGCCTTCAACTAACACCTCATGCTGCAGCTGCTGACAAACCTTTCTTCCCTCACAGGGATCTGAGGGACAGAGATTCTGACCAGAACACCTGTGAGGATAGTGGTAAGGGTACAGAAGACCCAGATTATTCTATCGTACACCCCATACTTTCATGAATGAAATCAGTCCAATTACTGGAAAGAGCTGGTTCAAAAACTGGTCCAGTTATGAGTCTAAAGAGCTGGAGACAGCACTATTCCTCCCTTTTAAACTGTAACAGTGTTTCCAGGATCCCAAAAATCACAGCAGAAATGTGATTGCCATACATTTAAGAAACTGACTTCAGGTGGGCAACCTGCTCTGACAGATTTTGCCTTAGCACACCAAACTGTACTTGCTAACACTTCACATCAAAAAGCAGGTGCACACATATATGCGCAAGCAACAAACTAGGGCTTCAAGCCGTGATCCAGTTGGAGCTCGATCCAAGCAAGCATGGGACATTGCCAGGGTTCGAACATGAGGCTTGGCTCCAGAAAGGATGGGAACCACTAGACGACACAATCTTTGGCACAGGTGGAGCCCAACCCCAGAGATCTGGAAGACGATCAAGTACAGGCAAGCCACTGCAGCCAGCTTTCAATACAGCTTCACACAAGCGTCCTCCTGTAACCTCCCAGCCTTACAGTCATTTGCACAGTGAAATAGCAGCAAACTGCAATATAAAGAAGAGCAATGCTTTCGGAAATCAGTGTGATATATGGTACTGTAGAATCATTCTTCATACAGGTAAATGTTGTCCAGTTATTCTTGTGGTATGCTTTCGACTGTAGTTCAGTCCACAATGAATGCTATCAGTGTAGTAAGCTAATAGAACTGAAATGTTAACTAAGATTATTGATAGTGTCCTGTATCTAGTCCATTATAATCTCTGCATAGAGATTGTGGAGTTCATAATATCTAGCAATAAAATATTTTTGTTCACAAAGAAGGAACACAATACACATATATTTTGCTTAAAACTACTCAATGACTTAAAAATGATAAATATACAGTGGTTATTCCATCTAAAATGGCATTATTGTTTCTTAAAGAGTTTATTACACTGTCCTTCTAGTTACAAATTCTGTTTTTTTCAAGGACAATCTAATACAGAGTCATTTAAATTGCAGGCATTTATATCTCTAATAAACTGTAACCTGATAATCAGGGACTATAAAGGACTATTTTTTTCTCTTAAATTATCACAGAGCAGCCGTAAAAGTACAAAATCCACAGAGCCATGTTTACCTAGTCCTAATGACAAACACAGAGCTTCATCCTTCTGGCCTCAGGAAAAAAAACAGTAGATTGGGGCACTGAATGAAAAGACTAAAATGGTTGTTCCCCTCAAATATTTACTCATACTTGCTCTTTTCTCAAAACAGGTGCCAAGCTCCTGCTGCCTCTTCATTTTCAAGAGTATTTGGCTCTTTGTTTTAACTCTTCTGGTGCTCTGCATGAGCAAAGTGCCTGGTGCAGATTGTACCTCTTGTCACACATCAGGAAGGGACTGGGAGAAGAGCTGCCACTTCTATTTTACAAGGGTGTTTTGGGTGTTGGCATGTACATACACAAAGCGGCTCTTTTACTTCCTCCTGAAGGTAGATTTTATTGACTTAATTATTATGCCTTCATTTTACTTATGGTGGACAGAAACACCCTGTTTAGAGTCACTCTTACACAGAAATTCAGCAACAGCAGAACTCTGGTTCCTTGCGCTGTTTTGAGAACACAAGGATGGCCTTACTGAGTTTACCCTGTGCCTCAGCCAGACCTGGGATCCTTCTTCAAACATTAAATGCCATAAATTCTGCATCTGGCAGATGAAAACCTACTTGGATAACTTCCTTTGTTCACCTCATTTCCACTTACCCCAAATGCCAGCCATCAACACAGTTTTCCCCACATCTCTATAAGCTGCTCCTTTCTCCCTTTCTTGGATGCCCTTTTCCCCTTCCCTTTCCGTTGACTAAATTTAAGCCATAGGATAAATTTATGAGAAGAGGAAAATACATCATGGGTAAAAATGAAGTCAGGACAAGCCTGACAGCAAACAAGGTTCACCCTTGCCTTGAGCCGAGCTCATGTTCCTGCTAATATGGAGGGAATGGCACTGCTGGCAGGGTATCTATGGGGAGTACAGGTGAGCTGTCCCTCAAGAGACAAACAGCCACTCCCTGCTACTAAATTCTCCTGGTCTTTCTCTTTTTAAAGGACAGGAAAAAGAGAGATCCATGTACAAGCAGTATAAATAAGTCCAAATAGAGATATAATTAGACTGTGTTTGCAACAATACAAAGAACAGCAGAAACACAAGTCTTTACTAATAAATTACAGTTTTGGTCTTGAACAGATTATAAGTGCTATGGAATTGAAAGTCAACATTTTCCTTCCATTCACTACATCACACTTTTCTTACAATGGAGCCCCTTTTAATAGCTAGTCACAGTCACCATATTCAAGGAAGGGAACAAGCAAACTAGCCTAAAACTCTTCAGCTCTGTGAGGTAGCAGCTGCATGGAGGAGTTTAGGGAGCAGGTGAACCCAGTCAAGGCACACCAGGAACCCGAGGACAGCTGCAGTCCTACTTTTCCTACTAAACACTTTCCAGAACTAAGGACTCTGAGATGCTCAGACATCTATGAAGCCAATAGCTAATTCCTCTTTCATTGTAGTTTTTGTTACTAATGATTTTATTGTTTCTCCACAGCAATGCCAGCAAGCATTAATTCTGCTTCCTCTTTGTATCATTTGGTGTCGGTACTTCTCAGTCGTGATTTTCTCTGGCACCCAGAAAAGTATGCCAAGCTCAGCTCTATGGGATATGTGCACTTGTTTATACCAGTGCAAAGCAGATGAAAATCCTTCAGGATCAAGAAAATCCTTCAGGATCTACCTGCTTGCTGCACTGCAGGTAACCACCCCCCTTCAGCCAGGTGTGGTGCAATGGCAATTCCAGCCTCAGGCCTTTAAAGGCTGCAGCTTTGCTCTGCCCCATTCCCTTGCCAATGGTCTGTCCATAAAATTCTCAGCAAGACACATTTATTGAAACTCTGAGTGAACCAAGGATTCATTAAACGCCCTATCAGATGTAAAATACATTTTGTATGGTCCTGCAAAGGAAATTTATGCAATAAGGTTAAAAGGAGCCACTGCCAAATATTTCAGAGAAATAATGTTTATAGATTAAGACTGACTCCCTCCTCCCTGCTGGAGCTACAGGCATACAGAGTCAGTGTAAACCAAAGCAGAATCAGGTTCTGGCTAATTTTAAAGTGCTGCATTGCTGAACCTCTAACTAGATGGGGCAAGTGAGTGGAAAAGCTATAGTAGCAAACAGATAATTTTGGCTACCTGGGAGCTAGGAACTCAAGAAAGAGAAAGGTGGAGAAAAGACATCAAGCACAACCAATTACCTAAAATGGGTCAACGTTTAGGAATGCAAAACTTGTCACATCCTTTTAATATAAGGGTAAGTTTAAGAATAAAAAACACAATTACAGCTGAAAAAACACCTCACTTAAAGACCAAAGGAATAGTTATACATCCTGCATCCTTCCAAAAGAAACATTCCTATGGAGAAATATATGCATAAAATATCATCAGGAACTCAGTAACAATTCTTTTAAAACTTCTGACCCATAGAACAATCCCTTCCTAAGATGTACTCTAGATTTGAAAAGTCACTTTGTAAACACATTATGATTTTACAAAGGCTGTGTGTTGGAGCAGAAATGTTCTCCAGTCAACCAAAAGAACAAAACCAATCCGTAGAGCTCCCCAGGCAAGTCATCTTGTCCCCAGCCACAGGATCTCTCCATAGGCCTTCAGAGATGGACCAAGCAGCACAGCACAATATACATTCTCCACTAATATCAGGCCCATTGTTTAGCCTTCACCTTTCCAAGTTCTGGATCCCATTTCTGCTCACTGTCATAATCAATAGATACTAACAAAAAGCCCCTTCTCCTTTACTTGACTCCCTCATTTCCTGGGCTACCCAGACAGATATAATGCACCAGACTGACATGGGAGTAACAAGCCCTTTTACTAGAAGCTACAGCTTCGGGTCTTCAATGTGGTTCTGAAGTTTCTTCTAAATCTCAGAATTTTGTAATTTTAAAGTCCAGCCTCAAGGGGGAGATGCCAGAGTTATGGATCTTCATTGATCAGCATGTGCACATTGTAATAGTCTTAAAATTCTGGTAGCCTCAAATTGCATTGCCAAAATAATCCTTCTACAATTTCACTTAGCCTTTGAGCTGTGCTTTCAGTGACAACTCACACTGACCTTCTGCCAGCTGGAACCTGACCACTGCTCCTGAAATACAAATCCACATCAGTGAGTTTGTCCCAGTCAAATCCACAAGCCAAGCCCAAAACCCAACCTTGTCAATGGGAGCCCAGAACTGATTCCATTGGCTGGATCAGATTTTTGCATCAAGCATACACTCATTATGGGCAGAATGTGTTGCAGGATGGTATCCTTGGTTTCAATTAATTTTCAGTACATCTTTCCAGACACAGCTAAAGTACTCATCTTCCACTCAGTTTTCCTCAGTTTGGATAAAAATATATTCTTTCTGGTATCTTACTCTCAGCAGCATGGACATCAACCCAAATCTGTCTCAGTTGACCTAAACTCTCAGCTTCCCCTTGCATATGGTTCCCCATGGCACATTTAGCTTCCTCATCAGGATAACCTTGGTGCCATGCACTTCATGTCATCTATCACACAGGGCAACATATCTGCAGTGTTTACAAAACAGAAAATATTTACTATATTCATTTAATCAGGGTGTTCAGAGTCCACATCTCTAATAACAGATCAGGCACCACCAGTCTGCCCTAATAAGCCTGAGAAAATATGAATGAACCTTGGCTCAAGCTGACGTCAAAAACCTACACATAGTTTTTGGATTAATTCACCAAATTAGGACACATTAGGTCAACAATACACTAAGAACATTACTGTAAGCAATTTTGTTACTGAATGTAAGAAGTACAGACACATGTAGTTTTTGGGCATGCAGGAGGGCAGATATGCAGTTAATGAACCAAGATGCATCAGTGGATGACAAAAAAAGTCGTACACACATTCAGGAGCTCTGGTCCAAAACACTGGTCTGCATCATGAGAGTACATTCAAGACTCAAAGTAGCCTCTGGGGGATCAGTCACCAAACTATCTCAGAACTCATGGCACTTAGACGATGCTCAGGGACAGAAAATTCTTACAGTTGAAGCTGAGTCTAGTTCAAACCTGATATCTTTTATCAGAAGTTGGACCTTATCCTCTTCATTTCCTGTGGCAAAGACATGCACCTTCCCATCAAACTACGTCCACATGGAAAGATCAGCTTTCAAATGCCCTTTCCTAGAGAAAAGAGGGTTCTTCTCAAGCATCATAAGTCTATGGGCAAATGTATTGCCTCCTCTACATTTCTTTGAAATCCGTTTCCCTTAAATGTAAATCTGTGCTGTAGCCATGACTCATTCTTACTCAGCTTTTCTCCACTTTTCCTAAGCAAATACTTGAAGCATTTGTATATTTGTGCTCTGAACTTAGTCTGACTTGCCTAGGTTCATCATATAAAAAGCTCAGTATTGTATCTAGCTCTGGCCTGACACTCCAATTTGCTAGGGTGGAGACTGGCAGGTAAATCAGGGGGTTAATATTCTGGTGCTTTCCCAGCAACCCCCTGCAGAACAGGCAGGCTTTCTCTAAACAAAACTAGAAGGGAAGCAGTCCTCGCTGCTGGCAGCAGCACACACCACTTGAAGTGTCCTCCTGCTGCAGACAGCAATGGTGAGGAGCTGTGTCCCAGCAGGGAAAGGCCAGCACTGGTGGGAAGGTGGCCTCTCCCCAGCCCTTCCTGTGCTGCTCCCAGACAGCCCGTGCAGTCACACTGTCTGCATCAGTGGCAAACTCCCATGTGTGCTGCAACTCATGGTGCCCAGTGCACATGGAGAGGGCTGGTTAACCAGCTGAGCAAAGTGAAGTCTCAGTACAGTATCACATGTCCATGCAAACTCTCCATAGATATTAATGGGACAGATGGAATAAGTGACTGAGTTCTAGCTGGTCTAACTCCTATTGGCTCAAACTGGAGCTTGAAGATAACATGTACAGACAATAAACTCTCTAAAGAAGATTTACAAAGCAACAGACAATTTGGTTGAACAAAGCTAAGTTATAAGACATTTGCAAAGCCCTAAGCTCACCTAAAGGCACAAAGAACTCAAGAAAACACAAAAAAAGTTACACAAGGAAAGAGAGAGAATAAAATAAATTCCCCTAATGTACCACAAATATCAACCACCACACACTACCTACAAACCATATGTTTTGCCCATCTGTTCTGTTATCTTCAACTAAATTTATAGTATTTGGGCTATCGAAAGAATTGTCAAGCCTGAGCTGGGCAGGATTATAAAACCTAGGTGTTATTACACTTTAAAAGGCATTTTCCCCTCCCCCTACCACACCAGGCACAAGATTATACATTTCTCTTACAGCCTCCTGGCTTTGGTACTACAGAGGACATTCTCAGCTACAGTAAGTGGTAGGGCATCCCAGCCCCCAACAAAAGAATAGTTCCTTTGCCTTTCTGCCTTTGCTCTCTTCCTCATCCTTCTCTCTATGTAGGTCAAAGAGAGAGGTGCCCAGGCTGAGGCTGCAGGGCTGCTTCCTTTGATGCTTTGAATCAGCAGGGAACTCCTAGTTCTGCCCCAGCAAGGGCCAGCTATCCAGGGCAGGGCTCTAGGAGCAACACTTAAATTTTCCAGCTGCTGAGCTAGAGTTTCAAATTTGAACCATCGGGGGTTGTAGATCAGGGCTGTGATCATACAATGGCAATGCAGGCAAAGGACTGGGGCAGGAGAGCAACCATTGATGGGTAGTGGAGGTCTCCTTGAGGAGTTAAAAGTGAGAATTTGTAAGTGATCCCTTCCCATCTGTCCAGCTGCATCAAAAGCCAGAGAACACTGTGCTCCTAACACAGAGACTCCTTCTACAGACTGTATGCCACTGAGGAAGCCAAGAGCTTTTAAGCTGGTCTAAGAAAAAGCATTTTTAAACACAGCCTGAATGGTTCAGTCTAACCCTTCACTGCTAATCCTATAGCCAGTCTTTTAGGAAGAGCTCAGTGTACAAGATATTTAAGATCCTTTAAAACACAGCTCTTGTCTTGGGGGAGCTGCATTTCTAAGAGATGTTCTCCATTGTGTTCTTTCATCCATGGCATGTTAACTCTCTTCTGCATGTGCAGCAACATTGCTTTTCAGAGTGTGCACACACAGAGGGAAACTGCTTGGAAAAATCCAACCCTGACTGTCAAGTCAAATAACAGCTCTTAATGCTGAACCCTCCCTGCTTCACGCATAACACTCTTCTGTTTGTGCATTGCTTGCAGGAGCTGTCTACCTCTCAGCACCTCCTTCCAGAAAGCAATGTGACTCACACAGCTCCAAAAGCCTCCTAGGAAGTCCACCAAGAAATACAGTGGGGAAGATTCCAGTTTGTTTTTTCACTTGCAAAGGATTACGGTAAATGTAATGATTTTCCGCACAGAAGGTCTTTAAACAGTGTGCAGAATTCCAATAGGTGTCTCATTAATGCCAAGCCGTGGAGCAAATGGTGCTGCACTCCTGCTGTCTGGTCCACCTGCCCGTTGCCAAGTGGTTCTCTCCAGTGTTGCCTCAACCTGCCGACTGCCAGCTGATGGTCTCCTGCTGCCCCGACTCCTGCTGTGGAATCAATGCTGCCCCCAGGATGTTCTCTCGTTTGCTTAAAGAGCTGATTTCTGAAAGGTGCTAAAGCTGTGTTGATCCCTGGGAGACTCCAACTCCCCTTCTGCCCTTAAACAGTGTACAGAGGACATGCTGGCAGAGCACCACCGCCCTTCTCTTTTCCAGGATGGATGGCAGATTTTGGTGCAGATTTCCTCCCAGTCCCTCTGTATTCATGACTTTCACCTGTTGTCGGTCATTTCCAAGGCTGTCACTGTCACAGAAGTGCCAGATTAATTCAGAAACGAGTGAGAAGTGCTGTTTCATTTTTACAAACATTGCTGCACACAACAGGATTGTATCAATTCAAACTGCACAAAGTTAAGGGGTTTTTGTTTTGGTTTGAGCTTTTTGGGTTTTTTACTGATCTGTTCAATAAAGGGAAGGACTTGCATCATGGACTCCCATATACTAGAAAGGAGGGATGGGCTACAGAGTCAGTCCCTTCCCTTTCCTTCTTTCAACATACAAGCAAAGTCTGGCCAGGTGGAGCATCAAAAACCCTAGAGTGCCCTGGAGAGGGGTAATCAGGGCAGGCAGGCAGTATGGGAGCAAATCCCACTTCTAGGCAGTAATTTCCCTGGCTTTTACCACAAATAAAGCTGTGTTCACTAGCTGAGCAGAAATGCTAAAACATTAAATCTTACAATAAACAGAAAGACTCTTAAGAAGATCTGCTCTTGGTGAAAAAATGTCCATCTTTTTTTTAACACTTTCAGAAAAATCACCTAGGTTTGAAAGAAAACACTCCTTCAAAATATTCTGTCCTTTTTCTTTAGACAGAAGATTTAGAAAAAATACATCAATCCATAAATTTGAGTTTGTAAGCTTGAATTGTCACTGCAGAAAAAGTCCATTTCTACTTTACAAATACCCTAAACTGAAATGCTTTTGAAAGTGCAAATCAGGATTTTTGATCCAGGTATAGTTATATGGATATAATACGATGTATTTCTACACTTAGAGCCAAAACTATTCATTAATTTGATCCAAAGTAATAGTTGTCTTTGACTGGTTCAAAATTGCACTTGGAGCAAATCAAACTGTTTAGGTAAAAACAATCCATGTTTTTAACCAACTTCTTTGTCTTTTCATAGTTTTAGATTCAATACTGCATTCAATGCTGTGTTACAAACACTAAGTTTACAAAAGCTGTTCCATTCTTCAAATCTTTCTAAAATCTTTTTGATAGTCTTGAGTTCTTTTTCCCTAGACATATGCTCTGTAATAACTGTAAATATAAGCTGAAACTCCATCCCTCATAATATCTATATAGGGCTGATAAAAGGCAATCACATAGGCAATAGAAGAGATTCCTGAGAAAGGAAAAAGTCCACTCATCTTGACCCAAGGAAGAGGGCAGAGAGTTACCAAACACATCTTTACTTTTGTAACACGAAGAAATCTGACCTGGAACTGACAAATGTGAATCCAGGAGTCCTGCAATGCCATTTGGACAGAGTCACTTTTAGAGTAGAGCAGGTCATGGAAGCCATCCATGTCTGAAGGAATCAAACCTTTGTAATAAAGTTAATCCAGGATTTCAGAAGTTCTTTTGTATATATGACATGAAAAAGACCATTGAACAGGATAAGCAAAGACAAAATGTTGCACAAGGGCAAAAAAGCAGGCCTTGCCACACTGGGATTTAGGAGCAGGGCCATGTTGCATCCCAGGAACACACACACGTGTTGCACACCTGCAGGTGTGCTCTCTCCCTCAGTCACTCTCTCTGTCAGAAACCCACTTCACCTCACGGTTACCAGCCCTAAGTAACACAACGTGTTGCTGATGTTGCAAGGCAGGACAGTTGGTCTGTGATCAACCAGCCAGCCAGAAAGAACAACAGCAATGGGGATGTACAGTTTTGCCTTTTCCCACATTGAATGGGGCATTAACTTTGAAGTCTATGATCCTTTAAATCTTTAACAATAATTAATAGGAGAAAGATGACTAATATTTGTGTTTGCCCTTAAACCTGCTCTTGGGAGAGAAAATAAAAGCTCAAAGAAAGTGACATCTTGTGCAAGCAAAGTCAACAATATTAGCTATTCCTGAATTAGTTTGTCTTAACTCCAGTGTTAATGCTTTACTTGGCCTTGTGCTCCCAAGTGGGTCGCATTTAGCACTTCAGTTCCTACAGCATGAAACATTCCACTTCATAGATCTCCCTGTGCTAACTAGAGCAACCTGAGGGCTGCAGCAATGTCTGCCTGTTGCCATGGGCTACTGCAGCCCTAAGAAACTGTCACAGCAGAAGGAAAATCAGCTCACGTTGTCCAGTCCTGGATTCCAAACCTGGGGCTTGTGGCCTCCACAGTGCCCTCTGAGCTGGGGTATGAGGTCCTGCAGGGAACCAAAACATCAAGAGGGCTGATGGTTTCCTAGCCCAGAGGAAGACTCACATTATCATCTCTAGGTATTAGCTTCAACACTGTCCACAGTGGACCAATATTTCACTTCAGAGGGTTTATTTTCTTCAGACATATGTGTGATGGATTTTTTTTTTTCATCCATCAGGATCAATGTATCCTTCTACTCTAAGAAGTGAGTTTACATTAAGATTGTGTATGTTCATATGATCTCCGATCTGCTACCTCAGGGAAAACTGTAAAAAATTAGAAAACCATTCTTTTACACCAACCAGAGGTCTGATAGACAAAGCCAGGTTTCTTCTACCATGTGTAACAGTCCTACCAAGAGAGGCTGCATAAATAGAGAGTTCAGAGACTAAACCAGTAGAAAAGACAAACTCTCCGGTTTTTCCTGTGCCAGCTCTAAACATGCCACAGAAAGAGAAGTGGTAAAGTTGTCAGGTTTTTTTCCCTAAGCTTTCACTGCAGGTGCACACAAGGCCATTTTAAGATGCTGCCATGCTCACTAGATCCTGGCATTTCTTTTTGCATGCCAGTATGCTAAGCCAGGTCAGCAAATCCCTACCACTGCTCCTTCCTGAGTCAGGTACAGCAGGCAATGAGATTTTCCCCTATCCAGCTCTGCTGAGTGCTCTGCAATAACAGCACAATCTAAAGACTTACAAAAACAAGGAGAGCCTGAGCCAGAAAGTGTGGGGCTAGCAACTCATTCTACACTTCCTCTGTCCCTTCTTCAGGCAAACTTGCTACCACATTCAAGAACAAGATGAGCTCCAGGATCCAGAAAATGGCCAGATGAATAAACTAGCCCTGAAATCCAGCCCATGTTTCAAAGATCTCTATTTTCTTTGGAATTTTGAAGCCCACAAATTTCTTGGGTTTTTGACTTTTTTTAGACATCACTTTATGCCAAGGTGCCACTTAAAAATATTTAAATTAAGGTAGGAAAAGAAAATTTTAATTAGATTTTGTCTTACCATTTCAGATTCTTACTGATCAGTAATGGAGCAAAAATGAGATGAAAAATGAATGTCCCTTATTTCAGGAGAACTCACTGCAAGAGCCTGATGCAAAAGCCACTAGGCTAAATAGAAGTTCTTGGATTAGGGTCTTAATAAGTTTCAGATGATCAGTCATTTCCATCAGTCATTTGCAGTGATGCGAATGAACTTCAAAGGGTTTGATGTTGAACTGAACTTCCAAAGCTTTCTATCTGAACATCCCGGGACTTGTAGGTATGTTTCCAATCATCTGCAGATGCAGCTTGCAATGAAGTGAAACAGAACCTTAAAGGTCCTGTATTTTGCAAACAGAGAGGTCAAAAAAGGTGTTTCGTTTGCAGGAGATGGTCAGCCCATTTTCCCCCTGATTCTTATCAAACACACAAGCCAGCCATGAACCACAAAAATGGGAGCCAAACTACTGGAATTTAATGGCTCATTCTCCAAAACGTATTGGCTTATAAACATACACTGTGTTCTCATTCAGTGCTAATTTACTTTAACAATAAACTTATTGTGACTTGTATTCCCACTTCAAAGAGAGTTTTTATGTGGCAGAAGGGAGGGGCATAAGTGGGAGTTTTCCTCTGGTGAATAAAACAAAGATACAGTAAGGTGAAGAAAAAAGCTCCGTAATTATCCTCCATGGAGTGTAAGGCTATATAATAGCAGTGCCTCAAATTATTTGCAGACATGTCCACATTTGAGAGAAATAAAAGCTTTCAGAGGATAACACACCTGTGCCACGGGTAATTGCCCTTGCTTGCAAATTGGAACTGCCCAACAGATGTTTATTCCACCACACACAGACAGCAGGAGCAGTAGGAAAGGCTTTGCCTCTTTGCAGAAAAGGAAAATTATTAAGTCCACTATAAATTGGTACAAATCAGCTTTGCCTGCATATCTCCCTACAGCGCCTGCTTCAGCACAGAGAGCTGATCATCCCTTGACAGGATAAGCCCAGACATAAGATAGCTCAGAGGCTGCCTGGGGGGTGGGCAAGACCCAGAGGGAGCAAGAAAGGAAATCTGCATTTATGGGAGGGTGCGAACAGCCAGGGACATGCCGGGAGACCAGATGTGAAGTGCAGCGGGAAGAGGCAGACAGGTGCAAGAGGGCTTGAACACACCTGTGTGACTCCATCAGGCCCCTCTCAGAGCCCTGACAGCAAAGCTGCTCAGTGATTGCTGACGGACGACCAGCCCACCCCACTCCATCAAAACAACCTGGCCCCAGCAGCCTGAGCGTAAGACAAACTGGCACTCGGGAATTTTTGAACCATTGTCCAGGGTTTTCCAGCATGTTTTACAACCCTTCCCAGCATATCTCGCTGGGCTAGCCCTGACAGAGCCCTGCAAGACTCCAACACATTGAGGGATGGATCCCTAAAGGCACCTGGGCCCTCACTGCCATTGATTTAGCTTAAGAAACGCAACATGAATGTCTGTGAGGAGATGGCTCTAGCATTTCCCCTTTCTGTTATTACGTCCTTAGCAAAAGCATTTTGCTTTTCGTTCTCTTCATAAGCAGTCCCAGATTCCTTTCACAGCATCACTTGATTCTATCCAAGTACCCCTTGAGTACAATGTCTCCCCAACATCGTCAAAGGCTCTACTGTGGAAGAGCAACCCAAGAGAAGAGCTGTTTGCAGGATGTTGAAAGGGACAAGGTCAGCCTGGCTTCCACCCTATACGCCACAGCTGCCTGGAAAAATGATGACTAAAACAGTATTTCTTGAAAAAGATCAATATAATTTTGTTCAAACCAAAATGTTTGGGGAAACATGTCGATTATGATAAAACTGTAATGGGGAAAATAGTCCAAACATTCCATTGCAATCATATCATATATTTAATACTACAGTAAATATTTACATTGACCCTTTGTAGCCATGCATTCAATATTTAATATGACAATTACATTTAACATTAAATCTAATAGAGCAATTTCTAGGGCAATAATCAACATTCCCTGAATTTGCTCTACACAAGATGTTGAGATTTTCATTTTTTGCTTTGATTACTAGTGAATTTTAATTTTTAAATACTTAGACCTCCTGCCAGCCAGGAACTTTTTCTCCTCACCACCAATAGTCCAAGGTCACAGTAGTTCACTAGAATTGCTGGGACACCTCCAGCCCCTTTCTCCTGTGGGAGCAACTGGGAGGTAGTGCACCAAACACGTTATCACTGGCAAAGCTGGCTGCTTCAGCACAGAGCTGACATGCTCAGCTCACCAGAAGTGAAGAGCCAAAGACATCATAAATGGCCAGAGTCTAGTCCTAGAACACCTCTCCAAAAGGGTCTGCCAAATGGCCTCTCATCATGTATAGGCATGGAGAGTTGTGTTTGACCACCCCAATTTTTCTGTCTTTTGGCCCAGTTTGTCAGCCTGTCCCTGAAGATATTACTATTTCCTTCTAACTGCTGAACAGTCAGTGATCTCCATCTTGCATGTGTCACATGCGTTTATATATTATTAAAAACAACCCCATTTTGCCAAAGGAAAGGTTTCAAAATGTTCTGTACAGTTGCCATCTACCTTTCTTAAGTATGGCATTCATTTAAGCACACCTGTAGCTGTATAAAGTATATACCATTACATATACAGACATCTCCATCATAATCATTTAGCCCAGCAGAATACTGTTGGGATTCTGGATCTGTTTCCTGCCTTAAGGGTGGACCTGTAAAGGTGTTTGAGCAGAGGAACTCAAAACACGTTTAAACACTTGAAGAATAGTCACTGAAGCCAGCCACATTTTCTTTCCTCAGAGCCCATCACACCTTTTTCCTCTTCCTTGTCTTCCAGTGCATTTTCCTCCATCATTCAAACCACGTGTGCTGCCTGGTATAACCAGCTTCTTTTTTCATCAGAAATACTCTAACTGATCCTCCTTTGCACATGGAGGTTGGACTAGATGGTCTCAAGAGGGCACTTCCAGCCTGAACTGCATCCCATCACAACAAAACCAAATAAACATGGGAAGAAAAATATGAACAATAAAAAATAGTTATTTCTGAAGGACATAACTATTCTTCTTACTTCATTCACAAGCTGCTACTGCAGCCTTTTCCAGAATACCTCTCAACACTTCATATAGTCAAATCCTGATGCATATCATCAGCTGGATGCAACTGGGAATCTTGCCTAAATATTTAACAGGAGTCTTGCAATATTTGTCAAGCATTTTACAGCATCAGCTGTGAGTCAGGTAAAACTGGGAGCATTTTAACTTGCATTTGTTTAAATCACACACTGGTAAGCTGTCTCAGTTACTGGAGGGGAGGAGGTGTGCTTAAAACAGAAACCAAATGCACCTGAAAAAACAGAAACTGGAAGGCATTTGAGGGGCTTTTACTCTAAAGTCTCATAATTTTTAAGACTATTTGGTGTGCCTGAATTTACCAATAGCCAGGCTTGACAATATTGATATTATCAATTGAGAATGGTTTTGAACATTATAATATAAAATAAATAGCTTTTTCTTTTAACTGTAATTTTCATTAATTGCTTGCAGTACACATTATAAAATCTTTCAACTAGATTAGGAAAGCTAGGACTTAAAGTAGGCTGAAATATTTGCAGGGTAATTTAAGCAGCTTCTTTTCTCTCTTCTCTCGCTTCACCAAAAGACTCTGACTATGCTGAGACCCCACAAATTTAGTACCTTAGAGGGGATTTCTGACCAAACTGCATATATACAATGGGCTGGGGAATCCCAAATCTGTTTTCCCGTGGTGAAGGGTAACAACTTCCAGATTTTTCCAAATCCTACTTTTTTGTCTTTACTGACAGTTTATTCGGGGGAGAAATGAAAATCATGCCTTTTGGTTTACCTGGTTTACTGTGCAAAACACCCCCATGCTACTGCAGACACTTCTGAAAACAACAAGTCACCCACAAGCTAGTACAGATGCCTTCCTTGGCATCCCTACTGCTTGTGGGTTCAGTCAGTTTATCACAAGAATTTGTCTGCAGTGTTCTACACTGACCATGAAAGGATATTGCACATTATTTTCCTTTCTATCTGCACTTCCTATTAATCATGACAATCTACAACAAAGCAAGGCTTAATACTTAAAATGCATCTTTGCCTGACAGCTCCGTTACTTTAATAAAGTCTGTATTTCCCACTTGGCTGCAGCCAGTCGACTCTCCCTGCTGGCACACAGCCTCTCACTCTGCTCTGCTCCCTGCCAGCATCCACAGGCAGTGATGACTGCAGCCGTGAAGTGCAAAGTCAGGGATTTGAGGCAGTGAGTTACCACAAATGGTAGAAGGAGCACCTTAGGGTGCAGCTCAGATGCTGACATAGCTTCACCCAGCACTCACTTGGTCAATGGAGCTGCACTGACCGTGGTAGGATTTTTCTTGTTCTTGCTCATCCCATAAAACAATGCTTACCTTTTGTTTTCCCCCAGGAAGGTGCATGCCACCATTTGTGTAAGATGGGGCAAAGGCTTTTGTACCCCTGTTCAGGCAGCCTGCACTGGCCCAACATAGTTACGAACTCTACACTTCTGCTGTTGCTGGCCCTCTATGGCTTTGACCTTATATTCCTGTGTCATTGAGGTGAGTTGGCCTGAGCACAGGAGCAGAAAAAGTTCCTTAATATGGTAAATGAAAAAGGGAAGACTGAAAGGAGGTGCTACTGATACTCCTACCAGCCCTCTGGGCTAAAGAGAGCAGAGCGAGCAAGACATCAAGGGGCTTTACATGGTCTGCAAGAGCTTCTCATTGGGAGCTCCAGTCCAGGGGGCACAGGTTTCCACAATAAAGAACAGGCAATGGCTGTATTCAGGTTAACCTGCAGCTTTCTGTGCTCCCACATGCTATCACTGTGTTAAGGGTCCTAAGAAGATACTGATAATGAGGCTATGTAATCCATGCTCTTTCCTTCAGCTGAACATAGAAATGCCCTGTGCCTCAGTTTATCTGTAAATATAACCTACCTGTAATAATTCTTCCCCATACCTTACTTACAGCTGAAAGGTGCTGAGATAGCAGAAAATGGGGGGTGTAGGAGTACAGCAGTGACTTGTTCTACAAGTGACTCAGGAACTCCAGGGTAAAGGTATGAACCACCACCTGACTGACGGAAGTAGTTTATGTGTTCCCACCTAATGATTTAAAGGCAAAAAAAAAAAGAAAGAGAGATAAAGGTGTTACAGTAATAGAACAATCCCGTTTTCTAACACATTTTCCACTTCCGTGGATAATGTCAGCGATATTCTTTCTAGGAAAGGTCCAGCAGCAAAGGCAAATTGTGCCTCTGCCATTTAAAATGACATACTGTCTGTAGGAGAAGAGATGAGAGCTATTAGATGAACATTTACTTGCTACATTTTTAAACTCTGGCACACTGTGTCAGAAGACACCTCAGCCTACCTGGGTCTGTCGTGTCAAGTACACAGCCTCCTAGTTAATGAGTTACTTAATAGCTCATAAACTATCCCCTAGGCTCCCCTCAAACTATAACCATTCCCATGCAGCAAATAAAGCATTGATCACACACTCACAGGTATTTTCCATACTAAATGTCAGAAAGCAGAAGAAAGACGGTGCTAAGATCCAATAAATCCTTTATACTTTTTTTGAGGGGTGGGAAGATGGGTATCCTGTTCCTTTGCTAGGGGACAGGCCCTTCCAGGATGCTATTTCATTTGGTCGCTAAAATGTGGAGAGACAATTAAACTGTGTGATCATCTCATAACATTTCAGCCCAAGCTTTATACCAGGATCCAAATACTGAGGTAATCAAGACACATTTTCTATTTTCCTGGACATTAGGCACAGCCACCAGTGGGTCACACAGACCGTGGCAGGAGGCGAGCATGGCAGAAGCTAAGCTTGAATTCCTTCAGATCAAAGGGCACAATCCATTGGCACAATAACCCCAGCTAAAGTGTCTGGATGGACTTTGAAATACGCCAGAAAAGGTGAAAGTTTGCAAATTAACTTTTCTGTTCCATCCCATTCAGCTGGTGTAGAGTGCACTAAATGCTACCCTGGAGTGTGTGCAAGAGAATACAGGACGGAGGACATTTAATGTTAACATTGGTACTTACAGGGTGACTGGCAATAACAAGTGGTTATCTAAGTGACTGACAACCCAAAACCTCTGGCTCAAAGGTTGTTATTTCCTTTGCATTTGTGCTTACATCCTACTACTAATACACATCTTTCTTTCCTCATACACAAATCCTCATTAAGAAATCTATTAAGACTGGAGAATCTGATAGAATAGTAGAATACTAATAGTATTAGTACTACTACTAGTAGTATATAGTACTAATAGCAGAATATAGTACAGTTATAAACTATAGAAAGTATTAATGAAACTATCTAACATGTCCTTTTAGAGAACTATCATTCTGTCCTAAAAGGTTTTATTCCAGGAGAGGTCTGGGCTAGATGAGTATTCTACATGTAGTGACTTATGGATATGCAATGTATGCCTAAGCTAGTATACCAAATAATGAATGAAATCTTAACAGAAAACAGAGTGCTTACTTGAAGGATGTTTTTCCAGACAACTGTGATTTCAACAGTTACATTAGACTTATAAAATACTTCAAGAGTCAACATTTCTTCACAGTGCATCCTTGATATACTTCATAGATTCAACACTGCATGCAAAGCATACATCACAAATTATGTATGCTTATGAGCATATGTATGAGCTCACATGTAAATATATATTGTCTGAACACATGCACTAATACCTGTGCTTGCGGGCACAGTTTGCAGTATTCCATGTTCCTTACCTTTCTGAGAATCTGTGGGCTGTTTTAACAAGAGAATTAAATACCGTCTTCAGTAATAATCTCTCCTTCCCACAGCCTTCTGGAGAATTTTGTTGATATTTTTTGATTAATTTTGCTGCCAAACCATAAAAGGCAAAAAATTAAAGCAGCATTAATGTAGCTTTTGTCTTCTTCCTTCACTTCCATAAGAAAAAGCTTCATTGACCCAAGAACCTTCAAAGCAGTATCACTACACCCACGTTAGTATGCATGGCTGTGCTGCTGGAGCTGCAGAGAAGGCCTCCAGGGCCAGGCATTTCAGGATGATGCCAGTAATGACATCATCCTTCAGTGATCCCTTGGAAGAACCTCATGAGTTTGGATTGGGCTGAGCAGAGCTGGACAAGTGCTGGTGTGTGGTCAGGCAGAGCTTTCCAAGAGCAGGACAGAAAACTGTCTCACTGCAGACTCATGGAGTGCAGTGTCCTGCAGCTCTGCAAATGTGGCCCTGGGGCCTGAACGCACCCACTTGGAGAAGCACATGCCTCTGGTACAGCTACCAGGAGCCACTTCTTGCTTCTTCTGCCTTCTGCATGGGATTGTTTTAACAGTAACACCTGTAAGTGCCTTTTACCCTTGTGGTGACAGGTGTTGCCTAGTGGGAACGGGTTACTTACTGACCTCTCATCCCACACCATTAACCCAGGTCGAGCTGTGGCTGTGCAGGCCCATCGGAGGCTCCGCTCCCAGTCCTGTGTGGCTGCAGAGTGGAAAGGATAACTGAGTTGGAGGAGGTCTGCAGAACCTCACTGTGCAGGGGGGTGTTTGCCAAGGAAAGAAGCAGGTTGAGTTTAAAAGCATTGTGATGTGTTTAACCAAGTTGACAGAACAGAAAGAAAGAACAAGAAAACAAACTCCAGGCAATTTGCATTTAATCTGGAAATTATTAATATTTGAGACAATAAAGACAGACCCCCTGAATACTATTTGCATAGAATCCTCCCTCAGAGCCAAACCACACTTTAAAGGACTTCATCTCGAAAGAGCACTGCCGAATTGAAACAGAACTACTACCATGACTAGAGGGTTTTGGTGCCAAAAGATGTCAGATTGAACACGAAACAGAATTTTCATTCTTTTGTGTCCTCCATAAATATTAGCAACTTGACACCCCATAATGAAAACAAAACGCACTTAAGCACGGGCAGAAAAACCAAACTAGCCAACCATTCTTCTTTTAGGATTACAATTGGAAATTAGTTGTAGAGGTCAGAGTTTTCCAGCATCAATGCAGCTGGGACTAACTCCATGGACATTGAGTGCACAAGAGGAGAGTTTGGCCTTGCGTGGGACCAGAGGATTCACCACTCCATGAAATAACCACCCGATCATCGTTCCAGTCCTTTGCTGGATGGAAGCAGCTGCTAAATCCTTGTCAATCAAGTGGCCTCAGCCCACGCTGGCTGGGCAACATGCAGAGAGGTGCAGCACCTCGCTGGCTGCTGAGGAACCCTCCCAGTGACGTGACACCCGCTGCGGCCAAGAGGCACAGCATGACCCCCCACATCCACTGGATATATCGACAGGGAGCGAGTCACACAACAAAATAAACTTCAGCAGCTGGGCAAGAAGTGATGGGAGAAGCACAGCAGCCAGGACTTGCTGCAATGCTTTGCTTTGATTCACTTTTCTCATTTATCTGATAGAAATATCGGAATGTTTTTAGGAAAAGAAAAACTATCTCATAATTTAAAAAGGAGAATAAGATTTTTTTTATTGGTCCCCATTCCCATCAAAAAGGATAGAACATTTTCTCTAAGCAAGAACTTCCACCCTCCAAGACAAGCGACAACAAAGTACTAACTGTAGGGGGGAAAATACTCAAAAAAGTAAGGTGAGAAGGTAGATTCCAGTCAGTGTGTTTGGGTTTGACTTGGAATATCCACAAGGAATGGGATGTTCTGAATTCTGTGTTTTGTTTAAAGCATCTCTCAACAAAACTTTTCTATATAGCCCTTGGAGAGAACTGAAGAGGGCAGGAAACTGCCACTGTGTGTGTAAAGTATTGAGGAACAAAAATAAAGAAATATTTGTTTCAATTATTCCCCCTCCACAGACCAGCGAAGGTTTTTGCACACACTATCAAGAAAGAGACACTTTAGGTATTTAGTGTTTAGGTTATTGACCAGAGCAGCACAGGTCACTAAAAGTACTATCTGTCCTCTTAAAAATAAAATAAATTTCAGAAACAGAAATGAGAATTAAAGGGGCAATGGTGGATCAGGCAATAAGAGTATTCCCTGACCAATCACAAATATTTCAACTTTTCACTCCTTCAGGGTTTGCAAGTCTCCAGAAAGCCTTTTGAATACACACCCTGCTTACCACCTGTATCTGAGGCAGGTGCAAGCCAACTTCACTGAAGGCTCTGGACACCAAGACCAATAACAGCTTTGCTCAAGGAAAGCTCTTTTTTGATAGTGAGGGTATGCATGAATGCGTTATCTTCAGAGTCCTGTTGCAGGGATTAGGGCCTGCCTAAGCTCCAGGTTGTTAGGTTTCCACCTTCTCTGGTACAGGAGGAAGGCACTATAGAGTCTGTTACTTAAACAAGTTCTTCATGATTTATTACTGTATCGGAACAGGGTAGCTTTAGGTACATTTCTGAACCTCAAACTGTGTGTTAGAAAGACAGTCCCAACCTTGAAGAAACACAGAAGACAAAGAATCCTGTTGTTTCAAGCATGAAATGAAGTCTGTTTAAAGTCTAGGGAAACCAGCGAGCAGCTCTGTGGGGAGATATTCCTTCAGAGAGTTCCCTAAAAATTGTCTGGGAAATCAGCTACTGCCACCATTCCGGCTCTTTCTTTAGCATAACTTCGGAAACACTGACCTCACCCATCAAACAATTTCTATACCGATCTCAGTCCCTCCTGAAGGGAAGCTACCCTGCCTGGAAAGTCCTACCATTTCTTCTGAGTCAAATTGTATTTCCATGCTCCAGTAAATACAAACTGTGGGTGTACCTACCTCAAGGAAGGGTTAGAGCTCTGCAATGTTCCTAATATCTAAATTGTTCAGGTAATTTCATTTGACTTTGCTGATAGATCAGGAATGTATTTTGCAGAATCATTTACTGATTGCCTATTTCATTCCTTTTGAAGTATTTCCAGAAAGGCAAGGAAAAGACAAGGAAATTTTCTATATTGTCATTCCTCCACCTGTAACCATTATGATATTTGGCTTTAGGTGTTGTTCAAATATCCTCTTCAAGGAAAGAAGATTACTCTCTCATTCTCTCTCTGCCTCTTTCTGTCCACCACTGCCTTTCCTACTCTGCAGGCAGCTGCTTTCTAAAGGACATGCAGGAGCAGCTGCTGTAGGAGCATACAGGGGAAAGATGACCTCTGGCAGAGGTCACTCACACCAATGCTTCTAGAAGGGGCCACAAGCCACCTCTTACACTACCACCCTTTTCCCTTTTAAAACCCCTGGCACAAAGATGCTTTGGGTTCCCCCAGTTGCCTATACAACCTACTTCCAGTGTTTGACCAATTCTAGAAAGGGCTTCACCCAGTAAACCTACACTTAAGAGCATTTTGACAAGTGCAGGTACTTTACTGCCCAGTCAGCAATGTGTTCAGATTAAGAACTTCTGCCTTAACCCTATCCACTGCATCCCAGCAGCCTGTCCTATCCAGCAGAGGCTAGTACCCTTCCCAGGGCTCAGGATGATTTCATCCAGCTTTTATGCAGAAGTACATAAGAACAACATAAACACATTTATATAAGAGACAAATGTGTGGTTTTTAATTAGTTAGTTTCGCAAACATAGGCTATTGAACAGCCCCATCTGCACTCCGGGAAGGCAGCAACGGCCAGGTGCATGTGTAGGAGAAAGGAAGGATGAAGCAGGGAGGAAAAAACAGGAACGAGAGCTGAGTGCAATGTGAGGATGTACGGAGGAGGAAAGAAGACGGACCCTCTTAATGTGGAGCAGCCACAGATGGGGCTGACCTGTGTCACTACTGCTAAATCTAGTGTAAAGTGGAAAAGCAATTCCAGTGCTGTGCGTGGGGATCCTGCAATTCCATCACCACCAAGCTTCACCCCTCAAGGGCTTTCTGCAAGCTGCTGGGCCTAGGCAAGTTGGCATTCACCTGAGTGAGAGTCTGTGCGAGATTGTTAAATCTACTGTTTGCTTAGGTGCAGACTAGCTGAGCACTCCTTTGGAAAACCTGTGGCATTACATACCCAAATATTTGAAATTTGATGGACGTTGGTCACTTAAGTACCACAGGGCTCATCTCAAGAGCTTATTCTCAATTTCTCCACCCTTATGCATGTACTTAAAATGACTGAATACCACTGGATTGCATAATGAGTGTTGCCGAAAATGACATGTTAAATATGCTTGCCTTGAACTGGCCTTAGTCAATCCCAGCTTTTCACCAGAGAAAATTTAAGTTAACCAAATTTTTTAAAAATTAAAAAACCTTTAAAACAGAATAGCCAAATTATTTTGTTAAACTCTTTGACACAAATTAAAACCACCATATTAAAAAAAAAATCACAATTTTGTTAATTTAATTTAAACCAGCCATGAAAACAAAGTATTTAACTGTAGTGCAGTTAATGATTCCAATAAAAAAACCCTAGCTGTTTACATGTTTTACACAAAGACTTCCTGGCCCCTTTTAGTTGTCTATACAATACACTGTTAAGTTAACACTTAATAACACCAGTTTAATATATAACAGAGGGAAGGTGTACTGCAGCCTCATTTGCTCTACTTAGCAAGTTCTATTAAATTCTGTTTTTCTCCCTTAGAAGATCGTAAATATAGCAATGTTCACCTTTGAGAATGAAAGTCTAAAGTGCAACTTAATATGACCAAATCGCCTGACAAGTAATTTGCAACCCTCAATTTGAAACCACATTAAAAGTACCTATTCTGCTAAATGGGAGATCTAAGGCCAACTGGAGCATGAAGCAGAAGAGGATGTTGGTTGCACACTTCCTTTCTCTCCACAAATCCATGAACCTGAGAGCCAGGCTGATCCCACACAATATTGCTGACCATGGGGAAATATTACCTGCAAGCCTTGGCTTCCAGAGGAATATTGCTGTGCTGTCTGGCACTTCAGGGAATTGTTCTCTGGCCAGCTAATAGTGATGTTTGGTGAATGCTACAAAATTCCTGTGCAAGAAGCACTCACACACTGAAACTGCAATGATTTCCTAAGCTACAGCACACGATGCCAGACAATGGGCAACTCTAACATGTATGAACATAATAACAACCTCCAGCTTTTGCACATGGGAAGTGGGCAACGGAAAACTCCAAAACAGAGCTTAAAACTTGAATTTTGGAAAAGAGTGTAAAGAAGACCACAGATCAGGCTTCTGGGGACTACAAGGACTCTCAACAGAGAAGGGAGGGACTTGCCTTTGTAGCAGAACTGCCTTATTTCAACAGCAGCCCAAAGGTCTGTGCAGGGAGCCAGACACCGAGTGGGAGTTCTTGTAGAGTGGCCGGGGGCATTGTGTGCTGGAGAGAGTGCAGGGGCACATCCATCATCCACATACAGTGCTAGACCACATCAGCCAGTCAGATATGGGGTTTTAGATGGCACCTCACCAAACCCTCCCTTGTTTATTACTATCCTCTCAACCATCTTCTCCGGCTGTGTTGACTTCCTGTATCCACTCCTCAAACCAGGAAGACCACACCTCCACTAAGAGCTACTGTGCTGCAGGTGTGTCCCCCAACCACTGTGCTCGCCCAAAAATCTCACTGCAGTCTTTTAGGATCCCCCTGCAAGTGGAGCTGCCTTCCTGGCTCAGAGCAAGATGTTTGCTAGAAAAACTTGAGAGCAGCTATGAATTCAGGTTCCCAGCTTTACAGGCATTTGCAGGGGGAAGAGTAGTTTATGCTTTAGTACAGCCTAAACATCAGTTTTCCTGGTGACTTGTTGATGTGCTCAGTCCTTAACATTTAAAGCCTGCATTACAGGTATAGGAACACCAAATCCCCAAAGAAACAAATGTAGAATTAGGAAATACATTCTGGCTAGGACTTCAGCAGAGAAATCTCTTGTCAAGAATTGGTGAAACACCTTCAAATATATGAAAGAATGATAAACAAAGCTTCAAATACATCTAGGTTTAAGCAGCAACAAGAAAGCAGAACTCCTGCTAGTGCATTTCTGACAGCACTGACTGACACTCAATGTTTGGTTTTGTGGGGGTCTTTTTGAGGATCGTGCATGGTGCAAACTAACTCTTTTGCTGGAGCCCAAACTCTTTCAAAGGACTTTTTATTGCAAAGCACTTAGTGCCTCAAGGTATTACCTGAACTGCTGCAGACACCAAGTTTCAGGTCCAACTCTAACATGTATACACTTTTACCAGTTGTTCAAGGTATAATGTAATTAATTATAGCAATTCAACAGCAATTGAGCATGCATTTTTACACAGTATTATAATAAACACAAATTAAGAGATAATTTCTAGACACATCTTTTCCTTCTAAACCAAAAACTTATTTGTGATACGTTCTAAATGAGTTGAATTGGCACAGCTGCAACATTACCAGAGCTCTCCTGCTCTCCTTACTGAGGTTTGGACAGAAGAACCTGAAACTTCCCTGTGTTAAGAATAGCACAGAAATCTGTGCCCTTTATTTCCAGGTAAATGTAAAGCAGAATCTACAGCTGCCCCAAAGAAAGAAATACAAAACATTTCTAGGTCTGATTCTCCACCACCAAGTTGCACTTGCCAAAGATGGTGAATGTCTGAATTGTGCAATTTAGCTTAGGGCAGATACCCAAGACCTGCAGTGGTGCTGCCACACAAGCAGGGTGCTCTGCCCAGGCTAATTCCTTGATCTAGGAAGCACTAAGACAGCTCAACTGCTGTCCCACTCACAGCTTGCTCCAGTTAGATGCCCCCATGCCTCTGTTCAAATACCAGGTCCCCAGCTTTCCTGCAGGTCATATGGGCTGTAATTAACATGCACAAAGCAAAAGCACAGGGAAGCCAAGTTTTCATGACAACTGCAAATTCTCATCAGAGGGCTCTATTACTTCTAGCTGGGATAGGGTTAATTTTCTTCATTGTAGCTTAATCATGCTATGTTTTGGATTTGTGATGAAAACAGTGTTCTCACTGCGTCCGTGACATCCCTGGTTACTCACTCCTCCCAAACGCAGATCTGCTGCAGATGAGCTGTTCCAGCTAGAGTATCTCAAAGGACTCGTTTGCCTGAGAGATTCCCTTCTGTCCCCAGGTGAGGTTTAATCATTCCTCCCCTTTGTAGGTGCTACCAGTAAAAGTCACATCCACTCCCCTATACATACAGAACTTGTACTGTGATCCGGCTCTCCAGAAGCTATTGCACACGGCATATAATTTAACAAGGATTCTGTGGATTTAATAAGACACTGATTACACACAATTGCAGAAGACATCCAACTATAATATTGATATGGGGTGGATCACAGGGCTGCAAATTTGCAGAGACATTCCATAATCAATTGACATCTAACATGATAACTTGCTGACCTACAGAATCTCTGTCAAATGCATAATTGAGAACTTTAATTAGAGGGCTACCCACAGCTTTGTAAAGAGGTAAAGAACAAGAGCCTGCAACAACTGAAAAGAGATGAGGTTTGTCATACTCTTATTACCCTCAGTTATGCTATGAGCAGTGGTCACGTGCTAATTACAGGTCTCTTGCAGGAGCACAGTGGGCAGCTTTCCAGACTGCTATCTCTGCTGCAATCAGAACCAAACTGCAGCTTATCAGACTCGGACTGTTAACTTTGTCCCTGCTGGAGACGTATCAACACCTCGCCCTCAGTTCTTGGGAATTACAATATTTTATATTTCGGGCACTTAAGTTCTATAATGGATAAATTGATGAAGTTCTTACTCCTCCTACATGCTACTGTTGAGGCACCACACCCAGAGCAAAACTTATTTTGTATAGGCTAGATGACAGAGCCCATATAAGTAGTGTCAATACACAACAGGTAAACACACTGTTCAGAGCACCTGCATTTGGGGCAAGGTGGGCTGAAACCCAGATGGCTGAAACCAAACCTCCCAGCTGCAGGGGCACTCATACAACTTTCAGCTACCAACTTTTGGTATGGAAAGGATTTGTGGAAAAGGGTCTGAAGGGCAGCATTAGCTGGAACAGCTGCAGGGGCTGGTGACTGGATCATTCCCTGGTGTGGGTGGAAAATATAAGAATAGCTTCTTTAGGAACAAGCTCTGTCCCTTTCCTGGTTGATAGTCCCATGAAAGAGCTCATTGCCAACCACAGCATTAGCTGCTTGAAATACACATCTCGCATGTATGTTATTTCTCCCAACTAATTTGTTCTTCTGCCTCAGTTCCATTACCTAGGTAGTACCCAGTAAAACAAACAAAAGGAAGTTAGAGATGTGTGCTATAAGAGTTTAGTGGATTTTTCCCTATCTCTCTACTGTTTCTTTTCCCTGTATTTTCCCAAGGCTGGAAGTGCAGTGTTATGCCTAAGCTCTGTCTCTGAGCTGTTCAGTCAGCTTTTCTGTACAGCCCTGCCAGTTAATTACCAGTTGCATTACAAGATGGATGACAAGGAAGGATTTCTTAGGGTTGTGCTGGGGGAAGCAGTACACCACTTGCTGGCAAGCAGCACACAAAATACCCATTAGCAGCACAAGGGCATTTGGACAAAGCCGAGACAATTTGACCCGAGCCTGACTTGGTGGAAACCAAAACACTCTTCATGCCACAGCATCTTCAGGTTGGTGGCCAGCTGCAACAGTCCCGGGTTGTGTTTCCCTTTCCTTAATTCTAAGGTGGCACCACTGCTGGCACTGGGCACAAAAGGTCTCTCTGTCAGAGCAGAAAGCTTGCTACACTTCGTAAGTTAGCTTGATGTCACACAAGAGAATGTGCAAAAAACCCCTTCTGATGGCTGCTGAGCCTTTAGAACTTACACAACGTAATGGCTTCCAGGCTGCTTATTGCTCTCTGACATCCCAAAACATGTCTACCTTTTGCTAACAATGATAACTTACATTTAGAGAGGTGTTTACACTTACTGTATTATTTCATATAAGCTTCAGGTGCTTTGGTATGGACTCAGAAGGTGTCTCAGAAAATACTTTTGTTCAGCTGCCTTTCCAGATAGCAGAAATCCTAAATTCTCTGCATTTGGCATGGCATAACGTGTCAGAGACTGTACCCTAATGTACAAAGCAATGACTATACATTTATTTACCAGTGGAAATTACATATTAACAGCTGTTAATACACAAATACAGCCGAATAACCAATCCTGAAGCTTCTCTCTGTTCTCTTGGTTTTCAGCTCGGTCCATAAAACCCTATGCATTTGTGAGCTGCTTCAAAAATGGTCCACAAGAGAGTCTCTCAGAAAAGCAAAACGTCAAATTTCAGTCAGGATCCATAGCTCTTCAGAAAAAGGAATAAAGCTACTGTTCCACATTAATAAAGAAGAGCGTCAAGTCTGTGTAATCAGGGCTCATATCACATATTACTAGGCACGCTAAACCTACTGTCTATAATACAGATGTACAGAGAGCCTGTAGTTCTGGCTACTGCATGTTTGTAGATATATGGGTTTAAGCATTTATAGAACAAAATTAATCTCCCTTTGGAGTTAAAAAATTAATATAAGCAAGGGTCTTTCATAGCAGAATTTTTTTACGTGTTTGTTATTACATGAATCCTCCAGAATATCTTCTAGCAAAATACTTGGCACACTTGTAAAGTTCCAGTGTATTTGTTCAGTTTAAAAAAACTGAGT
The DNA here is from genome assembly GCA_013390005.1 of Calyptomena viridis. Lineage (NCBI taxonomy): Eukaryota > Metazoa > Chordata > Aves > Passeriformes > Eurylaimidae > Calyptomena > Calyptomena viridis. Next base: position 62,120 of record WEIV01017547.1, on the reverse strand, counting down.
TAAGATTGCAAGACTAGTGATGCAGTCATATCCCTGAATATAACCTGAGACTCAGACAAACCAGGGAGGACCATTTATACTTAGTGACTAGATTGTCAGCATGAAAACCACAAGTGGGTTGTAAGTATAGGGTTGACTGTCTTTGGCTTTTTTGTATTTGCTGATTCAGTCCTGATAATCAAGGGATGTTGTTCAATTGGACTAAGCAGACTAGGTCAACTGATTTCATATTTGTTTCAGTTTTGTTTGCCTTATCTCAATCCGTTCGGCTGATAACTAGGCCTGGCTAGAAGCACTGGGATTTTCTTGAAGATCTTCTTCTCCAAATATGATCTTGCTTGTCTTGACCACCCTTGGAACCAGACATGCACAAAACCAGACTCATGGAAAAAAAAAGACTCCAACTATGTCCATTAAAAGTTAAAAATCCTCTGTATTCCACACAAAGCCAGAACTAAAGACCCTTGGTCCACAGGAGGGACTTGTATGCTAGGGTCAACTACCAAATGCACTGCCAAACAGATCAATAGTTTGGGTTTGCTTTGGAAGTTATTTTAAAGTGTTCATTAAATGCTGAAACATTTCACACCATGCTTTCCTTCAAGCCTGGCTGTATGCCACATGTTGACCTTGCCCACAGTTGTTGGTCACTATTAATCAGAAACAGCTCCCCTCTTCCTTTTCTGCTTCCTTCAGGAAGCCTTGCTCTTAAGCAGTTTTGGTGCCATTTTCAGAGAGCCAGTTCAAAAACCTAAGGTTTAGGTTTTGTTTTTTAAAAGGTCTAATGCTATTTTGAAAGTTGATAAGAAGTCAGAAGTGACATCACCTTTCTAACATATTTTCTTAAGCATAAGTGGTGGGAATTTCAAAGCACATTCAGCATTGGTGTTTTCTCTTTTCCCCCTGAATCAATAGCCAAACTTTTACTGATCTTAATGGGAACTGAATTTGGCAAGTACTGTGAAAGCTTCTCTCAGAAGTAAAGCAATTAAGGAGTTCGATAAAACCAGCAGTCCTGGATTTCAGGATTAAAAGCAATACAGGACTCTTCATGTTGTTTCTCTTTTCCCATTCATGGCCAGCATCATCTGGGCTTCTCAGACAGTGTGTGCCTCTGCACAGCAAACAGATACAGTCAGGAGCTGCAGAAGTTGCACTGCCTGCCTGAGCCCTCCTGCTTTCCAAAGGCTCTCTCACCTTCCTACATAGTACAAAAAAATAATAATAATAAAGCACTGTTTTGATAGAGACAAAATGGTTGTTCAAATACTTCTGCTAATTTCACAAAGATGCATGATAATGTTTCACATATGGCTCTGTGCCTTTTAATAACAGAAATTGAACACACATTTCAAGACACAAGTTTTTTGATATGCTGCTGATAGTCCAGAGTAACTGTTTGCCTTGTGGTTTTAATTATTCTAAAGACAGCCCAGGGATCATTTACCCAGAGCTAATGGGTTTACAGGCCCTTTAAGAAGCACGATAAGCCCACAGATGTGGCAGGGAATGGCATGGAGGTCAGAGCTACCACGGGGGCCTATACTCTGGAGGATGAGAAGGTCGTAGGGAAGGGTTTATCCAAAAGCCTCAGGCCTCTTAATTATCATATGGCTGTTAGGATAGCTGTGTTCTATGTAAACATCCCTCTTTTCTCTAGAAGGGACTCTGATCTTGAGAGCACAGTCCACAGCCTCAAGAGCCAGTTCCTGGCTTTGCAGCAGCATACCCGAGGACCACTCATGCCAGACAGCAGGCCCTGGGGTCAAGCTCCCTTTTCCCTCCCAAAGAGTCTGTCCATGGCAGCCACACCCATCTGTGTTTGTCAGTCTCCCACACAGCCAAAGTACGTAAGGAGACCAGAGCTGTTTTGCTGTCCTCATGCAGGTACCTACCTTGCCAGTACCTGTTGACAGTCCTGGGCCCATTTCAGCTGGGGTGGAACCTGAACATCTTGAAAAGGACAGGCTACAACTAATTACACCAGCTAAAATGACAACATTTTCTCCACCACTAAGTCCTGCATCAGGAACTAGGCACAGTGTTGTCACCGTCTTTATCATCAACTGCATTAGGGCACCGGGGAAAAAGGATCTGTAGCTCACAGGGAACATGACTGGGCCCCTTCAGAGCAAGCAGGACCACATCTGCCGTGGCTGAAACTTCCTAGTTGTACCACTTTTACCCACATAGCAAATTTAGAGGGTTTGAAAATGCATCAGGATATTTTAGGCACTCGCTTAACACTGATCTAGCACAAAGTCACTGGTAATATTCCTGGATCACATCAGCAAAAGATGGGTGGGAATCTGGCCCTTCTATAAAGGCTATGTTACAAAATTTTAAGCATAATTTCTTTTGGAACACAACCTGTTAATCATTCTGGTCAATGACTTGTATTGTAGGGGTTAAACATAATGAACTTATCGTATAAAGCCTGGAAACATCTTGCAGGGAGAAGAAGATATTATCTAGAATATGAAAAGTGCAAGCATGTAATGCAGAAGGCCATAGGAGGTAGAACCCAAGAATATCTTAGGATTGAGAGTTAATAACAGATTTAGAGTGCCTGAAAATGCAACAGGTTGATTCCCCATGAACTGGGAGAAAATAGGAGACCAACACAACCAACAGTCACCAACACAACCACTTTCCTGTCGGGAGCAGAAGAACAACCAGACTTGTCAGCTGCAAAGACATCTTTGCAGTTTCTGTGAAACTTAAGAAAGATTTCAGGCCTGCCACATTATGAGTTTCTCCTTCTTTGCAAGAGATCCTATCAATTTTGCAGAGGTTTTCAGCCCGTTATCACATTACAGGTAGACAGTTGTCATAAAGCATTAGATCTAAGCAAGGCTGACAGCATAACTGCAGGCTAGCTCCAGGCTTGGCAGTCTGTGCAGCACCTGCAGGCGCAGGACCGGAGTGTGCTCCATCGAGAGACAGGCTGGTGTAATCTGCTGTGAATCACTTTGAATTGCTGCCCTTAATTGACAGTGCACTCAAGACCTGGCCCACTATGTAGACAAAACTCTAAGTACTAGTACACACACACTCTTGCCAGGAACCTGCTTGCCATCAGATGAGCAATGGCTAGAGACCCACCTTTTTCACTAGAGCAAGAGCTGTATTTTGCTCTGCTCCTTCATTACTGCAGGCTTATCATCGCCACAAGAATAAGTAAGAACAATTTTTCTCCTGAGAATTGTTGGGGTTTTGTGGAGGAAGAGGGCGATGGGGGTTGAGTGGTCAACATGCTGCTGTCCTGGGGAAAGGTAGAGGACACACGCATTTCAGATAGGACCAGATCTTGGAGAAATGCACAACCAGTATCAAAGTGACAAGACTCTTGGGGCGAGATGGCAACTTCCTCTCTTTCTGGGGATACCAGCATTCCGATGCATCATTCAGGTTTCTCCGCATCCTTTTTTTATAGAGTACGTAGGGGAAAACACACACAGACAATAGAGACAGAAGAGGAGAGAAGTTAGGATTGTCATCTTTGCACTCCAACATGAACCTAACCCTGCTACCTCCAAGCCAGCAAGTATTTGCTAGCGATTTAAATAGGCAGGTGCTGAAACTTCCTTAGCCAGGTGAGTAGGATTCCTCTTTCGTTACCACTGTCTCAAGTCACCTCCAAAACAAACCCTTATGTCCCAGCTTAGGCTGTAAGCTGGACACCTTCATTGGCTTCAAGGTTTGTTGTTCTTATTGATGTCAGAATTTTAATGGTCTTTTAGATCCAAATTCTTATTTGGATTGTGCTGGAAGCATCAAAAAATTGAAAGTGCTTAAACACCTAAGTCTCCATGCTGCCAATAGAGGATGTAGAGAGGCCAGAAAATAAAGGGGATTCAGGCTTTAGAGGCCTCTTAGCAGTCTCAGTTTTTTAATTAAAGTTCCATAAACGTTTGCTGAAAAGATTAGGGGGCAACATTGAGAACATGCTGCAGGGGGGATATTCTGGTTGTTCAGCCAAGTCTCTTCTCTGCCATAGATGCAGTTGTTTGCTTCCTGGCAAAAAGCCAGCTGAAAGAAAAGCCATAAAGAGATTACATGGCTGAAGGAGCAGTTTCCATGACCAGACAAACCCTTCTTCTTATTCTTTTAAAGTCTGTAGGGCCCAGACTACAGTACCTGACCAGATTGGCAGCAGCTTGCTCCGAGTCACATGGTCTGTCCAGGGCTACATCCTGCACAGGCTCTGCCTCCCTCAGCATCCACCATGGGACCAGTCACATCTCCTTACCGTTTGTTTAACCCCACGTGTTCATTTCAAGGGCAAATTTGTAATAGGGACCACCAGCAACAAACGTCAGATCTGGTTTAGGACTTGGTTTGAAGGCATTTAGATAGAAGAATAATTGCACAGGGATGTGGTTTACTCTGGAGAAATAAAGGCTGTGTTTAAATGACTGAAATTCCTGATGACTCTAATAATTGCAACCTCTGCCTCAATAAAATGCACAAATAATGTTATTGAAACATTTCCAATCAAAAGGTATTATTTTTGGTTTAAAACAGATGCAGTAGTCAGTATTTAAAGAGAAGACGTCTGGGCGAGCTTACCTCTACTTCAGGGGAAGAGAAAACTACTGGAAAGTTGGTTTAGTCTCTCTTTCTTTGTTTTCATAGCCTTCTTATTACAGCATTAAAACCATCATACAGTTTCTCTGTTGCTTTTTCTTACCAGCTGGAGAGTAGCTCTACAGTCTTGCACTGAAGAGAGTTTTTTTACATTAAGGTATGTTTCAGAGCTTGACCTGGTAAGCCATCACATCCCTGGAGACATAGCTGAGCATCCTCAGTACCACACAGCCAACAACCTGTGTGGTACAAGTCTGGCTCCAAGCCTGGCTGTTGCACCAGTCTAGCAGGCATCAAATGATTTTAGGAACTGAACTGCTAATTTTGACTTAGAGGATCACAAGGCTATATGACAATGGCTTGTAGAATGAAGATTTTATTTTTAGTGGCCTCTTGACACTTCAAGATGCACCCAGGCACCTACAAGTAAGTTTCAGAAGGTATAAGCTGGTAAAGTGCCCACCTGCAGCCTTAAGTGCTTAAATATCAAGCACCTGTATTTCTTCTGAAAAGAGACCTCGGGATCCCCAGCACTCTTGGAATTTTGCCTTGAGCTCTATGCTGACCTGCATTGCTCACATGAACAAAGTCAGATGCATCTCTCGGAAGCTGGCAGAAATTGGGCCAGTGTTTCATGATTCATGTGCCTATAGAATTGGCTATAATTAGCATCTTCAAGTAAGACAATAACCGTATCATGCTATTGCACTCCATGGATGCAGTATCAGCACATATGGAAGACATTTATTACTATAAATATTCGGGCACTTGATAGTTATCCAAAAATATAAAATCAGGTTAATCATTCTATCCTACAATCCCTGGCAAGAGACTTGAACTCAGGTTTTTTGGCTCAGCTTAAGGTTTTACATATATGATCACTTCTGCCAGCTGGCAGCACTAAAATCTCAAGCTGAAGTCGTTTCCAGCAGTCAAATCTATCTGCACAGTAACATTACAGAGCTTAGCTTTTTGCATGCCATACACTACCTAAACATCTTGCTGTTGCATAGAGCTATGAAAGTTTATGTAGGACAGATAGAAGAATTACTTTCTTTTCAGAGTTAATCATTAACATCTCTCTGGGAAATAAACAACTGAGGCCATTGTCTTATTTCCAAAGGTTGCCCTGGGGCAAATGAAGTACTAAATTAATTTGCCCCATAATACAAGGGTAGTTATATTTTTCCCACATCCATACGTGCAAAATTGTTTCCAAAAATAAACTGAAAGAGGAAATCTTTGAAGAATGCATAGCTACCCATCAGAGCAAAGCCATGGGAGAATAAGCAAACAGATTTCTCTTCTAAAAAACCACTCAGCAACAGCAGCATCAGTGGTTATTTGACTTCCGGTAACACAGCATACCATTCTTGGATTCATCAAGCCTCCCACAAATGCAATAAAATTCACTGGCCATTTTACAACCTATTAGGTGTTATAAAAGCTACAAGACCCATGTATTCCTCTTTGGTCCTGCTCTTCAAAAGAAACTGCCATGGTTTCAGTGCACTCAGGTCCATGATTTGTGAAGTTACAGCAAATACAGGCCCACCCTCAGCTCGTGGACCTATCTCATCATCACCCACGTGTATAAAATGAAGACTGTTATCAGATACCAAATATCCAGAGTCCTGGCCATGGCTCATGAGCACAGTCCCAGCACTGCAGAGGACACGGGCCTGGGGCCAGGACAGCTACTTTCACAGGACACAAAGTCAGAGCCAAAAAAACCCCACTGATGGATCAGTGCCAGCCCAGCATGGAGGCACCCCTGCAGTGAGCTTCTTGAACTGGGAGGCTGGCACAGAGACAACAGGACCCACACACAGTTAAAGTCTCCATCAGGAGCCAAGCTGGTTCTTTGCAGAGGCTCTGTGACACATCTGTGCCCCATTCCTTCAGAGCATCCCAGAGTGGATGTACTACCTAAATTATTGCATCACCCGTAATCTCCTGGCTAACTGACAGGAACCAGGAAAGCTGGTGGGATCCTATTACAAAAGATTACAAAAAGAGAGCAGCAACCATCAGCTGAACACAGTGATGCTGGTGTCTCTCTGGGATAGGGGTTTCTCCCAGTCACATATAGCTGCTCAAGTATTTACCTTTAAAACAATTTTTTTTTCAATGAGTGGTGTCAACCTGATGTCCCTGAAGAACAAAACCTTCCTGTACCAGCACAATACCAAGATGCCAAGTAGGGAAAACATCCTTTCTCTGAGCCATGTGCAAGAAGGCTGAAGCAGGTAGAACACATAAAAAGTTTCTGCAGTACATAACATAGGACCATATGTTCTCTTCTTTCACTGGGAAACCTCAAGTAACACAAGTAACCTATTCAAGGAGGTTCAAGTTTTCCTTTCCTAGCCTTCATCTACTTTACAGCTTAGGAACTCACCACCACCATCTCACATGTTTTCTCAGGAAGCACTCAGGTTCTTCTTTATCCTGTCTGCCAGGATATATGAGCCCGCCAGCATTCTCTTCTTCTGTAGCCATTCCTGCTCCTCCATTAGAAGATGCTAGATAGCCACTCTGGCCTGCTTGCTGTGCCAGGTCAGCATATACACACAGGCTGCAGAATTCTCTGCTCACCTCTCTCCCACCTTACATGACACTCTCCACCAGAGCCCTTCACCACCTGCTAATTAAAAGCAAGCCCTCTCAAGCCCTGGCAGCAAGGCAGGAGGCTGAGCCAGCCCAGCCTCCTCACAAACACACCTGGGGGCATTTCATTAAGTGTCCCCATCCCACACACCCTCTGGGTCAGGTTCTAGAGCTGAGTGAACTCTAACCTGGGCTGATGGCTGCTGTTCTAAAACACCCCTACTTTGCATTGCCAGTAAAATAACCAAGGTACTACACAGCAAGTTCCTTGGCTCAGTTTGGAAGGCTGGATCACCAGCTGGATATTGTAGTGATTGATATATTGATTTACATGGCCACACATGCTCTATATGCTGTATTTTACCCCATACATGCATTTGCCAGACAATACATTCTATTTATCCGTAGATCCTTAACTAACATTGCATTGTAAAAAAAGAAAAAATTTGCAGAGGGCAAATGCCTGTTAATCATAAGCTAAAGGGGAAAGGAAAAATTTTAAGTGATATATAAAGGGAGGAAGTGACTCAGTGGGAGGGAGGGGACAAACATTCCAGACAGATGGGACATGAATAACTTTTCCATCTCCCTCTCTCTCTTCTCTCCCAAGTCTTGCAGGAACTGCTGTGTTGAAATAGTCAGTCATTAACTATTTGATGAGGTTTTAAAATTTGAACTGAATTCTCTGGATGTAACCAACTATTATTACAAGGTCTGCATCATAGCAATGCAAGTGCTGGAGCCCTTTGGCAAGCCATAGTGGTGAGGGCAGGACTGAGCACTCTGTAGGAAAAAGCCACTAAATGGCGTCAGCTGTTCAGCTCTGCACAGCCCTGGTAATGCTGAAGGAATCAGAGCAGTAGTGATTAGTGAGTTTGCAGACCAACTGTGGCCAAGCAACAGGGCATCCATCCACACAGCCAGCAGTAGAGTTGATATGCAGGCTCTGCTGGCATCGCTCATCCTACAGGAGAGCTGAGCCCTCGTACGCACTGGGTGCAGGTCACGCTGCAGGAAATTACTGTGGTCCTTCCAACACCCTCTGGCTTCTACTGTCATTCTGCAGTGCAGTCCCTGGGACAGATTCTTCCACTTAACAGCATCCACCTTTTCAGAGGGTTGGGGTACGGGCAAAAATGCCCTTTTGGTGCCAGTTCAAGAGCAGAATTCAGACCATGAGTGCTAACAAGTTCCCCTGCTGCCCAAGGGGAACCTCTCCTGCTCAGTTCACCTTATGCTTCACAAACAGGCTCTGAGAAAACCTGAATGAAGCATTTCTCTTCCTGGATGCCAAAGGCTAATTGACCAGCAGGAGACCTGCTGAACTTGGTGGAACCAGGGTAGATATAATCACTCAAGAGAGCCAATAACCAATTAGCTGAATGGCTTCAGCAGTTTCGAGGTCTGCCTTTTTATTCAAGAGCAAATCAAAGATCAATTTGCTAATAAGCTTTGTAATATCTGCTATTCCTTCTCATTATTATTATTAGCATTACAGCAGTGTTTTGTGCATATAATGAAAGAGTAAGACAAGAGCTGGAATGGCCTAAGTGGTAGGAAAGGAGTGGGCAAAGTCTGAAGCCAAAAAACCATATATACACACATGTATATAAACCAGGAATGCTGTACAAGCCCTTCATAACACAGGCCAAGTCATGAGTGGGTTCTGACCACAAAGTAAGAGCCTACCTCTACTGATCACTTTTACCAGTTTATCAGAGATGTTGCACAAAGAAAAGGAAAAAAATTGATTATAGTCACCAAGTGTTGCAGTGTCGTGTCTCAGCCTGGCCTTCCCAGCACTGCCACGTTGGCCTGTGAGCTTGGCCAGTTGCTGACAGCGGGCAGAAACCAGTGGGAAGCAGTTGGCAATTGTATGGCAGTCCAGATCCCAGCTGCTCCCAGCCCTTCCGCGATGACAGCTTGTGCCAGGCAGGGCACAAACACACACACTCCCTTCTGCCACTGAGGACACAGACCTCTGACAGAAGGCTGGGGCAGGTAATACCTTCATCTGCCACTGTCACATCCACTCAAACCCTGAGAGATGTACTCCTCAAACCCCACCATTGCTTACCCCTGTATTTCCCCTATGTGTTTTGCTTTTGAAATTGCAGGTTCCTGCTCTCTCTGCAGCTGTATCGCCAGCCAAAATGCTTGTTCCCTTTGTCAGAAAGCTTCAACGCTCCTTGCGGTCTTCTCTCTCACAATAAGGCAAGAACAGCAGCATTATGAACAAATTCCTCCCCACCTCCCAATCCCTCCTTTTCTCCTCCCCTGAAATCAGGGACTCTTGGAGATAATGATCTCACCCATGAAGATACAAACAGCATCATCTACATTTTTTCAGCATCTCCCACATATACCATGACATGTTATCAGGCAGCCTTCTGGCGAGGGTGCAGGTTTCCCTTTTGGATGCATGGCTCTGTGTGCCCCCGGGAAAGTCCCCTCCCCAAGAGCAGAGCAAGACTGCTTCCATTTCTCTCGTGTGCATTTTAGCTGAGAGTGTTTTACTAGATGGCACAACAAGCAAAGCATTACAAAAGAAGTCTCTGAAGGTGAAACTGAGAACTTAGAGGAGGGGGATGATGCTGAAGCCCTTTTTCAGAGGAGCTGTAGCTGGATAATTGTCCAAGACAGACTGGCTTGTTGACTTTCTCACAGCAAAAGGCATGGGTCTGTTTAATTGATTTCAGCCTGTAACTAAACATATACTTCTTTCAATATAATGAACAAGAATGCTACAATACTGCTCTCCTAATGTAAATTGATCCATTACAGATGAGTGTTTAGATCAATGTGTGATGTCCTGATTGGAAATAAAACTGTTTGCTCAAGATCACTATAAAGACAATGGGCACTGATAGATGATATTTATGTGACAAGGAATGGCTCTTAAAAAGGAGATTGCCAAGACCATGTCCTTCAATTATGAAACCAGCATTCACCCAGCAGCCAAACAAGCATTTTTAAAGACAACGAGAAAGAGAAAAATATCCCAGTTACCTCTCTCATCCCCACAGTCCTGCTCACTCTCCAGCATGGAAGCTCCTTAGCTCCAGGTTCACTGGCATGGGGGCCACAACCGCCTGTGCAGGGCACCCAGTGCCCGTGGTCATGGGGGCTGAGTGATGCTCTTCATCCACCCATATTATACCAGGGCTCATTTTCTGTACAGAGCAGCTGGCTTCCACCGGGAAATTGTGCCATGGTCTGTGCCCTGTATGCTCACAGCCCTTGTTTTTTCATCTCCCTGCATTTAGAGAGAAGGTAATGACTCCAGGTACTTTTCCAGTCTGTTGTGATCAATACATGTGCCTCTCTTGCTGGTAGCTATTCACTGTGGTCTTTCATTACCTCTCTTGCATGGGGCATTTGTGTTTTCTCTGTTGTGTACTGAGGAAGATGCTGGAGTATGGCCTTGCCCAGGTCAAGTCCCAGCCCTCCATTACTGGGACAGCTGCAAGTACTTCTCTTTCTGCTGGGGCTGAGTGTCGCCTTCAAAGTGCACCGCCAGTGCCTGCTGGGGTGCTTGGTGGGGCAGGGCTGTGCCTGCACCATGACATGGAGCCTGGAAGCCTCCTGGGTGATTCCCAGCTTCATAGAGGGAAATGTGGGCAGGACAGACACACTCCCGCCCTCACACCCTGCACGGCAGGCGCCGGGCGGCCCAGCACCCGGCCCTCCTCAGGCACTCGCACCACTAAAATGGCCGCCGGGGGTAAAATGGCCGCCGGGGGTAAAATGGCTGCCACAGGCACCACCATAACACCTCAGCACAAGCTCACCCCAGCCGGACACAGCTGCTGCTGCTGCTGCCGCTGCCGAGGGGGCAGCGCTGGAAGCACAGGCGTGGCTGTCATTGCTGAACTGGGCAGCCACAGATGTCCGTGCTGGGACAGGGCTGAGCTGGCTCAGCACAGGGACACCCAGCACACAGGCAGTGCAGTTGCTGTCTATGAATAAATTGGGTGGTGGGTGGCCAGAGGTCAGGAAAGGACAATGGGTGGAGGAAATTAAATGAAAGGACAATGTTGACACAGAACAAATGATGCTAAATGGTTTGTGAAAATAGATCCATTAAGGGAATAATACTCTGCAACAGCCTTTAAATACAACTAGAGGAGACAAATAGTCTTTAAATACAAACAGAGGAGACTTGGTCGGAGAAACTGATGGCTGGACCCTGTGGTGAAGGACTGCATTTGCTGGTCATGTCCTGCTCCACTTTCCTTGAAAGAGGCCCCTTCATGTCCATGGGACCAATCTGCTGCATTTTGTCCTTGCAAACACTCTCTGGTCATACCAAACACTTCTCTGGCCACCTCTGATCATAAGTAGCTGAGACTGTGATGAGTGTAGCATATACTTTCATCACACAGTAGAGATGGACTGAGGTTATGTAAGCAGGGAACAGTTCGTTAAAGCAAGAGAGAGTGGTTTCTCTCCTCTCAGTAGGGCATGTGCTCCTACAGACCCGCTCTAACCTGGTACATTGAGAGACAATCTCTCAGGTGTATTTGTAAGGAACATGTTAGGGGACATCATGGTGGTTGTTGCTACTTAGACACTACCGCTCATGTTTAGGTTACTCAATTATTTCATCCCAGGACCAGATGTCCTGAGGCCATGACATAGGAGCTCTGTTGCTCTCAGCATCATTCCAGCTCATGCAAAGTTCAGTGGTGTGCTTCTAGCAGCCTCTTTCTCCCTCTTTCATTCTTATAAAGAAAAACACAGTATAAAAGTAGGACAGAGGAGCTGCAATCTCTCCACAATGGTGGACAAAATGGCTCAGCTGACTTTCAGGTGTCTGAGGAGGGTGCAGCATTACCTCCAACACTGTTCCATGCTACCTTAATAGCTCTGCTGTGCACAGAGAAGTGTGATATGAAACAGATGAGAACTGCAAAAGAAAATAACTTTTCTGTGAGTGGTTGTCCTTTGGGATAGTGCCAGCATTTAACTTTGTACTTCACAGTTCCATTGTTTCACAAAGCACACCCTTTAAACATAACATATATAGACCTGCAGCACACAGGTTAAGAAAAAGGCAGGCACAGCCTGCTGACAACACCTCAACAAGGCTGAGACTGGTATCTATCTATGGAGAGGTCCACACAGGGGACACTATTTTTCTCTCTCAGAAGGGTCGTCGTCCATGCATGTGCACTTCGTGTTTGTCTGGCACTTTCCACCTTGAAAGAAGTCAGTCTCTCAGAAAGTTCCAGGTTGAAAGTTGTGCCCACAATCACTCAGTGAGGAGACATTGGTTGGTGGCACATCTAGTCTGGTGCTGCAACAGAAGCAGATCTGGAAACCTCCCCATGCCTACAGCATGGGCCCTCCAAGTCACCTGCCATGGTCCTCCACAGGTGGACTCATTCCTCACAGTAGCCCAAATCAGGTTCATTCTCACTGACTATTGCTCACTTCAGCACAGCTCTTGCCAGCAAAGGAGCTGAGACCAGCAAAGATCTCAGTCAGGTAAATTCCTAGGAGGATGCATGCCAGGCCCTGGCAGCACCAAAAGGCATGAAGCATATTGCCACAGAACTACGAAATTTCCTTCTGTTATAACAGTGACAGACACTGTCTGGGAACATTTCAGGTTCACAAGCAGCAAATAGCCTCTTTCTGTCATTATCTTGGTAGACTATCAAAAGGAGTACAAGGGGGAATTCTGTCACTAGCCAAAGTAGGTTTTTCCTTGAAACAGCCTCAGCTAAACACTAAGGCCTCAATTCAAGAAAATTCATTTGAACAGGACAGCTAATTTTGAGGGAAAAAAATGCCCTTCATTACCTGGAACTTTCACTCAGAAGAGAAAAGCTTAACAAAAGACAAAACCTGGAGGGAAAGCCTAATTCCCCTTAGAATATGGTACAGATTTAGTATGGAGAGAAACCACCATTCAAACAAACTACTGAGGGCAAACAGTGATTTTCCAGCTCCTGAGGTCTTCAAATCAAGACCAGATCCCTTCTGAAGGTTAAATTACACCACTCCTCTTAGGAGGAACCAGCTGTAGCTCCTGAAACACTACCATGAGACAGAGCGGATGACTCTTGCCATGAACAAGTGCTGCCTCGCAGTGTTGCAGGGCTGGAGCACAGTGTGCCAGGTGAGTGTGTGGGACCCCTGGCAGAGGTGAGCTGCTCAGCAGCAGGACAGCCTTCCACACAGCCAAACCTGCCAAGGAACAGCAGACACAACTCACCAGCTCAGCAGGTGAGCCTCACTTTGCCTCTCACCACCTTTATTCCCTCTGCCTCTAGAAATAAACTTGCTAAACTTGCCAGTTGAGCAAGACCAGCATTTGGCCATTGACAATCAAAAGTTTTGGAAGGAGGGGAACACCTGCAGAAATCTGCACTTGAACTGCTGCTGTCTTTCCCTCACCCGTATCATCTTTTTGCCTGAGGTGAGGCTGACTCACCCACAGCACACTCTCCAGTTGGCAAAGCTCCCCACCACCCGCACCACAGCCAAGCAGTGAGCACACAGGTTTCCTGCTGCCACAGAGAGATGGGGCTTTCACACTCCTGAGCTGCCTGTATGCGAGCAAAAAAGAAGGGCGTCTTAGCAGAGATGCCGGAGACACCTCTTTCCATCCTTGCTTCTGTGAACTTTTCCAAAGGTTTCAAGGGAGGCCTGCATTTACTCTTCCCTGTTGGCTTTGTCACATTGCCTGCTCCCAAGTCTCAGGCTGCCAGTGTCTCTCCCCTGGATGACTTGGCTTGTGTTATTTTGTGTTAAAACTTGTATGTTTTTTTAATGACTATAAATAAGTTAAAACTGCATCTTTAATTAATCACCTCACTTTATATTGTAAGTGGAGATTTTTTGTAATGACTCGTTTATGACTTTAAGATGCCATTTGTTCACTGTGAAATTTATCCAGCTTTTATCCCTCTATGTTTAACATGTTCAGGATAGAAACAAAATTTCATCAATGACAGGTTCTAATCCATTTAGTCTAGAGCAAATAATTGGTTACTAAGTAAATGGGAAGAGATTGAGTGGATACTTTTATCTAAGCAACAATGGACTTGAGGCAATAGCCAGTATGTTCATAATCTTAAAACATTTTAAACTAATCTTAGCATGTTTATTTTTCACTCACACAGGTTTGAATTTGGAAATACATATGTCTGAATGACTAAAACATGAACAACAAATAGGAGCAGCAGCATGTAAAGTATAGAGAAGTAGAGGCATTAATAGAAATATTTCTGCTATAGCAGCTATTAAATGATTTTTTTTTACGGTTTGGAAGAACCCATATGTTTATAGGATTTTTTCCCCCCAATTAAAATACGCGTGTCTGAGTGTGTCTTTCTCTAAATATTATTTAGCTACACACACACAGAGCAAATATATAAAATTCTCTACTAGTGAACTGAGAGCTGCTTCTCCTTTTGCTTCTTGTCCTGCTGAGAGGCAGAAAGGATACCCAGTCCAACACCATCAGCACCTTCACAGCATCTGCCGGAGGTGCAGGTGCAGTTTTGGAGGCCAGTTCATGCCCTCTGTCACCTTCCACGCTCGTGAAACCACCAGACCCCCAGCCTGGCCTGCCTCCTGCATTGGGACTGTACCCACAGGTCAGAGCAGAGGCAGCCCCAGAGCCAGGCACCAGATGTGCTTGTGCCAGCTGACTGTTCCCATGGAGGGGGCACAGGCATCCCAAAACCCTCCCAGGGGTGAGCGAGTATCGGGAGAGCAGTTGTGCACCCCAGCGAACAGCACTGGACTAAGTGCTGTTGTGCACAGCCCCAGGTGCCCGGAGCAGATAGAAAGGTGCTTGGTTATAGGTGGTCTCAGACTAAATACAAGTGGCAAGCAGGTGGCTGGGTACCCAAAGATGTGGTTATTCCCTCCCTTTCCTTACTTTGTTCTTGAGAAAACACATAGATATATTATATAGGATATAAATAAGCCACAAAAAAGGGAAGAACTATTGCATTGGAATTATAGAAAGAATAATAAATGCTTTCAAAAATTGCCCTACCTCAATTCCTAGACAACTCAAGTCTCACATGCATGATTTGTCAGCTAGGATTGAATCCAGGCACTTACCACTTTGTTAGCTTAAGAATTTTGAGCAATTTTTTCCATTTATCTGTATTTTCCCAAAAAACATTTCACACATTTCTCAGATACATCAATCCTTCCGGCATTCCTCTACACACTCAGTAGGATGCCCTGCTATAAATATAATAAAGCCTTTTATTATGTCCATTAACCATGGACATGTGTGCTCCAAAAGTTTCCTGACACGCAGTCATTTGTGGCTTTTTAATTATAAACAGGAAAAATCTACCAGCAAAAGAAGACAGCAGACTGGAAGTGGATCTTTATGTGAGTTTTGAGTATATTCTCTGACGGGCTCAAGGCACCCACACCCTCCTCCTGATCCTGTCAGAAGCTCTGTGTGTGTGCACATACACGTGCACAGAAAGCCAGTAACACAACAGGTTAGTCCTGGGTGATACAGATTTGTCAGCTGTGTCGACCCCAGGGGACTTATGCAGGTTTTCAAATCCCAGGAACACCAATCAACTCCTTTTTCAACAGGCAAATATGTCCCCTCCATTTTGCAGACCTTGTTCCACTTGAACTCGGCAGAAAAGAAAACAGGCCCAGTAAATTTCTTGACAAATTAAGTCATATTTATTGAATGCGTTTTATTTCAACAACCAAAAAATTCTAACAGCCTAACAATGCACATAAGTTAAAAATTAATTATCACTTAGTGATAACAAAGATAAAGTTGATTTACATGGAAAAAAGAACATTTACAATATGTTAATCCTTATTCACATTGTTGATACCGCAATAAAACACAATTTGTTTTTTTTTATTTTTTATTTCACAAAAAAGGCGGAAAATTGTGCTTTGTTAAGAGGCACTACAAGAAAAGTTTCTTTTTCCAAATAGATATTATATGATGGATATTGAATAAATAGACATATATGCATTGTAAATCGCAAAGTTCTGGCAAGACCACAGGCTAAAATGCCCACAGATTCACTTAGAACCACTGCAAAATTGGCAGTGAAATTAAACATAAAAAGGCAAGACTCAGCATTGAAAAAATACCTAATAAAATTTTTGGTTGAAGTGTAAAAGATACCAAATGTTGATGCCATCGTCAGATGAACAACCTTACATAGCTTGGCAAAATTCAGTTTCCGTTCAAATGTATGGAGTGATTTCAGCTACAGGATAAGAAGACAGTTTTGAAAGCATAGCTCTGACAGAAACATAAAGCAGCAACCATTGAAATTCTGATTAAAGCTGCAGCATACTACAGAACTAAAGGATGAAGAGCAAAAGGGGCATTAAGTAAGCAACCCACCACAATTTTGCAAAGGTATATGAAATTTATGCAGAGATACTCATGTTTCAAACATTAGCTCTGAAAAAATCTCATAAAAACTCCAGAGGTTACTGAGCAGCTAGAATTAGCTTGTATTGCAACGTCTTCTCCCTGTATATTGTCTGTTCTGAGTAAATATCTACATGTAGAGGTTTGTTTTTTGTTTTTAACTCCTACCTTTTATACCTTTCAAATATATAAATAGTATTAACAGTTATATTACATTGCCTGGATGTAGTAAACAGAAAGTAACTTTCAAAGTGATATTGCATGAGGTCTTTGACAAGGTTACAAGAAAAGCCCATGTGAAAAAAAAAAGGAAGAAAAAGGCCAGAAGCCTTGTTGGTAGTGCTATGGCTGCAGTTTGAGCAGGCATCTGAAATCAATCCAGCTGCAAGGTGAGGTTTTTGTCTCGGAAATCATTGCACAGAAGTGAAAAGTAAGTGCTTCTTGGCGTCTCTTTTGACACGATGCCTCAGAGCGGGTGGATGCTATAGTAGATTGCAGCTTTAGTGCTCATGCCATTGGAGAGTCAGTCGGTATTAGCTCTGCTTTATGTCACGTAGCTGCCACCAGGGCAGGGCACTGCGAGACCCTTCGCCACGGAGGTGGGTGGGTGGGTGGGTGTGCAGGGCCCGGCGCGGCCGTGGCCCACGGCAGGATGGTGGGAAGCGCCCGTGCCTCGGGAGGTGGGACCTGCGGCTGAAAACACTTCATTTCACTGGCACAAAACGCGTGACACAGAGGAAGCCCAGCTAAAACAGAAACACGGGGGAGGCTGGCGAGGAGGGTGAGTGGGAAGTCAGCAACACAAACCCTCAGCCTGTCAGCAATTTACCTGGACAGAATTCTTGGGATTGTGGCATTTTGTGTCGCAACATAACTTGTGTGTGTGTGTGTGTTTCACTTCAGTACGAACAAAAAGCAAAAACAAGAATGAAGCTTATAAATTTTAAGATCTGAAACAGAGAACAGGTAAATAAAATCCACGATAAAATGTGGTCAATAGTATGAATTCCATACATCAAATCTCAACACATTTATCTTTTTTCTCTTTCTATAAAGACCTCATTAATGAACAAGTCTTCTATGCAATGAATTTCAGTTTTATTTATTCTGAATCCCATGAAAACTCATCTGTTCACTACAGAAAGGACTATCTGGAGAGTGGAACATGCTGTATCCTTTGAAGTGTGCATTGTGTACAAAGTACTTTTAACTTACTAGTCCTCTTTTTAAGGTGCCCTGATTTCTTTTTCCATTTTTTCTCTTTTTTTCCCTCCTTTCTTTTTTTGGCAGTGTTGATTTACATCTTTAAATACCTCAAAAATTACCCATCAAGTTGCCAGATAGAAGCCATACAATAATGAAAAAAAAATCAGGGATAAACATAGAAAATAAATAGGAATTCAAAAATAGTCACCACACCCTGAGAGCAGGCGGCAGTTTATCAAAAAGCCAAAGCAACTCATTGTGAAGTGGTTTTAATACATAAACAAGTTTCATCTTTAAAGAACTCATTTCACAGTCTATACTTTCAGGTTGTAAAGTTCCATCCCATGCAATTTTAATATATATATATTTTATGTAAATATATATATACACACACAAAGTTGTAAATTTTCCTTCATAAATTTCATAGGACTCTTTCTTCCCATTTACTTGCTAGATGTCCCTTTCATAAGTGCAAGATTGATGAAGGCATAATCCTATGTGACTACAACGATTGCTTCAGTCAAATGTAGGAAGTGTAACACTCAAGTGTCTGTGTCAAGGTGATGTCTGATCGGGCAATGCTGAATTCATTCGGTTTGCACATGGATCATGCGCAACAGAAACAAACAAACAAAAGGTAAAAAGAGGAAAAAAAAATCAAAAATTAAACCAGAAAATCCTTGGATCAATGTATTGCTTTCTGAGCCCCTATCTTACATTATCTCTGGTCAATGTCCACTGGAGCTGCCTTGCTTTTGTCAGGGTTCTCCTCTTCAGGCTCTACTTTGTACATTTCCTCAGAGCCTTCCTCGCTGTCATTCTCCTCCGACTCTGTCAGCAGCTCCTCATCCTTGTACTCTGCCACGTCAACCACTGTTCCCAAATGCTCTTTTAGCTTCCCATGGTGCTTTACATGGTAACGTTGGTTCTGGAAGAATTTTATGATGGTGTGTTTGGGGAGATCCAGCTGAGCAGAGAGGGTGTGGATGGCTTCCTGATCAGGGTAGAGACCCACGTCATGAATGAAGCTTTGAAGGATACCTAGAGCTTCCAAGGAGATCTTGGTGCGGGATCTTGGCTTTTTGGCACAACTGTCCTCAGTGGGTGGAGGGGGAGCCTCTTCTCTAGGTGGGGAATTCTCCTTTGCAGGCTGGGACTGCTGTCTGTGCAGCACCTGTAGGATCAAACAGACACAGACTTCACGTACATGCTGACCCTCTTGGTGCTCGACATAAGGGCACTTGTACAGGCCTTTACACAGGATCTACTTCATTTTGGTGAAGAAAAGTACAATTAATATCCATTATCCACTCTAATACCCTTCTCACCTCTGAGACAGTTGCACCAATAACTGAAAAGAGAAAGCAATATAAAAGGCAAATTATATAAAATGATACAAAATAAATACAAAGCCACAAAATAAATAAGAAATACAAAATGCAAGTAATAAAACAAAAATAAAGTCAAAAGGTATTACAGTCTCATGGTCATGATAACTGGCCAGGTGTCCCATCTCAGACAAGTCATTCTCCTGCTTTGCTCCTCTTCTCCCCCATCCTTGTTTCCTCTTGTCTTTTAGGCCAGAGACTCTCACCATTTCTTCAAAATGCCAAGTACTACAAAGGCCTACACATACGTGGGATCGTCAGGTGCTACTTTATCGTGAATACTGATTCGACATTAAAATCCATCACAGCTACTTTATGGAAGAAAAGAAAAATAAAAGTGCAGAGATTTGTTAAGATTTCCCTTCTATGAAGAGTGACAACATAGTCAGTTCAAGTTGCTTCACATAGGTGGCTTTAATGTGTCTCCTGAACTGATTTCTCTGTATTACATTTGTAGCAATTTCACCAGTTGAGGAGTTCTGAGTTCAAATAATTATAGCCCTCTGTTCTGAGAAACCCTCTGGGCAAACACACTTTGCAGTCTTGTAACAGATTTTCACCAGCAGTATCTCCTTTTCGGCAAGTTTAAAGAAAGCATATGTAGCTCTTAATCTTCCTAACAGCCACTTAAAATGACTAAGAAAGGGCCTTGTGCAGCCCTTATTCCAGGGGAAAAAATACCTGCTCTGAATTGTTCAAAACACAGAGGAGCTCCATATGCTTTCTTTAAAACCAAATCTATACAAGAGAGATTAAGAGAAAAAAATCCCCTACGGGATTGAGGGCTGGATTTGCCCAGAGGTTTCTTCAGATGCAGGGAAATAATTATTAGAACTCAACACTCAGAGCTAACACAATCAATATGGATAACTGTTTTCTTCCACAAATAAGAGGGAATTCTGGCTCTTCGACCAAGAAGAAAATGTTTTTGCTGCAAACTGTAACATCCAGAAAATCAACCCTACATGAAAGCTCTCTAAAGGGAAAAAATAAGGATAAATAATGGAAATGTGCTGAGAACTTGCACTGAATTTTACACACATACCAAGCCACAAATAAAATGCTACACTAGTCAAGTTACTACTGCAAGAGGGAAGTCCACTAGAATATCAAGCTTGTTAAGCAAATAAATTAAAAGGCTCTGTGCTGAAGAGCCCTTTATTAACTTCCTTCATCAAATGTAGGTGCCATAGTAATTTGTAACATCAGTGATGTCCAGTCACAGCTTTGGAAGAGCAGATCACACCTCTAGCCACTGCCCACAGCACGTGTGGCCCTGGAGCTGAGCCTGGAGGAGACACTGACAGCGGCCTGGCCTGGCCAGGGCACTGCCCTTCTCCTGCTGCACCTGGAGGCCCTCGCTCAGCCCTGAGGGGCTGCAGCTCCACCGAGCACAGAGGCAGGACACAAACCACGTCCCCGGTGCCTCAATGAGCAGCTAAGAGCAGGTGTCACACTGACGACAGGCAGGGCAAGAGTCACTCGTGGGCAGAAACACTGCACACTTGTTTCGGTGCCAATACATACGTTTTCCTCCCAAGCATGTAAATAATCAGAGTGCCACAGAGATGTAGCTAACCAAGGAGTGGGGGGAAGGAGAAACTCAAATGGAAACGACAGATACTCTGGTTTATGTTTTATTACATCTCTTGTAATAAAAGAGCATAATGTTCCAATGAATGGAATCACTCAGCTGCTCTTTGAGGATTTCTTTTTTGTCCATGGATTGTTTTCAAAGAGAAGGACTGATGTTCCTGAATAGAGGGTTACAGACGAGGGTGGGATCTGTACCTACGTCAGCAGAGAGCACTGAAAGCAGCAGAGCCAGGATTGCTAACATTAGCCAACGACTCAGCCTCATAAATTTGCCACACAAACCCTACCTATTTATCCCCCCCTGTTGTGCCTTCTGGTCCTGTCCCCTGACACTGTAAGGCCCAGAGCAGCCAAAATCAAAAGGATTTAACACCACAAATAAACTTCCAGGGAACTTAGAGACAGTGTCACACAAAAAGCTGAAAGTAGCATTGCTAATCAGAAGCTGCATTCAAGTAACAGCTAAAAGAGATAGAAACACATCCGGATAGAGTGTGAATTACTCAGTTCATTCTTGTTGGACTTGGAAGGGGGCTTTTTTTCCCTTTTCAGTTGACAAATAGCATGAGAAATGATCCAGCTTGAAAAATGTTACCAGACTTCCAATCAAATATAATGATGAAAAAAATCCAACAATACAGGATCGGCAGCAGTAAAATGTTTAATTTGAAGGAGATGAAGAGATGCCTACAGCATCTATAAAGCAATCAACCAAAGAGAGGGCTGAGAGCGGGAGGGAAACAACGATTTCAATTAACCCTTCCTTTTCTGGAGTGACCTCTCCACTCTCTCCAGAAAACACATAACCCAGGGGTTATCAGTGTAAAATATTAGAAAAAGGTTGTATTTTATTTCACTTACTGTTACCTTAAGTAATGAAAAAGCCTAAAGATGTTCTTGTAACATGTAAATCTCATTATTTCACTAACTTCTGGAGTCTTTGCTCTGGATTGCCAGTGGCATTAACAAAGGATTTCAGCCACGCTACATTTTTCAGCAACACAACTTTATCCATATACAAAGTGGTGGATAGAAGCACAGAATTTCCTTCAGGTTTAGCCATGGTCAGTTTTGCAATTCCTTCTGACAATAGGGGCTATTTAACACAAAAGAGAATGCTTTTCTATGCGAACCAGATCAACTGCTGAGGCACACGGTACCATACAAAATCTAAATTACCTTTTTGTTAAATATTTGATTTTAAACTACATTTGTAAAGCCTGCTGGTCAATTTGCGTGATTTGCTTACTTCATGTCTGGCTCACAATCTCAGAGACACATCATGTCACGAACTCACAGAGGAAATGGACCATTTTTGGCAGTTCCAGATTTTCAGATCGTGGGTCATTATTAAGCTCTTAAATTTGCAGGTAAAATTTCATCTGGTTTCATGCACTGCTGTGCACACTCTGCTGTAACAGTTTGGGTTTTCCATCAGTGCTGCTCTGCTTCTGCACTGCAAAGATGGACACATCACTGATCTTCCAAGATATATACAAGGTGCAGCAGGTTTTCCAGTGCAGGTAAACCCCCAGCAATGGTCTGACCTACCACAAAAGGCCAATGGGCTTCTGAGAGAAGAGATAAAAAGCAATGGCCATGCTTAGCTTTCTTTTTCCCAGGAAAGCAGAGGCTTGGCTCAGAAGGGTACATATCACAGCACTGATGCCCCGTGCCCCACTTCCCCACTCCCTTCTCCATCCCCCATGCCCTTCCCCAGCCACAGGTGGGGCAGCCTCCTCCGTCTTCACAGCCACCAGCATCTGGAGCTGACTTCCCCTTCCCGCCCTGACTCTCCATCTACTTTCAAACCTGAAAGGAGGTTGTAGCCACGTGGGGGTTGGTCTCTTTTCTCAGGCTCCCAGAGACAGAACAAGAGGACACATTCTCAAGCTACATCAGGGAAAGTTTAGGTTGGATCTTAGGAAAAAATTTTTCATTGAAAGAGGGAGTTGACATTGGAACAGGCTGCCCAGGGAGGTGGTAGAGTCGCTGTCCCTGGAAGTGTTTAAAAAGAGACTGGACGAGGCACTTAGTGCCATGGTTTAGATAATGAAATGCTGTTGGGTAATAGGTTGGACTTGATGATCTCAGAGGTCTTGTCCAACCTTGTTAATTCTGTGATTCTGTGAAATGTGAAGATACAGATTTCTTTCCATGCTCACAGGACTTATTCTTTCCATTCCTTCAAGAGATTTGATTTTTAAACTCTAAAGGCACAGCTGCCTTCTCAGCTTTTCAGAAAAAAGCAGCTTTGGAAGATGCTGCTTCAGGAAGGTTCATTCAGGTAGGTTTTCACCTCACACATAAACTCGTTTTCTTCAAACAAATTAACCAGCTTTGGTAGAAAACTTGCAAGAAAATGACTGTGATGGAAGCTGACTTTAAATGATAAAGTGACTGGTCTTAGATTCCACTGTACTGAAATATGATTTGAAGGCCACAATGAAAACCAGCTGGAAGCCATGTGTAAAATATAATAGTACATGCCTACAGGGAAGGAAGTGAGATATTGAATGATTAAATTTAGGAGAGTATATAATGTAGTATATCATTACGGGAGTGATCAGGATTATTTGTAATAAGCTACGGGTTTGTGGTCTATCTAAAATCCTAAACCAAGAATTACTGGGGGGAAGGGATCACTGTACTGTTTTACATGTATCCAATCCTCATGTCTCAGGATGCTCCCACAGGAGCAACCTGACTTTGGCATTCCCACAGAAAAGAGAGGTGAGCAAACCCAAACTCAAAGATAAACATCATGTAATTTCAGTCTGTGTCTGTACCGTATTTAATTTTGGCTGGATTCACTATGCCACTGATGTTTGTTTCCATTTCCACCCACTTTCTAGTTAGAACTAGACACATGAACTTGGTGAGTCGCTGAAAGGAGCCAAGCAGGATATGCTTGAGTGGGGTACGCACACGTTCTCGGGCACCAAACAGCAGCGAGGCATCATCTGACAACACTCATTCCGTAACACATCACCTTCCATTGCCTGAGCAGCCTTTGCAGCACATCAGAATCAGGAACTGCATTTCTATGTGAAATCCCCCAGCTCTTCTGTTCCATAGTGTGGTTCTACCCTTCCCTTGCAGAGAGGATTAGTCATGTGAGCTCCCTTCCGCTAGGATTTGCTGAGATGATGAGGTGCCCCTTACTAAGAACCACCAAAAATGTTACACTCTTTAAAGACTGTGCATTTGCGCCAGAGATTGTCCTTGTTGAACAGACACCACCTTCCTCTGTGCACAGAGAGAGCGAGCACCAACAGGTACCTCCAGTGGCATGTGTTGGCCAGTATCAATTTTCTTAACCCAAACCCACAAAAAGCAAAGTTGAAGGGATTTGCCTTCTCTCTGCCAGGTTTAAATTGGATATTAGAAAAGATTTCTTCACTGAAAGGGTTGTCAAGCACTGGAACAGGCTACCAATGGTAGTGCTGGAGTCACCATCCCTGGAGGTATTTAAAAGATACGTAGATGTGACGCTTAGGGACATGGTTCTGTGGTGGGCTTGGCAGTGCTGGGTTGATGGTTGGACTCAATGATCTTGAAGGCCTTTCCCAAACCAAATAGTTCTATGAATCTATTATCCATGGTTGGAAGGGGGTCTCACCTTTTAGCTTTCTTTCACATTTGCACTGTTCTCATAGCCAGCCATAACACTGTATCACACAAAGGACTTCTATGCCAAAGACAGCAAATTTTTAGCCTGCTTAAGGAACCCAAAATAAAAGCCAGAGAGAACACACACAAATTACAAACATAGGTCCAGTACCTGCATTTGGTACACCAAACACCAGTCCTCTATTATATCCCTTACAAGCATTCACAGCTAGTCAGCAGGAGTCGCCACCAACTTGACTCCTTGCAAAAACAGTTCACTACTTACCTCATGTAAGTGAGCCCCGTTGGAAAATTCATTCCCAACAGCTAGCTGAAGGCAAAGGGAAGGTGGAGGACAGGCCTAAACAGGCACTTTACTGAGCAACACCTCACCTCTGCAAGCTGAGAGCCCACAGGCAGTGTCTAGCTATGATGTTAAGAGTTTACTTAAGAGACAAACTCTCTCACTTTGCAACAAAATCCTATACCTAGAAGAAGGCACTGTCCCTCTTAGCAGCTCTTACAGGAATAATCTGCAGGAGGTTATCTATTCAAATAAACAGCCTTACGCTCCCCAGGCTCAGTCCCTCTTTCTTCACACAGAGAAATGCACAAGGGAACAGAGCAAGCTGCTGCCATAAACAGGCTTGCACCCTGACAGCCTTCCAGGCCAGGGCTCGCAGAGGTAAGAGCATTAATTAGACACACTCACTGTGCCAAGATTCTTTACAGGCTTTTAGGAATGTCTGTACAAGAAACTGTAGCAGAAGTTACAATTTGCACCTGTGTTCATTTCTTTCCTATTAAAAATGTGATTCTTAGACTATTCTTTTTATCCCCTTGAAAAAATACATTCATTTGGGTAAACACTGCAGTACTAGTTGCAGCTCCAAAGGAAGTATTTTCTTTGGGCTCAGTCTCAAAGTGATTTCACACCTTGACACCATAAAGCTGTGTTAAAGACTGTGGTTTAGTTTCCTTGCTTTTCTTGGATTATACAGTATCCTAAGGTCAAAACTCAGGGAAATCCAAAACTGTTATTAAAAAAGAAAAAGTATCTATGAAGTGATGACAAATTGCAGACTACAGGTGTTAGATTACATTTTGACTCCAGGCAGGTTTAATATACTTTAGTTTCCTTTTACAATTGCCCTTAGCAGGTACTGTTATCGGTAAGGGATTTAAAAAAATATATGGTACTCAATAAAAGAAGACTGTGTCAAAAGAAATCAATATGAGCGTGCAAAATGGTAGGAAGTCTGACATGGATAAATATGTTCACTTTCATCTAACTTCGGTCTGAGCTTCTTTTAATTTTGTAGCTCAAATGCTGGATGCACATCCTGTGCATTTTCCAGTGCAGCTTAGTAATTGCTTCACAAGAGTAAACACCCTTATGAGAGATAATTATTATACACGTCTGTGATATGATGTGCCCCATCTCATGCAAGCCAGACCAAACCAGCCAACCAGAACTGGTGGCTACAACAGCTTACAAGCCACCAGCCCTGGGTCCCATTCAGCTGCAAAGACAAAGCAGTCACACAGCAAAAAAAGTCCCCTAAATATTCAGGCCATTCCTATCAACTTTCATCTGCTCCTGACCACCACTGGAGCCAGAATATTGGATCAGACAAACCCTGCATCCTAAATCTCTCAGCACTGAGGTACACTCTCTGAGCCACACAAAAGGGGACCGAGAGAGAACTCTGAGGAGATAAATGAATTCTGCCAGGAACCTGAAGTCAAAGGCAAGTTTGGTTTGCAGGCCAGAATGTTAGCTGATTGAAGTGATTCATTTCAACATCTTTGGAGCACATTTCCCACATGCCTCCCTTAGTTTTACGGTGGTTGCCTTGCTGAAGGGCAGGAAATAGGCAGTGATCTGAAAGCATGGCAAGACACTGAACAAACATTCAGCCTCTGAAACAGCAGCCCCATCCTGCAATTCTTCTCCAGGACCAAACTGTCAGAAACAGTCAAAAAGGGGGCAAAAAAGACAACAGGAATTAAAACAAAACAAAACATTTAGTTGTACATTGCTTTTGCCATCCCACGCAAAGTGATAAGTATAGGCAAAACACAATTCATCTTGACTTGTAGGCGAGAG
The DNA here is from genome assembly GCA_013390005.1 of Calyptomena viridis. Classification (NCBI taxonomy): domain Eukaryota; kingdom Metazoa; phylum Chordata; class Aves; order Passeriformes; family Eurylaimidae; genus Calyptomena; species Calyptomena viridis. The sequence goes on along the minus strand of WEIV01017547.1, from coordinate 35,611 downwards.
GAAGGTGTCTCCCCCCTTCCCCGGCACACACTGCTCCCATTAATGCTAACAGGAGCTTAGCATGCATCAAAGAGCAAATACACCACAAAACATTTTTAAGAGCTATCATCACTGGAGATAGAATATAAATTACAGCCTGATTACACCCTGCTGCTAAGAGGCCACATGTGCAGTGTAGCTCGCAGATGACCAGATAACTTTGGGACAGGTCTAAGGTTACTGTGCAGTGGAATCTTTCCTTGTCTTTGCTTTCCTTTCAAGAAGCTGTGGCACTGCTGTCTGCACAGTTGTTTGAAGAATGTTTACAAATCAGCTTGACAAAGAGAAAAAAATCTTCTGCCATCACTTGACCACAATCATGATCTTATTCTTCAGTAATGCGTGGTTTATTTCCCTTTCCTGATCTCTGTTAATAGACAGCACGTGCCTACACAATAGCCACTATTTTGTCTGTATAATGTTAAAAAAATAAATCACAAAACTCTGACAATGCAGAACAGTGTCCCGGTGTTTCCTGGGGTAACTGCTCTCCCTCGAATGCTAACTCAACTCTTCCCACAAAAGCACAGGCACAACTTTCATTGCTGTGCAAGTGCCTGAGAACTGGCTGATTTTATGGGATAGCATAAATGAGCTCATGCTGATGAACGTTCATGTATTAGCTCTGAATTTCCCATCTTGGGCCGGTTTAAGCCAGATCCTTGGGTTTACTGCAGAGTAACTGTGGCCAGCAGTGGGTATCTCTCTCTCAAATACCTGACTGCAGCCCGGGAGGGTTGTCAACAGCTACTCTTCAGCCCACAGGTGGAGCCTGCACGTACCTACTGTGTAAACACACAACAGGCCGGACTCATTCCGGCTTCTGCTGGCACAAACCAGGGTGCTGGTGACAGAGCGGCCGATGCGGTCAGGAAGTGTTGCACAATGTCACTGCAGACTCTCTCCTGAAGGCATCGGTGATGGATGGCTCCATTGTCTGGGGATGGGGCACAGCCAGCACAGCTGGCATGGGGGCCAGTTTGCTGCATCCCTGGCAGGCAGGCGGGAGTCTGCTGGCCTTGAAGAAACCAAGTGAGCCTCTCTTGCCTGTAACCTGTGGTAGCAGGGCAGCCTCCCCTACAAGGGAAAAAGCAACAGCCCCATAAAGCTTCATGCTGGCCTTCTGCATGGTGATGCTAACTGGAGTCCCACTCAAGTGGGACTTTCAAAATCTGTGTATGTATTGAAGGCCATAAACTTTCCAGTTAACACTCACCTTCTTCAAAATGAGACCATGGGCTTTGTGGGCCTCTGACTCGCCTATTCTGTGCTTTCTCTCACAGCCCTAGCAAGGCTCTCTGAGGTGCTATAGCACGCAGAGCTCTGCTTAGCAGTTTCCAAACAGAGCCTGAGCTTGGGTTGTGGCTGAAGGGAGCGTTTCTCAAAGATTTTGGGTCGATTCTGAGTTTCACCATCCCAGCCCTGGTATTCCTAATGAGCAGCTGGCAGAAAGCCACAAGAACTAACGAAGCAACAAAAGGCTTTTTTGTTTGCTTTTCTGCAGACAAAATACTTCTGGTATCCTCCACACTTTCCTGTTTAATTAACATTATACATATTCTCTTTTTCTTTCGAAAATCAGTATTTGTAGGCAGTGTGAGCAAGATCTTCCCTGACAAGCCTCAGCCTAGAGGTCAAGCTCTAAACCCTAACTGTGGTGGCATGAATGGCGCCACTATAATCTTGTTGTTTTCCAGTTACTCAGATCAGCAGTAGGCACTGCATTATTTCAGGAAAGATATGTTTGGATTAGACACTGGATTCTGGTGGGGGGTAATTATTCGTCCCATCAAACTGTTTTAGGTCCTTACAGATGGCTATTTGGGGTTTCAGGAATACCCAACTGTACTGCTAATTTTTACAATGGGAGCAGTTAGAAGTCAGGAGAACCTGACTGTTATGGTTAGTGAAAATAGCAGATTTGTGCTGATAAAACACTACTCAGCATGTTTTTTGGCTTTCAAGATGTAACCACCAATGCACTTAATAACAGGACTTGTGCAAACTATACTGTGTGAATCAAACACATAAAAGTATAAATATTTCTTTTTTTAGAAAGCAGGTCTTAAAAAGTGCATTATAATCAACTACCATGGTAAAAGCAAAATATCCAGCATTACCACACAAGCAACTGGCATCATATGCTTTATTATACCCTTAGCTTTAAACTGGGTAAATAAAAATCAAATGACCAAAGTACAGTCTCCTGCACAGATTAGGTCACTGAACATAGGACGCCTCAGAGAATTAGATCTGAAGTTGTTCAATTTCCTGATTAAGATCTAGAAAAAGTGGTAAGGTCCAGAAGACAGAGGAAGCTACACTGGCATCTCACTCTCATGCTGTAACACTCCATGTCTCACTACTCTGACCTGTACCTATTTTACAGATTCTGGATGCTGGAAGAAAATGGCTTTATGGAAAGTAAACAGCACATGCAGTTTATATTCACAGCTTTTTTTGTCATTTTTAATGAAACGGTGAGGTATATGCTCAGTGAGGTAGTATTAGGACAAAGAAGAAGATGACACTGTTATGACCCTGAGATCCCTCCCTGAATTTGTTGCTGGCTGCTGTGGGGAGCTCTGTGGACTGCTCAGCCCATGGGCTGGTACACACACATAATTGCAGGAATAAAGCTCACACTTAACACAAGCTCGCAGCTACTGTAGGTCTGTGTATAAGGAGCCCCAGGCTTTTGCTAGAAATGCAAAATACCATTCTTTCCTTCAATCAGATCAGGATTGCGTGGCATTTTTCAGTAAAAAATTTTTCGGTCAAAAACATTGACTGAATGACATCAAAGTATTGCCTAAGTAAAGTCTACTTTGCCAAGCTGTTTTCCTGGGGTGGTGGGGAGTCAATATTCTGACAAAGTTCAAGTAGTTGTTTAGACATTTTTCATGAAACAGCATATTCTGGTTGCTTTTATTCAGAACAACTTTTGCTCCCCAAATTCTTCCTATTTTCCTTCAAAGTAATATATTGCTTGCCACAAACCCTTTTTTTTTTTTATTTGAGCTGAAAAAAATAATTCCGAAAGGACCAACATATTTTTTTCTTTCAGTATTTCAGAAATTTCAGCAATCCCTTAAACTCAGCTAAAGCAGTTCTACAGCTCAAGGCTGTACCACCCAAGGAACAGCAACTCAGAGCCATCTATCTGCCCACCTACTTCCTTCACCGTTGAATTTACAAAGGGTTGTACTGATGGGAGCTCTGAAAGCATGAAATGTAATGCAGTTTATAAAAGGAGATGGATATGAATCATTTCTATCTCAAAATCCAATAAAGCTTATGATTTTTATTGCATGTGGGAGTCCTTTGGTCAATGTAATACTGATTAGCAGCTTGGTCAGTAAGTCTGATAAAACCAGAAAGTACTTTCAAATATATTCTGGCCAGAGACACCTGGGAGAGAAGCATGTGTGTTACAGCTGATGGCCCCAGGGCCACATACATATCTTGGGATTTCTTCCTTGGTTCTGTTCTGTCTCACCATAGTTTTGTTCTGTTCTCTCCAGAAAGAACTACTCCAAGTCTCTCTTATCCTTGAATATTCACAGAAAGGGGGTATCATCTCAAAACTATTGCCCCCCACCTTTCCAACATGCATGGAGCCAAAAAATTTACAACCTGCTTCAGCCAAGGCTCTGGATTGGATCCCAAACAGAGCAAAACAGCGTTCTTATTCCTGATCTCATTTAAACAGGGGAACACCAGGAATAACATTACTCCAAGTCAGCAATGCTTCCTCAGTGCTAATCAGGCCATTAAAAAGGCATAAGTAGTTTGTTTGATGCAGAGGGACAAAGAGAACCACAGAAATTAATTAAAACCAGGGAAAAATTAGAGATTAAAAGTAATAATTCTCCTTTCAGCAAACCACAGCCTGAATGCACGATAAGTGGCTAAAAGACAAAATCACTGCAAAATCTAGAGGAAAAAAATGTCTCCTGACTGCGTGAAATATAAATTAAACTCGCTCTGGTACAGAAGCATTTCCTTGACAGGGGAGTTACTGCCGTTGGGAAATCCAGAGCTGTGTGCTGCAAACGAGAGATGTCACAGCTGACCCTCCCTGATCTCACCTATGGAAAACACACATGCTCAAAGTCAACAGTTGGAGGGAAAGGAAGAAAAACCTACATGCAGCAGACTTGTTAGAACAGATTTCCATGGAGGTTCCCTCTCCAAATAAGCAGATGGTTTCCAGTTAGTCAGGGTCAGGGACTGCCCGTGTGGTTTCCTGCCTGCCTGCCTTTGTAGCTTATCTAGACCTCATCAAGATATGCAATCTGAAAAAATTAGAATGACTAAGTAAAGGAATTAGTGAAACTAAAGAAAAATGAGCTCTGGTCTGCAGTTGTGCAGAAGAGCAGGGGAATCTGTGCCCATGGGTGGGATGGAGGCAGCGGTGCCGTTCTCTCTGTCGGGGCCGCCACATCAAGCTGCAGCACATCACATCTGCAGAGGCCCGGTCAGGTCTTGTTAATGCCACAGTGCCTCTCCAGGCACCAAAGCTGTGCCTAACTCCATCCAAAACACCCTAGGCAACAGCCCAGCTGCTTTGAAAATACCCCTGATGTCAGTTTACAACCCCGCCTGCTTTATCTGTAGTGCCGGTGCCCGCCGGCAGCCCAGCTCCATGGCATATTCCCAACCCGACTGGCAGCCCGGTGTACGGCTACAAGATTTGCAAAGCTCTGGGCAGACACTGGCTCTCACAATGCTGTGCATGGGAGCAAAGCAAAAATCCACCAGGAATGTATGCACAAGCTGCCATATGGAAAGGGCATTCTCAAATTAAACCCTGAAACCCAGATGAGATCTTAGCGAAGGACAGTTTCACTTAAAGGAAATGTCTGAGGTCAACCAGCAATTAACTGAAAGGTTCTGATTGAATACGCTATTGACTGCACTCACATCAGACAGCTTCCTGTTTATTATACCTTATGGGCTGTCTAGGTGCCAAGACATTAAGCTGTCAATAATCTATTAATACTAAACAGCTCCTCCCTCCTTACTCCCCCCGTGCAAAAACTCTTAGGCTAAGAAACTGCACTAAAAGATGGAAATTTTTGAAGTGAGATGGAAATGAGCTTTTTACGGTATTTCTTTGCTTGGTTCCAGCTGCAAGTACAGCAACATTCATAAACAATATAACACGCAGTCTATAACTACATGGAAAAAATTGTGTTAAAAAAAAATCAGCCATGATTGAGACCATATCCTGAAATCTGGCTTTCTTTTTCAAGCCATCTTTAAACAGTCTAAGTTAAATTTAATTAACAATTTACAACAAGGAGAGAGAAGTTATTTAAAGAGAGGCCTACAGGTCCTTAACATTCAGTGTCTGGGAAACAGTTGTATATAAAAAAAAACTTTTAATGAATTTAATAGAGAAAAGCACTTTAATTAAATGCTGTCAAAGAGGATTGTATTAATGACTGCACACAAAGGAATTTAAAGCAAGCCAAGTATATTTAGCAAATAGGAAGTAGGCTTTCAGAGGCTGCAACTATTTATGTTTCTGCCATTGCAATGCATCTAGGAGATCGCATTGCCAATTGAAAGCAGTTATGTTATTAGATATGATTTTATTTATTATGGATTATTAAAATTTCAAATGCTGCAGGGAATACATTTATTTCACTTCTAAAATGAAAGAACAAAGATATTTCCTGCTTGTTCAGTAAGAGGAAAAATAGAAGAGGAAATAAATAATAAATAATAATAATAACTTAGCACTTAACTAGTGAAGCGCTGTCCAGACAGATCTTTTTATGGGGCTTGTTGAGTCCTGGAATTTTAGTATGTCTCTTTCTTTCTGCTACAACTGGATGGATTCACTGTTGCTACCACATCTTCCCTCAACACAGCTTGGAAAGAGGAGCCAGCTCTTACTCTTTGTGCGTATGAGGAATTTCTGTGATACTCTGCATGTTTCAACTCTAAAAACTACCAAAATCCCATGAAAAGAAATCTTAGTTGCCAAGCTTTTGGCAAGCAAGAATTGAGAATACCAAGGTTTTCCAGACCTAACAATGAGACTTAGCCACCCAACTCTCATAAAAGCCCAGAACAATTATAGGTTTGTATTAAGACTTTTTGCAGAATGTGCTCACCTTCCTCAATATCCATGTGATGCAATTTGTACCAGGAAGGATGGGGGCTCTTCACAATTCTCCCTGCCCACATGCCTTGGACTCAAGTGCAGCACATCAAATGGGCATGGCCTAACAAGTGCATAGTGTAAGAGGTGCAAAACATAAATCTGAGAAAAAGCAACTAGAAAATTCGAGGGTGTCAACATTATTTTGTACTATGATGGCACAAATAGCATAAAACTAAATTTAGCCCCAACTGGAAACCGAGGAATGTTTTTTGACACAAAGTTAATGAGATGGCTGGGTCTGTAATATCCAGGATGCATTCTATGATTTACCACATCCTTTTTGCCACATGCAATGCTAAGTGGTTAATAACAATTTTACATGTTTCAAACTTCTGAAGGTTCCACCAGGGGCACCTTATATGTGCTTGTATTCCTTGGTTTCTGAACACCAAGTCGTTTTTAAGTTAGGCACCACAATGGGGGTTAGTCACAAAATACTGGTTTTAAAATGTTTTTATTTGTACTTAAGATTTTCACCTTCTTATTCATCTAATTCATCTTCTAATTCTAACATGAAGAATTAAGTAGAAATGGGAGAAAAGGAGGCACAAGGGGATACCTACTTCCTTTCACAATGTAAGTAGCATCATAAATGGTGAAGTTCAATTTTCTAAATACATTATCTGATTTTCGTTTAAGCCTTTAATAAAAGTCATGTGTGATGTGTGTTGAGAATGTAGCCTTTGTTGTTCCACAGCTAGGGATCTTGCAAACAGCTTCGCTTTGTCTGTGCCAAGATATTTTGGAATATTCTTTGAAACACTGTAAGCATAGATGACTGTGAGAAAAAATATGTGCTACTGTACTTCTGGATACTTGATGCGTGAGAATAGTGCATACACACAAAAACACTTCCTCTGTCAATCTGCAATTCCTGTAAAAGTCCATACAAGCATAGAACAACATACTAACCCTGACAAAAAATCATATCCCCACACATTAAAATCTCTGAGTATTTCCAACTAATCATGGGGGAGAGGGTAAAAAAAAAAAAAAAAGAAAAGAAAAGGGAAAAAAAAAAAAGAAGAAGAAAAATACACACCAAAGAATTTCCAAAAATATACTGGCCCTGGGAAAGGAGACTGACCATCTACATCCTGCTTTGTCATAGCCTAACTCCCAGCACTGCCCAGAAGCTGCACCACTTCATTGGGGGACACTGTGCGACACAGGAGGAAGAGCAGCTCACTTGGTCTCAGAGATCTTTAGGGGATAAGCAGTACAATGTGCTCTGGGTAGCACAATACACAATGGTTTCCTCCCCCATGTAATTTTTACAATTGTCTATCTGCAGAGAAAGGCTGGCTGCAACTATCCAGGGCTCTAACTTTATCCTAGATTTCTGTAAGGAGCCTGAGAATAAAATGCTGCATACGACCTATAGTCTATAAACACTTACACATTTCTAAAGTCTGATATTATAATTTATGAACAAGTGCAAGAGACACAGGGTCTTTAGGGAGCATTAAAATGAAATTAAAAAGAGCAATATATTTAACTGCAAAAATTTGCAAACATAAATGGAACAGGGGCTCATCTAGTGGCTTTTTGGCCTTCAAGGTTTGCCTGCTGCTGGCAAGCTTCAAAGGTTATGTGAATTTAAAGATAGATACTGCTCTAGATGTTTGCTCATCCTCAACCTACTACGACTTCTTACAGTACTGGCAGCTTAGCATTTACAACAGGACCAGAACTGTAAGAAATATGGGCTAAATCTGGTCAAATTGTGTGTGAGAGGCAAACGGGTGAGACAACAGGGGCCAGAGCTACAGTGATGTCATTTGCTAAAACGACAACTTGTCAGAGCAACACCAACACAAACCACTACCCTGCTGATTATTGCCAAGTCTCCACAGTGCTAAATTTGCACATTCAGATTTTAAGAGAAGTTTCTGCCTGGAGCACCTCGCCCTGGGAGCCAGGGCAGCCCAAACTGCTCTGGGGCAGCCTCATGCAAGATGTACCCTCAGAGTCATCTTTATTGTAAGAAGCTGCTGAAGAAAAACATCAGCCATGCTTTCAGGGCTCCCTCTCATAAGGGTCCCGCCTCACCCCTGCTCTAACTTGCACTGACCCTGGACCAAAGGAAAGCTGTCCAGAAGCAAGTGGCACTGAGGTAGCTCCTGAGGTAGCAGGAGTCTGAACAAATACAAAAAGGATGTACTACTCTGACAAGACTAAACTTGCCACCACAGAAAAACCCAAAACTATGCAGTTTACTTGATCTCCCATTTCTAGGGTTAAATGGAACAGTTCTGAACCTAAACTAATTTCAGAACAGAAGCAATTTGGCTTTAATTGCAAGTACACTCCCCACTATCATTCAAGGAGAATAGCAGGCCTAATGTTAATAAAAATCAGCAGCTCTTTTCAGCCACATTAGATATCCCCACTAAACAGAAACAGCTGAGATGGTGCAGTCACAGGTTTGGCTACAGCAGTCGCAGCTCAGTGGCTTTCCACTGCAATTGTGGTAACTATCGATCACCAGAAGATCTGTTGGACACCTCTGAGTCAAATGTAAGGGGTTTATTGTCTGACATGTGCTCCTGTTGTCTTTGTCAAACTTGTGCAAGGCTCCTGAGCTACTGTGACCCATCAGAAAAATGGTGTGCACCAAAAGGATGGAAAACCAGAGCACACAGACACAGCTTGTGTTTCAAAATGCAATGTCTCTGACTACAGGGCTGCTGGAGCAGCAGGAGAAAGCAGCTCAGAAGTGGAAGCCTTCTGAGAGTTTTGCATGTATTACTTGCTTTGAAGAGAATTCCTTATCCCCACCCAAATGCAGTCACACACACAATAGAGATCAATGCAGAATAAGTGGCATTTGTAATACATATTGCTTTAAGCTTTCACACTGCACAGAAATAGAAATTACATAGTTTGAGATTTTTTTTTCAGTGGCTTTTCAAGTTTAGACTGAAAGGAGATACTGAAATTGACTGTTACTGCCTAATTTTGATAAGAGAGAAAATGAAACTCCAGATAACATAACAACTAAGGAAGACAGATAATTCTCCACTTACAAAATTCACAGATCTCGTTCTGACATGCATTTCCCTCTGTAGTTCTAAATCAAGGAAAAAAAATACTCCAGCTGCAACCCTCCCAAACCAAATTTCTGAGCTTTTCCAGTGGAATGAATAAATCTGAGGTAAAAATATCTTTTGAAGTCCATCTCGGTTTGTTTTGACCACTGCTATCTGAGTGGACATCACATCCAGCCATGGATTAAGTAGCTTAGGGAGTCAAAAAGAAGTGCGTATTCATCTATAGCCTGTTTTTTGGGTGCAGAGAAATGATCAAAAAGCAAAACTATTGGGGTGTAGCCATTAAGAATGAATCACAGGGCACACCATCATCACAAAAAAATTGTCTCAATAAAACAGTAAGCACCAGCATAATAGAGCTAGCATGGTTTAGGAAAGTAATTTTTGTCCAAGTCTCACAGACAACTCGGTCCTAATTGCCAGTATGCAAAATCCCCTGCTGTAACTCACACAAACACAGCAAAACCTCACTGTGCACATCATCCTATAGATCATTAAACACACCATGTTCCCCTATGGAATAAACAATTTTGCTTCACTCATCATCTGTGATTGCCTAAATATTACTAATTAATATTCTTTTTTGAGAAAAGAAAATTTAAGTCTGTTTTTTCCATCTGTGTGCTATGCACTGTGTGACCCATGAACTTCAAGACATTGTTTAGAATCAGATATTTCATTAGGAAGCACTACTGTAGTGTTCATTCCCCTTTTATTACTTCTAGAAAGAGAATATGAAATTAGTTTCATTGGACTGCCATCGCCACTTGCCTTGACCCATTTTTACGAGGGCTCCATGTTCTGCTCTTTTGTATTTCATTGTCATTTCTAAAATACTTGTTCCCTTCCATCCTTCACAAAATGACAAAATTACTATTTCTTTTACTACTGTGGTATGTCATTTTCTGCATATTTAAAGAGAGACCACAAGGTTTGCAGTGAACACACAATGCAATAGAGCTTTCTACTATGCCTGCTTTTATTTACTGATGTTCTTCCATGATTTATGATCTGAACTATTATAAATTGCCAGATTTGTCTAAATCAAAGCTCCTGAGAAAAAAAAGTGTGGAGGGATGTAATTTTTAAAAAGTGACAAAAGTAACAGTGTATCAGAATGCAAACATTTGATTGCTCTTAAATCAGTATGTACCTATCAGCTTCAGCAGATCGATCCGTCACCTTATGCAAGAAAGGAAAGGCGAGGATTTCCATTCTCTGTAAAGTAGGTACTTTGCTGCAATGGTGGCTCATTTCTCCAGAGAACTGGCTTATCCACCTCAACACTCCAGAGACAACAGCCTGATTCATACTCTTCCCAACGGCGTCAGGTTTCTCTGCCCCAGCAATTAACAATGAATTAGCACTATATTAAAGTGCCAGGCAAGATGGTTATTCTCTGGAGTGGTCACCTTGGACACAGCAGACAAATAGTGGGAGAAGGGAGAGAAATCAGATTTCCTGTGTCCCAGCATGTCTGTAACAAACACAGAATCCCTGGTTGGCAATGGGAAGCAGCTGTAGGCACTTGTCAGCATTAACACTCCAGAAAGGTCCGATGCCAGCAAACAGTGTGGGTAAGGTGGGATTTAGCAAGGGATGGAAAGTAAGACAGGGCAGCCTCACCTCTGCAGAGCAGGGAGCTAAACACAGAAGCATGAGGACTGCTTGCTGCAAAGGGAGTACTTTGCACACAGTTACAAGCCAGGCCAGGCCAGACCAAAGGTCCAGCCAGGATCCCACACCTGGTGGTGATGGAAGAGAATGAGAACAGAACAAAAATATAATAATGCTTTCCATCATACCTTCCCACCCTCCAGGAACCTGTGGCTCAGGCACTTCGTAAATCAGAGGTGGTGTTCTTGTGCCACACCAGCTAGCAACAACCTCACACGTCTTCTCCTTAGTTCTACAGCAGCACTTTCTGATTATACCACAGTACATGGAATGGAGGAAGAGCCACTTAATGGACACCTGAAATTCCTTAAAAACCACATGAGAGGCTGTGGTGAGCTCAGTCTGCATGCACAGCAACATGTAGGTGTGGCATGGATGCTCTGCAACCAGCATGTGAAGGAAAATCCACACTCTGATACATCCATATGGTCCCACCCAGTGCTGCCAGAGAACACAGTCATGTCACAGAGCTCCACAGGGCTCACGTTTTATGACTTCTCAGCACAATAACAAATAAATCAAGTATGCAAGGAGGAATTTCTTGTGCACTGAGCTTCCATTATAGACATTTTTCATTTCAGAAACAGGAAAATAATTGATTAAATGGATTAATATATGGCTGATGGGAAAAATCTAATGGAAAAGAGAAAAAATAAAAATGTTTCTTTTTAAACCCCTGAAACTAAAGCTAAACAGTGAGCTTCAGGCTAGTAATACCAAACAGAGGGCAAGAACCTCTCACAAAAGAAACAACTATCCCTTAAACATCAAGAGCCAACTTGTGTGCAGCTGATCTTCTACAGCACTATAACAACTGGTCCATCAAGCACATCCTGCTTTTAGAGGACAGAAACCATACCTGGCCTTGGGGGGATTTCCTCACTGAACTGTCCTCAACCCTGTAATCAGCAAGTGAACTACACAAAACCCATCACAATGAAATCGTTGCCATTCCCAAGAAGCCATACCAAGCAAAAGGCTGAAATTTATTAATTATCTTTTGCCTGGTCGTGTCTCTTGTGATGATAGCCAGCATCTTCTTCCAAGTCTGACAGAGGTATGTCTCCAGCCCAGAGAGGGCTCAGTTGTGGTGGCAGAGAGCTATGGGAGCAGTGTGGGGCAGCCTGTTTTCAGGCTTTCCCAGTCTCACAGCTGGAGGAGCAGGAGCCTCAAGCATCAGACAGGAGTTACCACACACACGCCAACCATTAAGGCAAAGAGAGAGACGGAGTGGACAGAGAGAGAGCAGAGGTAAGAGTCTCCTGCCTGCTTCAGTGTTACAGTACTGCACCTGCTGTTATTCATAGTGCTGCTGTTTGTATCTTCTTCAAAGGACTGTTGTTTTGACATCAAGGCTGAAGGTAAGGGCTTAACTTACAGCACACTTCTCACTAGCAAAACCTGCAAAGCAAAGTAGGTCGGTGACTGCAGCTCTTGGATGTTTCCACTCGCTGCTAAAGTGCAGCCAGGCACCATGGCAGACATTCTGCACCCGCCACTGCTTTGAGAAGGAAATTAGAGTTGCTTTCCCACTTGACACTACAGGGGGAATTTCAGATAGGCAGAATGTAATTACTCAGCCTGGAGTTTGGCCAGGAGTAGGGCCCAGGACCCCTACCCTTATGTAAAGTGTCACAAAATCTCCAATGACTTCAAGTGTGAGGACCTCAGCTTTACGTCTCTGGCTGCTGTCATTGATTCTTCATGGCTAATTACCTAATAGTGACCCTTGCAGCAAAGCAAAAAAAACAAATGTTGCTGTTTGAAACAATTCAAGTCCCAGAGACCAAAAACTACACCAAAAAATTGCTTGGTGCTGGGCATCTTTTGACAGTAGGAAGCAGGTGGACAGCAAGCCTCCTGTGCCTGGCAGTGGTAGAGTGTCACTCAGAAGCCTACTGGGGTTTTTGGATGGGCAAGCATTGCTTTAAAATGCAGCACCCCCAAAACACAAGCCTACTGTATCAACTGCATACCAGGGTCTCCAGAGTTTTGTTGTATGTAGTTGCCAGCTGGTTCCATTTATTTTTCTTCATTTTTCATATTTTGACTGTAATAAATAATTAATCCATGGCTTTGTAACTTGCTGACAAATACAAATGCACAGCATTCCAAAGCAGTGTAACGTGTCACTCACAAAAGCCAACCAGCACGATGCAGAAAAGTGATGTGCAGAAGGGTTTAGAAAGTAGGCTAATCATCAAGGTCATTCACAAGAGCCCAGGGAAACTTTATCTTCAAACTTCCCTTAGAGGACATTTCTACTTGCTGTGGGCATCAGAACTCAATATGTTCAAATCTGCACAGGTCTAGTTGTCTTCCCAAATGAGTGAGACCTACATGTTTCAGGTGGGGCAGGACAACAGGACAGAAAAGCCTCTTGCCTTTAAAAAGAGGTGCCTAGATAGCTGGCAGCAGTGGCAGCAGCAGCAGCACAAGAGCAGCAACAAAGAATAGAGGCTCAATGCCAAGGTTCACAGCAAGAGAAGCAAAGCAGTGCAATCCACCATCAAACAACAATGGGGAGAGCGAAGGTGGGAGGAGGAACTGAGATGGTGAGAGAAGAGCAGCACCGACAACATTCAGAGTGGTCACACAATGGGATAAGGTGAATGGTACTGAGCACCAGGAGCAATTCAAAGGGAAAGTCTGATGTGGGAGGTGTTGCCTCAGATTTTTAGATTTTAAAAAACCTCTCCTGAGCCTCTCTTGACCATCTGCAGATGTTGGGGTTTGTGACATACATTAATACTTATTAGGAATACATATAAGGCTGATTTCTCTTCAGACTGAAGCTGGAACTACAAAGATGAGAAGTCTTGTAGTATTTTCATCTTGTTTTCCCTACATATATTTGTATCTATTTATTTCTCATTCTACTAACACTTGAGACAAGGATAGAGCAAGAATATAAAAACCCAAAATTCATACTAGTCACAAATATTGTATAGAGGAGCAAAAGAATTCTGAGGCTTTGAAATGAATGCTCATTCCCCACAAAATGTTCACCATGGTCATTTTAGAAGTACTTTTAAGTTTCAGTCATGCAAAAAAGGCATTTCTCCGTGTCACACTTTTCAAACCCCCTGTGTTACCTCCCACACAGCCACCCTGGGGAGGCAGTTGTTGCTCTGACCTGCACAGGCTCAGGAGTGAGCTGGACAACATGCTGCATACGCTCACTGTGGTGATGTCTGGATTCTTCCTCATAGATCACATCCCTCTCATGCTGGGGAAGGTTCAGGAAACGGCGAATGGTGCAGAGGTTCTCCCAAAGGGTGCGGTTTTCTGGACTTGGGTTTTCTTTCCAGCGAAGCAGCTCACACAACCAGCCCTGCAATGGTAGAATCAGCACAGTCAGTTCTCCGAGCACTGAGGAATCAGATGTGAGCAGAAGGTCAGCTACACTTAAAGCCCTATGCTACAAATTTCGCTGGTCTCATCTCACACACAACTCCCCCCATACCCTCAGCTGCCCTTTGATCTCAACAAATCCTTGACATATTTTATTTCCTGCAAGCTGGAGAAACTGAAACAAGCTGCACTGCTTATCAGGAACCAGGAAGCACAGCATCTTGCCCTCTATCATATTGACACCATGTTTAAAATGCTCAGATACAAATATTTTTCCTATAGAAAATCAGAGTTGAAACAAATATGCATCTTCACTTCTGTTTCAGAGGCCCTTTATTTCTTCATTCCAGCAAGACAAAAGGACACATAACTCCTGAGACTTGCTAACAACCCTCATTGCAACCTGCAGGTGCAGAACCAGAAATTCAACCACTACTGAAAATGTTTACTAGAAGGTATTATCAAGTAAAGACTTCTAATTTGCTGTCACTATGTTACATTGACTCCCCCAGCTCTGAACTCCACTGAAATTTGACAGCTTTAAATAATCAAATCTTTCAGAAGATGCAGCCTCACAGGAAGGGAATCCTCTAGTATTTAGCACAAAAGCAGTAAACAGGGTCCTGCAGAAGTTACTAGAGAAATCAAGATACTAGGTGGACGTAATTCTAAATCCAACTACAAATCATAATAATAGTAGATTTTATTCCTGCAGTATTGTTTCAAGGTTAGTTTGAAATGTCTTTAAGAAGTTACTGCTGTATGTAAGGAGTTGTAGGACCTCTCCACAGGGACTGACTGCTCAGACCCCTGACAGGAAAATGCCAGCGATCCAGGAAGAGGAAACCACCCTGAACACCAAAGGCAAGCAGGGAGTCCAATGGCAAGAGCTGTTTGGGTGAGGACAGCAGTGACCTGGAGTCCCCAGCAGGTTACCCAGGGATGGTGGCTGCTGTTGCCCAGAGTGAAGGGACAGCCAGCCTTGTCCTGCCTGCCAGCAGCCAGCCCACTTGGGGCTGGGATAATGGCTCCCCTCCTGTGCCTGTGCAAGACACGCAATACAAACGACAGAAGATGAGAAGATAATGCTGAGGATGCTGTCAACGCGCCTTACTGACTCCTGTCAAAATATTTTACCTAGTAGCTTTATAACCCATCATTTTTGAGCTACAGCTCAGCATTCTGACACCATTTTGACAGGCACCTTACAATACCTACAAGAGAGCTTGATCAATGTTAAAAATGTTTGGTACAAGAAGTAGCCAAAACTGTATTTTTCTGAACAATGACCAGAGCAAGCCGAACAGCTGGGTTCATTACTGGCCCACGGGGGGGCCTTTTGGTATTGCTTTTTTGTGTAACAACTTGTAAGTCATTGACAACTTCTACTGTGCGCTCTAAACCCCGTGTATAATATCATAAGCCGTTGTTTGTCTTACTCTCCACTGTGTCTTCTGCCTTCACCCCCCCAAAAAAGGCAAGATTTGATTATCTCCGCTGCATCAGCCAAGACAGCAACACCAGCTGTTCTCATTGTGCAGCCTCTTCCTCACGGCCTACATGTTAATAACCTGATCATTCCATTTTCTCCTTCAACTGCCGGCTGCAGCACAGCGAAGAGACAAAAACCCAGGCCCATCTGCAGCAGCTGTAGGCACTGAACTGTGAAGCCACCAGGGATTTATAAACTAATCTGTAACACAACACTGCCTTGTTTTTACAAGTGAGAGGCCACATTTGTGCAGACCCGATCTTTTCTTGCAATAAACTAGGAGGGCTGGGGGGGGAGCAAGGATGAAAACAAGATATCTAGTCATTTACTTAGGGAAAGAAAACCTGTATTATATTTTCAAAGTGTTTTGATTGGTATTTGGGCAATCTCTCAGCCAGGTGAAGTCTGCATTTTAATGTGGTTTGGCTACATCCTCTACCCTCAGTTCTCCTCCCCCCCTTTCCACTGCTCAAAAATTCACCAAAACTTTCTCTCTTTTAGAGAAAAGACAGGAAGAAAATCTCCCAACTCCACAGTGTTTTCTCAGGGGTTCCTTCATACAAAGGAAATAATTTTTGAAACTGAAAATAAACCATCTGTGGAAAAAATAAGCTCCCATTTCCCTGTTTTCAGTGATCTGAATAAGTCTCCAACTGAACTCTTTCAAATGTTTCAAGCAGGTATGGTTAACATCTGGGGATTGCTGCAGCACGAAGACCCAATGTATAACAGAAAATACACACAAAACCCTGCATCTGGTGGAGCTGGAGCCCCATGCTGGGCAGGCCTGGGGTTGGATGGCTCCTGAGACTCCCAGAGGGCTGCAGGGCACTGCACAGTGCCCGGCTTCAGCAGAGCCCAGGGACGACTCAGCAAGGCCCTTCCCAGGGCTGGGCTGGGTAGCCCGGTGGCAACTGCTGCACTTTGATTTATCTGTCCCGTTATAATCAGCACTCATTACAATCACTTAGAGCAACACTACAGGCCTCATTATGGACTAGGCACTCGCTGCCATTAGTCTTTAAGAAGGGTAGCGCTCAATTTGCCTGGCAACATGCGAGGTCCTGACCTTGGAGCTATTAGGGAAAAGATTAGACTGCAGTGTGACCATGTGTGCAGACACGAGCAAACCAAATTAATTTCTGGCAAAGGGAGGCACCAGGCAAAGACCCCGCCATCCTGAGGACACCTGAGAACTTCTCCATTCCCCAAAGGAGATAAGCTAATGGCACGTTTAAAGGAGCCTGGTTCTGAAGGTGAAGCACATCCGTGGTATTTAGAGAGATATTAATCCAGTTTCCCCACAAAGTATTTGCTTGGCTGATCAGATTAAGGGATCTAGCCTTCAACAGCACACCCCCACCACAGCAGGCCCCAAGAAATCTGTGATACTTCACAGCCTCAGACATATTGCACCATGTGTACCCAGCTGCTACAATAATTAGCTTATGAATGTATCAGCTGGTTCTGTGATTTTTATAAATAATAACTAACCTACAGAGCAGAAAGATTTCCATGAGCCTAATATTAGCAAGAAATTGCAAGGTGCGCCTAACTGAATTGTCATTGTGCTAAATGCCCTGTCTCCTCTCACATTGAGCAGGACTGGATCTCCCCCAACGCCATTTATAAATATTTATTTTTGCACCAGTGGTGGCGATGTATTTGTGGCAGCTTTCTTCACAACAGCCATTATTCGCTCACCCCACACATAAATACACGTACCCACTGCGTGCATGTGTACACTTATCTGCATTAAATCTGTCCTTTCATTGCTCTTTTTCTATCCTTCCCTTTCTTTATTCAAGCATTCATTCAAGACCCTATCTATCCATCTATGGGACTGTTTATTAGGCAATAGCTTTGACTAATACATGAGAAAACACAGTGCTGCAGCTTACTCACACGTTCTTTATGATTGCAAGTAACTGCCTTCCCCATGCACAGATGAAAAGTCTGCATTGGCTTTTTTTAATTATTTATTTAAATAATCTTAGCACGCCATCCAAGAAAGTTTTGCAGTACCAGGCAAAAAAAAAAAAAAAAAAAGTGTAAATGTCAAATAAAACAGTGACAGATGACAGTATTCTCTATTGAATAGCACCGTTTCTTCGTGCATGTTCAATGAGAACTCATGAATTATTAATACACAAAATCTCCTTTTACTTTTAAAAATCTCAACTTGGGGTTTTTTGGTTACAATTTTTTTATTTTCTTTTATTTATTTCTTTGGGGTCTGTGTATGTTACACAGAGCTTTCCAGGAGAATTATTTCTTTTAAGAAATGCTAACATACAGAAATTCTTGGAGCTACAGCCATTCACAGTGAATTTTCATCTATAGCTACACTTACTGGCATGAAGAAGGAATAGTGAATGGGGTACTATCTCACCACCTTTTCTCCAACTCATGCACAGTATCTGAGCTCATTGCAGTACAAATAAATTACAACTTCTGTAAAAATATTCAGAAAATCTAACAAATAACACACCCTTCCCCAGACCCATAATATGCCCTGCTTCTGATCCTGCCTCCTCCGCACATCCCAGGTCTTGCTCCAGCACACGAACAGCCCGCTTGGCTGTCACAGAGTTACCAGGACAGTTTGATACATACCAGCATCAATATGGGTGGCAGAATCTAGCCCTTAATGTCAGCTTCTAAGGTTCTCAAATGGGAATGTCTTCCATTAAAAATAAGAGGAGGAAAAACAGCACAATTAAAGGATGCTTTTGGCTCTACATTCAGGCACACCCAGTACTTGTGGTTACAAGGAATTCTGCTCAGAACTTCCTTCATTTCACCCCAAAACTTCTAGAGCCATCAAGAATGCAACCTAATTTAGCTCATTAAAGAGACCTGCAGAGAAGTGCTGGCCTCTATTTTTGTTGTTCTCATGAGACAAGATAAACATTTTCTAAGAATTTTATTTGATAAAACAAATAATATCATATTAATGTCCTATTTTTAACCTTTCTCTATGTCTTCTAATCAAATACATTTCCACATAGCTAAGCAAACGACAACGAAAATCTGCAGGAAGCCAGCCATTCCCATTGTGCTTTTATGCTGTTAAAGAAACAGCATGCTTACTACACCAGTGCGTGAGCCTTGGCGCACTCAACTGCCCCCCAAGGACAGCTAGCTGGTGCAGCAATCCTGAGCCAGATTCTCTGTCACTTATCCCCAAGTCCTGTTTAGCAGCTTGACCCTTTCACTTTTCCTAGGCTTACCCTGGAGCAGGGGAGGCTGCTCCAGCAGCCAGGGGTACCAGACTATAATAAGGTCAGTTTTTCCAGCACTCAACGAAGGTATGCACAAATATATCGGCCCCAGACCCTGCTTCCTGCAGATCTGCTGACCTGTGGGCTGCCAAAGACCGAATTTCTGATTAAGGACAAGAAGGCCCATGGGAAGAGTTCGGGCTCACAGTTGTGCTGGGGGGTACAGGCCAGTGCTTGCAGTCTCTGCCAAAAGCCACCGCAGGAGGTGGCAGTTGGGTGTCCACAGTGACTTAGTCACAGGCAGACATTCTGCTTTGAGCAGGGATAGAACTACAGCTAAACTGACCTTGTGCTTCCTTGCACTTACATTAATAACAACAACAACATCAACGATAATAATAATATTAATAATAATACAGTTATTTTTCTGAGCTGACATTTTCTAGGGTTCCCAGTGATAGCATGAGCAGGCAAATGAAGAGTTTTTAGTAAGAGTGATTCAGGAATAAATCTCAAAAATAAATGTAAAAGACCATTTCCTCACCCACATCATCAGTGCAGAAAATGTCAACATATGTGACAAAAGGAAAAAAAAAATCAGCAATGATTGATGCAAGTCTTGGAAGATTAGTAAAATAATGCTGCATTCCCCAGAGAAGGCTCCCTTTCTACATGGGATCACAGGAGTCCTCTGGACAAACTTCCTCGGCCTCTCTTCCCTCTACTCAGTTTGGGACTCTGCAGTGTAAAATGAGCCAGATAATATTCAGCTCTTGTTCCTTAGTCGCCAAACTCTCTTTCCATGAATCCAATAAGTGTCTATTAAAATAAATAAACCCCCTAATGATTCAAGATAACCTAATCAAGAAAGCTGGAATGGATAAAAGACTAACTGTAATGGAGAGTTCTGCCATGGCTTCAATGAATTCTTGATGAGGGCCGGGGGAGGGGGACTGAACCTGAGAAGCTTTACTTGGAGCATTTTGATACAGTTCAAGGTTAATCACTCAATCGCCTGGATTTCTGAAACACTTGGTACTTTTCCTTCCCCAAAAATTCAAGGCAAAATGTGAAGCACTTTCATGAGGGCCAGTTTCTCACTAGCCTTATAAAACATGAATATACAAAAAAAAAAGAATGAGATGCACGAGCCCTGATGTACCTTAAGATTCATGAGAAGGAACACCAAGTTTTCTTACAGCTCTTGGCCTCAGAGGAAAGGGTGCTGTGCACTGGGGATATTTCCAGCATGCTAAGTTAAAACTAGCTTCTCCCCATGTTAGAGGAAGTGTGGACTTGTGGTTAGGGCAAACAGCCCACCATCAGTTCCCAGGTCTGCCAAGGACTTCCTGAGCAAAGCCCCAGCTCCACAATTGTCCCTTATTCACTCAGCTGCTGAGAGGCTAACTCACTGCTGCGGATGTTCTCATAGAATCATAAAATAGTTCAGATTGGAAGGCACCTTTAAAAGTCTCTAGTCCAACCCTCCCTGCAAAGAGCAGGGACATCTTCAATAGATGAGGCTGCTCAGAGCCCGGTCCAACCTGACCTTGAATGCTTCAAGGGATGAGGCATCTGCCCCCTCTCTGGGCTGCCTATCACAGTGTTCCACCACCCTCATTGTAAAATTCTTCCTTATATCTAGTCTGAATCTACCCTATTTTAGTTTAAAATCATTACCCCTTGCTCTGTCACAAGAGGCCCTGCTAAAAACTTTGTCCCCATCTTTCTTATAAGCCCCATTTAAGTACTGGAAGTCTGCAATGAGGTCTCCCAGCTCTTCTCCAGCTGAGCAGCCTCAGCTCTCTCTACCTGTCTTCACAGGAGAGGCGCTCCAGCCCTTTCATCATTTTTGTGGGCCTCCTCTGGACCCACTTCATCAGGTCCACATGTTTCCTGTGTTGGGAACCCCAGAGGTGAACGTAGTACTCTAGGTGGGGTCTCGCTGGACTGGAGCAGGGGGTCAGAATCCTCTCCCTTGACCTGCTGCCCACACTGCTTTAGATGCAGTCCAGGACAGAGTTGCCCTTTTGGGCTGTGAGCACACTTTGATGGCTCTTTTCCAGCTTTTCATCCACCAGCACTCTCAAGTCCTTCTCAGCATGGCTGCTCTCAATCCCTTCATACCCCAGCCTGTGTTGATACTGGGGGTGGCCCTGACTCAGGTGCTGGACCCTGCTCTTGGTCCTGTCAAACCTCATGAGGTACACAGGATGGAAGTCACACTGTGACTGTATATAACAGTCCGTATAAGAGAAGCTCAAGTTGAAAGGCATTTCAAAGAAATTTCAAGCTCAGTCAAGGAGAGAAATGTATTTCTGTATTTTCTCTATATGTAACAAGACCATCAAAATATAAGCACAACAGATATGCCCCAGCTGTAGAGATTCAAAGCATTGTAAAGGCACTGAGATGCTACAGCAGTAAGAAGTGCCCTATGTGCACACACTATATACGGCAGACATCTTCAACACCACCTGCTTTTTCTAGCTGCTGTTCATCATCATTGGAAGCTAATTAGTTTAAGGGAACAGAAAATACCTATTACAAGCTAAAAGGGAAGAGAAGGCATCCCATCATATCAAATGAATACATGGGAATATAAGTTGGGAAGGAAAGAGAGGGAAGGATGAAATAAAGGGTTTCTAGAGTTAACCCTTCCTCAAAGTGATTCATTCCCCTCACAGCACCTGCACTTTCTTGTTGTAGGATGGGTGGGAGGTAAGGGCATGGGAAGGTGGCCATGGTGCTGAGTTCCATCTAGCGTGGGGTCCCACTGTCAGTTAACCCCCTCCTTGGCCACAGAACAGGCTCCCAGACAATCCTGCCAATGAGGCAGGTATCTCAACATGAAAAAGAGTAGACTGAGAAAAGGTGGCGAACTGTCATAGTAATTTCCATCCATAGGTCTGGGTTTCTCTTTATCTGAAGGGCCTCAACTGAAAGGCTTTTCTGCCTCCATCCTCCAACCCTCAATCAAATCTGTTCTTTGTTCGCTCACTTTCAAATAGGGCAAAGATACAAACCAGAGACTGAGCTTTGCCAGCTTAACGTTTTTTAAAATGTTGCTCCACAGGGTCTCTCTTGCTTTGCTGTGGTGCAACTGGAATAAATTCCAGTTCCCTGAGAAGAATTTCAGTTTCAAGACTGAAATTTTGTTTCACCAGACTGATGAGGGTTCCATTTGCCCTGACCAGGGTAGATCCTCAGCAGCAAGCATCCCTCTTCCCCATGCTGCCCCAGCCTGATTAAGAAGCGTCTCTTGCCCTGGAAGAACTGTGGGAAGGTTGGTCTCCATACCAGCTCCGCCCTCCCTCAGACTGGCAACCATCACTCTAGCCAGCTGTGCCCAATATTTATTTTGATAGTGACTGTTTATTATGAACAGAACTACATTCCTAAATTCATTTTGCACAGACTAAGAAAAAATGTCTGCTGAGCACAGCATAGCTTCTGATAGGACTCTCACTAGCAGAGGTCAAAGGGATGATGCTGCTGCACAGTACTACAGAAGTGCTGGCACATGGTCATGGGGGAAATGGTTTTCCTGAAGTTGTAGTGCAGAGAAGTTGCAGAGCTGAATGTAGGAACCAGCTTTAATGAGCAATAGTCCAAACATGCAGCAATTCAAGGTCAAAGTCTCTGCCTGTCCCACTGCCCAGCTCTGCAGACACACAGGCTACCAAATCTCTCTGAAATGGCACACCAGAAACCCATCTTCTTGTGAATTAAGTTTAACCAGGAGAGCCCAAAGTGTAGACTAGAAACCAAATCCTGGTGTTCCAGACACACTCAGAAACACTCCCAGTGAACTAATACAGATCCAGGTTTAGCTAGTAAAAGGACAAAGGGCACAAATAGGTGGCATTTCCAGAGAGGCATGCTGTCCAGCGGGTACATCCCTAACAGCTGGCAAGTATAATAGCAGGATAGCTCTGGAGGCTATGTTGTGAGGGCACTGAGCTCTCAGCTCCTGCTGGCTTCAAATATACAACAGGATGCACAGCACTTCACAAACAAGACTAAAAATGTCTATATGTAAGTTGCAAGGAATAAAATTAATATTAAGGTAAATAAGTGATGATTGAATAAGTTAATGTCTAAAATGATGGCTTGAAATCTTTATGAAGGTGGATTCTCTTAAAGAATTCTCATCATACTGCCTTGGTACCTTCATAAGGCCCTGATCCTTGCATTTATGTTGACTTGTGAGCTCTGTGATTTGCAACCTCAGTTTCTCGAAGCTGCCCTTTTTTTTTAGCTGCTGAACTGAGCCTCTGCCATGACTTAAGAATGAAGATGGTTGCTTGTTAAATTAGAGGTCAATTAACTCCACCAGTAGATGATGCCACTTGCAATAACTACTCTCAGTGGGTTCCACTCTTCCTGTACGGAGACAGAAGACAAAATGAGGCCTCCATTGCCTCTGGAAGCTCTCTTGGGTACATGACACACAGCTCTGTGTATAAAATGTCAAAACAGCCCTGTCGGAGGTTTGCTGCCTGCTAAAACTGTGAAGATCTCCCAGCACCGTGGATTGTTGTTGACAGAACAGCAGTGCCCAACATAACACATGCCTTGTTAGCAAACTGGAAGCCTCTCAGTAGTCTGGGGTGAGGGAATAATAGAGGAAGCCAATGCAATGCAAGCCAGGCCTGTAGAGAATGGCAAGTGAATGAACCTTGGTGGAGAGTCCAAGCAAAGCTTCAGACTCCCTCTTTTTTCCCCTGCTTTCAAACTCTCTCTTCTGCAAACATGGGCAGTTTTCAATGAGTGCTTCCCACCATGTAACTCAGCTGCTGAAATCCGCAGCATCTTCATCAGCAATGGCCACAACTGGCACAATTGGCCTGTGCAAAGCACTGGCAACACCCAACTGCCAGTTTCCACACAAGCCAGACCTACGGTGTCACGCTGACCATACCACCGTGTCTGTCCCCTACACAAGCTGCTGTGTTCTTGCTTTTGGCACTTCTCTGAGCCACAAAGCACCCCAGCCAGCAGTGTGACACCACAGACATACCAAGCCAGCTGGGGGCAGGCACACAGGTGGGCTTTGGGGCAGGGGCAGGCCTATGGTTTTTGGCTATGGCTTTTCTGTCCCTGCCTTCCAGTGCCCCCATAAACCACTTTCATGCTCCAGCAGAGCGCTATGACATCTCAGCATGGTGAATGCTGGGTCATCCCAGGGAGCCAGCATTGCTTTGGCAGGGCTGCAAAACAAAAGAAACATCAGCCTCAGAAACACTTCTTTCTTCGCTGCTGCTGAAGAAACAAAACCTTTATGTGGAGTAACTTTGCTTTAAACAATAACATTTGTGGATCCTGTTCTTAACCTTCTGCATCTGGTGTTCAAAATCTGCCCTGTTCTTTTTCCACGTGAAAGACTATATATTTTTGTTTTGGCACTGGTATGCAATGCTGCCAGAGAAGTGCACTCAAGCTGGCACAGACCAAAGCTGGTGAGCCACCCAAATTATTGTTGGGTGGTTCAGTCCCTCTCTATTTCAAGAAGCCTCTGGGTATAATGACAGGAAGCTTGCAGGCAATTTTAAGACAAACCTCAGAGAGGCTGGCATTCAGTCTGTGTTAAACACTCCTTATTAAAAGCTGTCCAGTCCGGATTCTGGGTGGAACTTTGATATCTGCATGGAGTAAAGAATAAGGGGCACGTTTGCAAAATCAATTGTGCAGTTTTTATATTTACTGCACGTTTACCACATATGTCATTTATTACACAGTGGAAAACCGTTAAATGCACAGTAGTTGTGCCAAGTGGCATTATGCTTTTAACAGCTTTATTCGTTTAACAGCTCCAGTTCTCATTATATTTTGCCATGTGGTACATGAGATTTTTATGCATTTAACAGTTTAAGAGGGTTCCATGGTATTTTCCTTTTATGTATTTCATACTGAGCCTGGGATTTAGCTGGGGGGTAGAAGGACTGTAACCCCTGTACCCTGACAAGAGAAAGCAAAAGGCAAAGATAATTAATGATTAAATGAGAAAGGAAAAATTAATCAGATCTCCATGTGTCAGGGTACAAATACCTGTAACAAGGACAAGGCTCTCCCATGTGCTGTGATAGCCTTTGATGCTTTGTTTATATGCCTTTCAACCGCTTATTTTACATCTACTTTAATGACTACAGTGTTGTTTCTCTGCACAGAGGAAAAGAAAGTATGTATTTTTCAGAGTGAATGCACCTAGATACTTCTATCCCACTCTCTCATTGTCACATACACATTTGTGCCTTTTTTGTGTGCATATTGATGCCCTCTCCTAGCACAACTGAGCAATTTCATCCAGGATCAGAAGCAGCTCTTTTCACTGAGTAAACAATTCCCTCCAACAATATCCAATCCACTTGCTGCTTTTCAAAAAAAACCTGTCTGTCCTCCTTTCCACAAGATCCCTTCTGGTGCATTATATTTTTTTAAAGAGTTGGATGAAATTTTTAAATTAATGGATTTTCTTCAAGAATTTCACCCAGACCTAGACTTGCTCACATGTATTTTTTACACTCAAGGTAGAAATTAATCCAGCAGAACTCACTGAAGAACCTTCTCATGCCTTTTTGTAAGAATGATTGGATCTGATGTGAATTATTCACATGGCAATACAGTATGCAGCACATACAACATGCAAAAACAGAAACACCTGCCTAACATGCCATTTCCCATTGCCTATCACTCAAGAAAACCATTTCCTTACCCACCAAATGAGTAGGATACCACCATTTTGAAAGTTTCTTGTCCTACTAGCAGAGGTGTAAGTTATATACCACATGTGGGAAAAGATATGTGTGTTTGTTCAAAGGGGAGAAAAAGCTTGGTTGTGAACTGACTCTTCCCTCAGCCTCTTTTAAAAGGGAAAAGGAAACCACTTAAGCAGGCAAAAGCCAAACATGACAGGTTCCCCAGAGATGAAGACTATTATTATTGTAAGAACAGACGTAAATCTTATTGAGAGGAGGAGGAGACGGGTCTAGTCCCAGCCCCAGAGTTTGCTTTAAAAATAAACCCCCCAAAAGCCCCGCAACAATGAAATCCTCTACACCACTCACCTGACTTTTATTGGCAGCCACTTTGGCAAACAGAGCTTGAGATACCTTGGCCCTTTTCATCTCCTGTTGGATCTCGTCATAAATGGCAGCTGTGATGTTGACGTTGGCACTGTCCGCCTTAATGGGGAGGTCTGTTGTTGGTGTCGAGGTTTTGGCCTACCAAGAGACCATGAAAATAATAATTAAAAAAGTGCTGCTTTCAGCCCAGCCATCTGTGCAGAAATTATCAAAGGATTTCAGTCAGCTGATGCCAAACTGCATTAGCTACAGAGGGACACTTCCTGTCCATTATTCTAATCAGGTTAATTGTGATTGGAAATAATTGCAGTGCATTCCTATAGGAAATGTAAGGCCCTGTCAACTCTCTCCCTCTCCCTCTCCCAGCGTGTTTACTCAGCAGCTCAACAACAGGATAGGTAGCCCGGGCACTCAGCTGCAGGCAGTCGCTGAATTTGGCTTTGCCAGCAAGCTACTGCAGCACAGCCACCAGGCTCCCCTCTCTGAAAGTGGCCTACACCTTGGAGGAAGAGCCAATTCTCCCAGAAAAAATGAGTAAATGGGTAGAGGTCTCTAAATAATAAATTATTACTCAATTTAATGCACTCCCTCAAGTCTCCCTCATCCTTTATTAAAACTATACGTATGTCACTTGAGTATGTATGGTTTCCCAGCCTTATCATCATTATGCTAGCCAGACAGTCACCTAATTTCACCTAGGAAATCAGAGGAAATGAAAAAAAAAAATCATTTCATAAAGCTGGGCTTTGGCATGCCTTTGATGTGCTGCCCTCATTCTCCTAAACTCGCATTGAGATTTTGTGTATTCCACTGCACTCCTTTTAATTGAATGATTTCCCATCAGCTTCTGTGACAAATGAAGGACAATAACGGATGCAGCCAGTTCTTTCCCCAGTCTGGACCACCCCTACAAGGCTTCTATCAGTACAATTCAGCAGACTGCTGTAAGATGTTGATTTTAAAGCCCCCCAGCCACGGGGTCCTCAGAACGCACTGGCAGGTGAGGAAGCAGGGGCATTGCAATGCTCACTGAGCACTCCCAGCTCCAGCAGCCCTTGGAGATAGATCTCATTTGCTTTCCTGAGCTCCACGAGGAGAGATACCAGGGCTGATCACTGCACCCCTTACACCTTTTAAGGGAAACGTGGGTTACTGATATAAAATTTCTGTTTTCTCTGGAGATGTAAAGGTCTTAGGAAACAATGCAAGCTACGTGGCAAAGCTCACACTTCCCAATAGATCCAAAACACCCAAACATCCTGGTGACACTCATACTTGGCCCAATTATGAACTTTTTCAGATGGATCCTCTTTTTGTGTCAGAGTTGAAGCCTACTAGAGTACTTCCAATGTTAATTTTTAGCTAGGCAAATATGCCCAAATACTTATTTGTTAATGGGAATGTTAACTAGTAAAAAACCAAACCTTCTGAGCTTCTATTTCTATTTGCTGTCCTCCAAATCTTCTTCTCCCTAACATCTTTTTTGTACCAAAGGCCACATTAGTAACCGAGATAAAATCCAATCAATACAACAATCTAGATGAATCACTCCTCCTTACAGCTTCCAGATGAAGCTTTAACCAACCTGCAAAATGATCCTTTCCTACTTCCCAGGCTCAGCAGGCAGTGCTCTGGGCCTGTTCCCTGCAGGACACATGTAGAAAGGGCATAAGGTTTTCCTGCTCCCGCTAAGGGCAGCCCCCTGACTTGGGCAGACCACAGCCACCCATGCCTGAGGAGGCCAGTGCTAAACCCACTGCCATCCACAGGCTGTGAGCACGTGCTGGGAACAGTCCAACAGATGGACCAACACGGCTACCACACTCTGAAGTTCAGTGTATACAGATAGATGAGAGTTAGAGCAATTGTGGGAAACATGAGAAAACAACAAAGAGATCATAGGAGGGAAGAGGACTGTCCGAATCTGTCAGGACTCATTTAATGGAGCTTTGTCAGGTATAAAAAAACCCTTCCCAGGCACCAGAACCTTTGGCTAGCGTAGCAGCCAAGGTCACCACAGCCTCAAAGGCCATTACAGACGTCTGAGATCCCGAGAAGAACAAAATTAGCATGTAAAAGAAAGATTTAAAACATAGCTCCATCCTGCACAGGTCTCCTAAGCTTCTAGCTCCACAGCCACACATCAGAAAAATGCCTTCCCTGCACACCCTGAAAGCTGCACTGTTTTTCATTTAACCACTGAAATAGGCAGGGCAAGTACCAAGCCAAAGTATCACGGTCGCTAAAATAAAGTATTTTATGTTAGAGGCCTAAATTCAAAACTGGTCATGAAACTAAGAAGGAGTTACTGTTGAAATGTCTTGTTGCAAACAGTGGGGAAAAAAGAAAGGGAAGTGTTTGCAACCACAGCACCAGAGCACTGAAACCCAGCCCTTACTGATGGTGTTCTGTGTGCATACAACAACCCCTAAGAGCTTGGAGCCCCTTCCCCATGGCACTCATACCCATTTGCTGGATCAATCTGCCATTCTCACCTTGAGGCAGGTCCTGAGCCAGGGACATCCCATGAGGGTGGCCTGGGGCTGGCTCAGTTAGGGCGAGCTGACCCAGGTTACTCTGGGTGCCCTTACACCTTTCTGCATGACTGCCCCAGCAGTACTTCCATAGGCATCTGCCACTGCTCTCCTCCTACCCAGCACACTCAATCCCAAAAGCATTGCTGCAGGAGATCAGTATCTATGGAAACCATGTTTCCAAATGCCATTCCATCACTTTCTCTGGCACCCTAACACAATTCCTGAAAGGGCAGTACTGCTCCTACCACTGCTGCCCCAAAGCACCCTGCTGCAGGGGAGCTGCTGGGGAGGCGACGCTGCCGGCAATCGCCGTGCTGCCTCCAAGGATGGCATTTGTATCACGGAACTAATACCGGGCATATGGGGAAGCACGGTAGCCGTGCTGCCTGCCCGGGAGCTGGGAAGCAGCCTCATTTGCAGAGGTGTCCAAGTTGTCAAAACAGCACCTGTGCTGACGGGTGCTGGCCCTCTGAGGGCTGGGGAAATGTTATCCGGCGGGCACAAGGCAGGCACTGGGTACACAAACCTTTGTGTGTTGCTTCTGCTGATTAAAAACCTTGCAATATTCTACTGGATTCTTCAAGCCGAAATAAGGCAAAGATGGGCTGTTTTATACATCTTGAGTAGGGTTTTCTAGCAACACTTAGCTCTTACAAATGCAGGCAAACTTTCCATTATTTCAAATTATGTTCTAGCTGTGGCTAGAGCATGGGAAAATGGCATATTTCAACACAGGAATGAGATGGGGCAACAGATCCAATTTTATTCTCACTGGATTGCATCTAAACTCTTAATTTCCATTTGGTACTTGATTCTAGTTGCAAAACCTATTGCAATAAATAGGAGTAAGCTAATTCTTAACCAAATAAACACATGCAGAAAGTAGGCATATTATTAAAATAATAAAATAGTTCCCTACATATTTATATTTTCACTTTAAGGTAATTAAAAAAGATAAGGAGCATACAATGAGTCTCCCATGTAATAAAAACTCAGCGACAAGTTTGGGTTGGCAGGATACACTTGCTTTCAGTGAAACCAGTTCTTTACATCATGTACTGATGATGTACTGGTGCTGGTGAAGTGCAACCAAATGCCTGGCTTAAACTGAACATGTTCAACAGTTTCTACAAAATCAACACACCTTCCTTAAGGATGATCAGTTTGCAGGTGCTTCACTCCCTCCACATTGTTTACTTACTTTTAGCAGCTGTGGCTACAGAATTCAATGAGAAGTGCTCAGTGACACTATTGTAAGGGTTATACAGGCCCAGTTACTAAAAATCAGAGAAGTGCTAGAACTGACCCGTCATGTCTGCATCATGTCTGTTAGAAAGTTCAGACTCAAGTCAGGCAAAATGTCATGACAAGGGTTAACTATCACCTCTGTGCAAGCATTCTCACTTTCCAGAGTATATATCTGAGACTGCAAGCAGTCTGGTACAAGAGGGGATGACTATTACATTGTAGTATGTGGATGCTCTTTCTTAGTACAAAGGAACAACCTACCCAGGGAAGAGTGAGAAGCAACAGCACATTAATAAACACATGCAGTCCAGTCAATGAGATGACAGCTGGTTTGAAATTCTAAAGCATCATCTTCCTTCCCAGCACCCTACCAATCTCCACTTTCTGTGCTTCAGATAATTACTCCTGAAAACCTCTAACTCAAGGAGTGTGATTTACTGTACAGAATACGGAGCACTCCAATTTCTAACAATGTCTATCGAATCCACTGTTCCCTATGCAGGTTTTATTCGAACATATATGAAAAGCCCAGAAATTTTCTCTGTGTTCTGAAGAATGCAATGGACACAAGTAAAAAGCTACATGCACTGTCTTTCTATAATACATTCTATAATAGCCATTTAATGGACATACATCAACAGCCTGTATGTAATGCCCATATGTACTCTTTCCGGCACTGATGTTACATACTCTTTTGCATTTATGGCATTGATTAAAGCTTGAATGATTATCACAGTGTCTTGCTGCAATCTACTAAATGTCTCTTAACAGACACTTCAAAACCTTAGAAAAGGTTTTCTACAACTCATCTAGGAAAGGGGAACAACAGATAGGGGAAGGGTGTAGAGAAACTCCTTTGCTGGAGTAATCCACACAAGAAATAGGAAACAAGGGATTGCAACTTACCTGGGGGGTTCTGGAGGAGCTTGGGCTGCTGGCAGCTGAAGACACCATGCTTACATTTGGGTTCATACTTCTCTCTCTCTCATCCTGATAGATACGATCCCGCTCTGAGTCAGGCAAGTTGAGGAAATTCTGCATTGCCCTCAAGTTTACCAGGAGGGACTGGGAAGCTGTCCTAGGGTCCTCTTCTTTACGCAGGATCTCTGACAACAAGCCCTGTTTAAGGAAGAAAAAAAAAAAAAGAAAAAAAAGCCAGTCATGTGTTGGTGGGTTTCTTTAGGTTTTTTTTAAATTTGTTTAGTGTAACCAGCTGGGTTGCAATACTGAGAACCTACATCAGAATCTCATGGGCTCTCCCTGAGGGGATATTTTGTAGGAAAATGTTTGCCTTCTGGGGGTTGAGGTTTATTTTAGGACTGTCCTATTCTGGCACTGTAATAAGCTTCCGAGCATGGAGATGCTGGATAGAAGGTAGGTGCATTGGGTAGAAGAAATTGCAGTTATCACCAGGTGCTTGCTGCAAATATTTTAGGAGCTGTTAGATATCTCTCTCTCTTTTTACTTGAAGCTGGGAACACTTGGCAATCCTGTTCATCTTTGACAAATCTGCCAAGGTTGGTAAATTTAGTTTCGACATTTAACAGCGCAGGAGGTTTATAAAGAAAAATGTTTGGCTGCGTTTTGATGTTACAGTCCGTTCATTTCTGCTTGGACAGTCATTTCTGAAAGGAGAAAAATGGAGCAATAATAAAACTTTAGAATCTAACTTTAGTGATTTAACCCATTCTTTCATTCCTCATTTTAAAATACCACAGGCTTCACACTGCAACCTTGAATGAACACCATATTAATCTAGTTTTTACAAAACCATTACACAGCATTTCCAAAAAATAAAGAGTAAAAAAAGAAAAAAAAAGCGTTGGAGAAATGAAAACGCCATTAAAAGAGGCTTAAATATAATAATGGGATTACATTTATGCATAGCTATATGCACTCAGCAGTTCCACAGATTATCTAGAAGTTAAAGGCACAGCACACAAGTCTGGATCAGGGCCTACAAAAACTACCAGAGACACAGTGTGTGCCACCAGCTTCCCCCAGGGACCCCTTCATACTCAACACGTAAAAGGCTATTCTGTCAATATGTTTCCCTGAGCAATCCAACACTCTTCCTGCTTCCCTCCTGCCGCAGCCCAGAGGCTGTCTGCACCACTGCTCCCAGGAATGCCGGCCACAGAAACCATGTGAAATCCCAGTGAGAGCTTGGAGGGCTCACCTTGACCTGCTGCTGGGGGAGGAGCAGCGTTCAGCAGCACAGGGACCCCACAGTGCCCCAGACATGATTTCGCTGTTGAAGTTCCCGTGAGCATTTTGCAATTACTTTACAGCCACAATCAAGTCAAGCTGCCTCGTGAACATGGTCAAGGCTTGCTCCTTTCTTGTAAGAGAAATGTTACTAGAAAACTACCACATACTCAGAGCGCCGTAATATTAATTTATTTTCTTAGTTTGTTTTCTTCCGTGTCAGAGCGTCTCCTCCCAAAAGCCTTGCTAAAACACTGCCACTACACTTGGCCAATTAACCAAATGCCAATATTTTTATTATATATTGATCTTATTTATCAGGCTTCCTGACAAAACCATCTGACCAGCAAATGACTTATCTGTATCTGCACTCACCTGCTATCTACTGTTAAACACCTACACTAAAATACACACATGAAAGCTCTACTTCAGCAGTGTTTACACCAGAAGTGCTTCAAACAAGCTCCACACACAACCTGAAGGTAGACTGCACACAGCTACCATCTTTTCAGCCCTTCATCTACATAAGCTAAGACACCCCCAATTACATTTTTCTGCAATTATCAGAGTGTGCACCAGAAGGACTGGAGCTGGGAATGGAATCATGGTGAGCTCCACTCAGAAATGGGGCTGCAGAGAGAAGCTAGCTGTTGAAAAACGTCTGCACTGGGAAAAAGTGTGAAGAAGTTGCAGTACTGGGCTGCCCTCTGGTATTTTGTGTGACTTCAATGCAACTGCATGCTCATACTTGGCTTCTTCCTCAGGGTTTGCTAGCCCTAAGAGAAATCAAGGACATTTTGAAAAGCTTTCTAAAGTTTGACAGGTGCATAGGCTGAGGGAGATTAACCAAAAAAGGACAAACAGGTGCTTGAAGCCATGACCTGCACAATTCTAAGATCGATACAGCAAGTCCCTATTAAAATTTTCCCCTAAAGGTAATGAAAATTTCCCCAAATGCAGTATATAAATGAAACATCGATTCCACCAAGTCTGTAAATTCCTAATTCTCTGTGTCTTTTAAAGGATATATCTTTTTTTTTTTTTTTAAGAAAAGCTCAACTTGAAAAATTAATGAACTTATGTTGAAAGAAAGGGATCTGGAAGCTACTGAAGCTGACTCTAAGACAGTTTTTGTTCCCTCCCATCTTAACCTGGGTAAATTTATGGTCCAATTTCAAAAATGGAGAGCAGAAACATGTGAAAGCATGCCAGCAATTACTTTTCCCTGCAGTCATTGAGTCTGTATGTAAATCAGAAGCACAGGTACAAGAGGCTTGATCATGGCACTAAGAGGTATCTCACTGCCTGAAATACCAACTCTCACGCTTGAAGGCTCTGATTCATCAGAAACATCTTACCATGGGGTAGATTCAGTGCCTGCACTCTTGCCTCTATGAGGGTCTCATCTTGACCAGCTACAGGGATGCAGCAATATTTTGCAGCACTCCTGTTGAACCAGCAGGCTGAGCACAGCCGGGAGCCTCACATCCTAATGCAGGCACCTGCTCAGGGACAGGGAGCCGCTGCTTCCCCCGGCACCGCGGCAGAGGCAGCCCCGCACGGGGGCGAGCCCTGCTCCCCGTGCCCTGCTCCAGGCCCGCAGGTAGGAAACCTGCTTGCAAAGAGGGTTTTTCTGCAGCTCCTCTAAGTGCTTTGGCAGCTCAGGAACCGTGTAAACAGCAGGAGAGCTAATAAGAAAACTGAGTCACGGGGGAAAAATCTCATGTCCTCCTGCAACTGAAGATAAACAACGTGGGTAAACAGCAGCAGCTAGATAGCTGAGTGATAGGGTGGGATGATAAAATAAAGTATCTTGAGACCAATAACATTTACAATAATATAATTCTGAGCTACTGAAGTATACACAAACTAACCAGTGAGAAACATCATAAAAAATAAAGTGATATTAAATAATCTGTTCAGCCTTTTTGTCACCTGCAACAAATTAGGACTTCAATATGCAAAACATCTTCCTTCCAGAAAAACAAATGATCATGATTTCATTTAATTGTAATTTAATGAGGCATAATGTATTTTTTAAAGTGATATACACCAGGTGTGGTGAGGAAACTGGCCCAGCCAGACAAACCCTACTGTTTCTATTTTTGAGAAAACCCTAAAGCCAGCCAGAGACTGTTTTCATTTCTGCAAATTATGTTTCTGCTGGAGGGGGTGATGGAAGGAAACCCACAGCATTCATACATTTGTTAAAAAATTCCATTGGCTAAATTAGCTCATTCTGACTTACTTACATCTCGCGTATTAAAAAATAAAAATAAAAAATTGACAGTTTGCAGAGTAACCAACTCTGCAAACCTAAAAGAAGATCTTCTGGGACTAGAAAGTCTCAATATGATTTTAAATAGCCAAACAGATCTTCTACACTGAACGCAGCTCCCAGGATACATTTTAGGACATGTAGCTTGATAATGTCTTTGCTTTTCCACTCCTCTGCATCGTTTTTAAACCAGCTGCTGAAGAGCTAACTGATGAAGTTTAATGTTCACACAGGCTGTGCTTGCAAATGAGGTGTGTGCTCACCCCCAGACAAGGGCTCTGCACAGTCTGGTTTATCCTTGGAACTTGCACAGTTTTCAAAAGTACACACTGGACCCATAATTGACTTTAAGAAAATAATACCTGTGGTAAAGAAAGAAGCGCATGTCCAATCAAAATAAAAAACCTGAACCTATTTAAGGTAGGAGTAATTTTGACAGTGTTTTTTCAAACTAGATGAAATGTAGTCCCTTCAAGCCATCAAAGTCACAGTCATGGGGGTTCACTTTGCATTAATTCTATGAAACCCCATTCTTTTATGAACTACAGGATTTCCAGGACAAACAACCCAAACCCCATCGGCAAAAAAAATTTTTTAAAGTAAATTCTGAAAGATGGTGCAGTACAATGTAGGGTTGCATTTGAAATTGTCACATTTAATTTCACAAATTGAAATTGTCAGTTATTCAAACTGACTCCAACACCCAGTGGACCAACTGATCAGCCATCGAAGCAAACAAAGGCTTGACCAAAGCCCACAGCAGGCAAACAAATCTCTACCCTCCTCCCAAAGGACTCCTGCTCAGGCCTGGAAGGGGCAAAAGTGAGATCTCAGTGGGACAGCACTACCAGTGACCGAACATGGGACAATTTTGCAACCAGAACTTCAGAAAAGCAATCTGGATGGAGGTGAGGCAGTGATGCTGGAGTGCAGTCCAGACACCAATGTCCTGGGGACAAAGGAGGATGAGGGCCATAAGGCAGCAGGGGACTCCCAAGCACTGGCCAGGAGCTCCCACATACCAGGTCTGATGACTTGGATAGGAGTTGTGCTCCGTGTTGTCCATACCTAAGCCATTTGACTACAAAAGCAGGCACTGGGGTTAAAAGGTTTAGAACAGGCTATGGACAACCAAAACACTGGCCAAGGCAAAAAACTTAAAGAAACTCAACTAATGTGCTAAACCTCAGTTTTTATGTTCTGTATAAGGAGATTATATATATATATATTACATATAT